>JANRFK010002918.1:7707529-7718565 GCA_030068395.1 Apalone spinifera | reverse complement strand
TGGCTCATTTGCATGGCTTTGGCGGAAAAGGGGGCCAGTCTAGACGCAGCCTTTAAGTTACAGGAGACAACCAACTGCTCTGACTTCAACAAATAACCTGCAGGCCAGTAGTTCTGGTCAAGAAAAGGGAAAGCTTTCACACACACAGCAAGTGGAAACAATCACAGTTCATGACTGGCATTGTATGAAAACATAGAATCATAGAGCTGGAAGAGACCTCAGGAGGTCATCAAGTCCAGCCTCCTGCCCAAAGCAGGACCAATACCAACTAGCTTTGGTGACATGTCCTAGCTCTGGTGACAGTGTCGCAGCTAACTGGCTGCTAGCCCACAAAGCAGCTCCCCTCGTCATTGACGGATATTTCAAAATTAGCTGCTTTTAGTATCTTTGGGATTAATAAAGGCCTCACTACCCCAACCACTATCAAAGCTTCATGAATAAATCAGCCTTTGTTTTACTGACAGAGCAGTAAATGTCAGTTCAGCCTGTTGCAAGATTCCATCTCCACACACACACCAGGTCTGCGCTGCTGCAGTCTTGCATACAGACAGTTTGTTAAAATCGACAAGGGTAAAACAGCGGTTTTCGGCATTAACTCAAAATATTTTAGTCACTTTTTAGTCACCACTTAAAACCCATAAAATTCTTTGAGACTGACCAAAAAAACCCACACACAAGCCAGATGAAAAGTGACATGATCAGCAGTACAAAAGCAACGTGCATCCTAAAGCAGCGTTTCTGAAAGTGCTCCATGAAACCACTTTGAGAAACACATTAACTGGCTGCCCCGGTTTGTTTATTTACTGGCGCCATGGCCATGGAGCCATGTGGCTCCCATTGGTTCCGTTTCATCCTTTGCAGCCAAGGGGAGCTGCGGGAAGCAGTGTGGGCCGGGCCACCGCTTCCCGCTGCAAAAAGCGAACTGGAGCCAATGAGAGCCGTGAGGCTCATGGCCGCGGCACCAGTAAACAATCAAACAAACTAGGGCAGCCAGTTAATGTGTTTCTCAAAGTGGTTTCGCAGAGCACTTTCAGAAACCCTGTCCTAAAGCATAACACTGTGCACTGAATGTGTTTTGCAAATCATATCCAACTTCCAGATTCCTGTGGCATTTCAGAGGCTCTTTCCTGAGACTTTCAAGCAGCCTGTGAAATAAATTAGTGCCATTTATATAGAGGTGGTAAATATCAATTCAGCCAAACACAACTTGCTACCTCCTGGAAAAGCAAGGCCACCACCACAAATGCAGGGATAGGTGCACAATGCCAAAAGAGGTGTGTAACTTCTGGGCTCTAGAGGCTTATAGGACAGCCATGGCAGTGCTTTTCTCACCCAAAACGATACATCCTATCACTGAAAACTACAGAATAGGGGAGGGTTTTTTTTTCCCCTCAGACAGTGTTCACCTAAGAAAGAACGTAAGAACGGTTGTACTAGGTCAGACCAATGGTCCATTTAGGCCAGTATCCTGTCTGCCGACAGTAGCCAATGACAGATGCCCCAGAGGGAATGAACAGTACAGAAAATCATCAAGTGATCCACCCTGTCGCCCATTCCCAGCTTCTGAAAAACAGAGGCTAGGGACGCCATCCCTACCCATCCTGACTCATAAGCATTGATGGAGCTATCTTCTATGCATTTACCTAGGGGTTTTTTTTAATCCTGTTATAGTCTTGAATTTCACAACATCCTCTGGCAAGGAGTTCCACAGGTTGATAGTGCATGGTGTGAAGAAATACTTTCTTGTGTTCATTTTAAACTTGTTGCTTATTCATTTAATTTGGTGATCCTTAGTTCTTGTGTTATGGGAAAGAGTAAATAACTCTTCTTTATTCACTTCTTTCACACCAGTCATGATTTTATAGACCTCTATCATATCCCCCCCTTAGTCATTTCTTTTCCAAGCTGAAAAGCCCCAGTCATATTAATCTCTTTTCATATGGCAGCTATTCCATACTCCTAATCATTTTGTTGCCCTTTTCTGAACTTTTTCCAATGCCAAGATATCTTTGAGATGAGGCAACCACATCTAAACGCAGCATTCAAGATATGGGCATACTATGAATTTATATAGCGGCATTAAGATATTCTCTGTCTTATTATCTATCCTTTTCTTAATGCTTCCTAACATTCGGTTTGCTTTTTTGACTGCTCCTGCAAATTGAGTGGATGCTTTCAGAGAACTATCCACAATGACTCTAAGATCTCTCTCGAGTGGTAACAGCTAAATTAGTCCCTATCATATTATACATATAGTTGGAATTATGTTTTCCAATATGCATTACTTTGCATTAACCAACATTAAAATTTATGTGCTATTTTGTTGCCCATACACTTAGTTTCGTGAGATCCTTTTGAAATTCTTCACAGTCTGCTTTGGACTTAACTATCTTGAGCAGTTTATATCATCTGTAAATTTTGCCACCCCACTGTTCACCCTTTTCTCCAGATCATTTAATGAATACATTGTATAAGAATGGTAATATCCCCTTTAATTTGAAAGAAAGAACTTAAAACCCAGCCAATCAGCCATGCACAGATTTGTTCTTTGGGAGTACTTTCCAGTTTTTGCATACACACTGCAACTGTTCCAGAGTGTCAAAGGAGAACCACATCTACATATATGTACACCCCTATTGTCTAACCCAAAATCTGAGAGAGGCAGGATCCATTCAGTAGAGAAACAGATATTTCTGACACTGTCACAAATAAAAAAAATTGCAAAACACATGGCTCAGAATTTCTTTATCTCCCTACCAGTGAATGAATTTAAGCTTCTCCAATTTCCCTCAGACTTGTGCTCCTAAAGTAATGTAGATGATTCTAAAAATCCTACTTCAAGACAGTAAAGCTGAAAGTTTCCCCTCATTCTCCCAATAAGAAATACAGCTCTGCTCGCCACAAATCATTGGCATCCAAACAGCATAGTGGAGATAATCGAGTTGATGTTAACCAGCAGATATTCAGTGATTTAAAAGTCAAGAAAGAGTCCTACAAAAAGTTACAAAGGATGAATATAAATAAGTACATAAGGGCACAATTAGAAAGGCCAAGGCATAAAATGAGATCAAATCTAGCCAGAGACATTCAGAGTAACAAGAAAATATTCTGCAGAGACATTAGAAGCAAGAGGAAGACCAAGGACAGGGTAGGGTTGTTCATTGAAGAGGGGGAAACAATAACAGAAAAATATAAAATAGCAGAGGTACTTAATGACTGTGATTTTTTATTTTAATCTGGAAGGCTGATGGAAATTGAATGCCTAAAATAGCGAGTGCCAGTGAAAATGGGGTAGATTCAGAAGCTAAAAAAAGGGAAAGACCAAGTTACAAATTATTTCTAAAGTTAGATGTCTTCAAGTCACAAGTGCCTGATGAAATTAATCCTAAAGTACTCAAGGAGCTGACTGAGGAAATAATCTGAGCCATTAACTTTTATCTTTGAAGAGTCGTGGAAGACAGGAGAGATTCCAGAAGACTAGAAAAAGGCAAATATAGTCCCCATTTGTAAAAAGGGAAGTAAGGACAACCAGGAAATAACAGGCTAGTCAGCTTAACTTCTGTGCCTGGAAAGATAACGGAGCCACTAATTAAGGAATCCCTTTGCAAACATCTAGAGGATAATAAGATAAGTAACATTCAGCATGGATGTATAAAGAACAAATCATGTGAAACCAACCTGATAACTTTCTTTGGCAGAGTAACAAGCATTGTGGATAGTGGGGGACGCTGTAGATGTGGTATATCTAAGTTTAGTAAGGGCTTTGATACAGTCTCACATGAACTTCTCATTAACAAACTAGGGAAACACAACCTAAATGGAGCTACTATAAAGATGGTTCATAAATGGTTCCTAGAGAGCTATTATTAATGGTTCACAGTCATGCTAGAAAGGCATAACAAGTGGAGTTCCACAGGGACCAGTTCTGGGTCCATTTCTGTTCAATATTTTCCATGAATGAATTAGATGATGGCATAGAGAGTACAAATTTGCAGATTATACTGAAGTGGGAGGAGCTCCAATTCAGATTGGAAGATCACAAAAGATCCCTTCTGGCATTGGAATCTATGAATCTCCATTCAACATGCCTGGTTGCTACAGAAGACAAGCTGAAGAAGAATGTCTCTCTCCCTCTCCCCAACCATATAATTTGGTTCCCCCCCACATACACACCTTTTCACTTCTATACACATGCGGAACACACTATTCAGTAATACACCAAAGAAACAAATACAAGAAACTCCAAACAGGACAAAGTCCACATTCCGGGCACTTTCCAAGAGAACTAGAAATGTGATGACCAACTGGGAACACCCGAAAGGAATCCAGTTTTCAGAAGTTGAAGAGGACCTGCCCCATTAATATTAGGCCCCAATAAAGTGTGAAGTTGTTCACCCTAAAAAAAAAGGACACCCAATTTCATTTGTCACTATGCAAAGTCTTTCCCATGGACAATAATGAAGAAACAGCAATAATTCTTAATATGCAGACAATATATGTGCATGTTTATGCACTTATTTACTCTCTATTAATGAAATATACATTGATGAAGCAGTTGCTAAGGCAACAATGATTCTTTTAGTATTTCAGAGCTAAATCAAGAAACTGCTTAAGGAAACATATGCACCCTAGTACAGCCAGACAGAATTATAGCTTCTGAAATGTCTTGGGGCACAAGCAGGAAAAGGAATAGAATATTTTACCACGCTTTTTGAATTTGTTACCTATCGAGGCATGCTTATTGTGCTCATCACCACGCACAGTATCAGTCATGAAACGCTAATCAACATACAAGCCTCAAGAACCCAGAATGGGCACAGACCCAGCTAGATGCACATCTTTCAATTACTTGCAAGAATTGCAGTGATGAAAAAGGTGTTCTTCCCACTTGGCATTGCTCATCTAAAGCACAACAAATAAGACCTGAGGCCCCACAGATACAAAAAAGGGACCTTGACAGTAAAATGTGGTTTATACTTTAAGGGTAGAGCCTTGCAAATCCCTTACTATCATGCAAGGGAGCAGACAGCCCCCGTGGACCCCTAGGGAGGAGGGAGGCAGCTCCATACTCCGGGTTAGGGTAGGGCCAGGGCAACTTGTCGTCTGTGCTGCCCAGAGCATGCCCCCCATCCCCAGAGCTGCATGGAACAAGCAGCACTCCAATGGTGTTTTAAAGGGTCCAGAGCAGCAGCCACAACAGCTGGGAACCCTGGGCCTATTTGACTTGTCAGGCCCCAGGGCAACTGCCCCCTTTGTTCCGCACAGTGGGCGAGCCCATTACCATGAAGAAAGATGTTCAAGATTGAGCTTGGTGTGTTTGTCTGTAAGGATAAAAAACTGTCACTATTCTTTGTTGCCCTTTAGACCAATTAGATGCCACATCAGCAAGAATATTTGAAGAATCATAGAACCATAGAGCTGGAAGAGACCTCAGAAGGTCATCAAGTCCAGCCCCCTGCTCTAGGCAGGACCAATTCCAACTAAATCAACCCAAGAATGTTATTGTTTCAAGTCCGTATTGGAGTATATTTAATTCACATGTTATCCATGCTATGCTCATAGAGAAACCTCAGGATAAAAAAGCACCAAAGCCGTCCCAGGAGTAACTGGGCTAGAAAGTCCAAGACCTTCCAAGCCTAAGATGTTGCAAATAAGTGGATCTGATTTAAATAAAATGCAATGCAATGCAATGGAGGAAGACGTGCACAAGGAGCAGTGTTCTCAACTCTGTGCAGCTGGCACAAAGCCCAGGTAGGCCTGCAGTCCTTTAACTCTAGGACCACAGGGACTGTTCTGGCTCTACTATCCTAAGGGTACACATAAGTGTACCAATTGAGTACAGTTACTCACATGCATTTCCAGGATTGGGCCCTACATCAAGAGGGCTACAAAAGAGACGTAAGACTGGAAGTAACTGGGGCTGGAGGCTTTGGCGGTTTTATGTAGACTCGCTGTCAGTTGGGTAATAATGGCTCTTTCATCAACAGAATCCCTTAGGATCTAGCACCTGAATGGCTAAAAATACATCATCTCCAATGGCAAAACTGAAATAAATCTCTGAAGAGCCCAGGTGTTAGGGGGAGGAGGGATCTTGGAAGCTACATAAATCAGAGATGTTTCCACCTTTTTATACACATTCACACACAAGCAACTAAAAAAGTCAAAACTAAAAATTGGAACAACTATAAAAAATTTAAAATACTCATCTTGTAAATCTTTCTGGAATAGGAAATACTTGCCAATTGCCCTGGGCACCAGAGCCAGGTGTGAATCAATCTACATCAGACACGTGTGTGAGGGAAAAATTCTTTAAGAAGTCAATAACTAAGTTGGATTCCGCTCCCCCCCCCCCAATTTTTATAAACTGTTCCATTTTCATATAAGGATACTTTATCTTTCTATAGCAGCTGTCCTCATAAGATACCAAAACCTTTTCCAAACATTAACTGCATCTCAAAACACCACTTTGGAGAAGATTCATTATTATCTTCAACTTACAAATGGGCAAAGCGATGCAAGTAATTTGTCCTAGGTAAGACAGAGACAAGATGGGTGAGCTAAGCTCTCAGGAAAAGAATGCAAAAGTTCTGGGATCCACACAAAAGGATACACATTTCCCAGCAAGTGTTGTGCAACACATCTGTGCGTGTCCCCCCACAACACAGGCATTTCACAACTATTGTGAAATGAGTTTTTTAAATCTTAGGCAGGTGTTTAGTGAGACGGGTTTACCAGCACACTCAGTTCACGCACTGCTCTTCACAGATTATTAGCATGCTATTATAGTAGCCCACCCTCTCCATTATTAGGTGTGTGGTACTCAAATGGCAGTCAATAGCAAATGAAAATTCTGTCATGGGTGGATATGCCTGGAACACCAGTACTACATGCATGGCACCTTTGCACAAAACAGCATAGACCGCACCTTCCTAGGAGACATCTCCTTGAGTTGCCACCTTGACGTGGTGGAGAAGCTTGAATATACTTAAGACCCAGAGCCCTAGTCTATACTAGGACCTTAGTCCTAAATAAACCCCCCATGTTTGAATTAGTAAGCAGTGTGTCCAAAACCACTATTTTGGAATAATGGGCTGCAGAATTCAAACTCTGTAGTCCTGCTTTTCATCAAGAATAACGCTAATTCCAAACTGGTACATTTGGAATATTAGTGTAGATGCTCTGGTGCCACTAATTAGAACTAATTGGCCTCCAGAAGGTCTCTTGCAGCTCCCCAGAGCGCTTCCTGTGGCCCTTAGTCCAAGGTAGCACATCCACATTAACGGAGCCTGCCTCGGGCTACATTCAATTCTTCCGTGTAGTGAGGACACGCAAGTTCAAATGTGTTAAATCGGGAGTTCTTAAGTAGAATTTAATAATTCCAAAATAATTTCCTAGTGAGAGTGATGCCTGAGAGTGATGCCATTGCAGAATCTTTGGCCATTATCTTTGAAAAGTCATGGAGATCAGGAAAGATCCTGGATGACTGAAAAAAGACCAATGTAGTGCCCATCTTTAAAAAAGGGAAGAAGGACAACCCAGGGAACTATAGACCAGTCAGCCTTACCTCAGTCCCTGGAATAATCAGTTCCTGGAGGAGATCCTCAAGGAATCCATTTGGAAGCACTTGGAAGAGGGGAAGTGATCAGGAATAGTCAACATGGATTCAGGAAGGGCAAGTTGTGCCTAACCAACCTGATTAGCTTCTATGATGAAGTAACTGGCTCTGTGGATATGGGAAAGTCAGTAGATATGATATACCTTGACTTTAGCAAAGCTTTTAATGCAGTCTCCCACAATATTCTTGCCATCAAGTTAATGGAGTATGGATTTGATAAATGGACTGTAAAACGGATAGAAAACTGGCTAAACTGTCAGGCTCAACGGGTAGTGATCAACGGCTTGATGTCATGTTGGCTGTCGGTTTCTAGCAGAGTACCCCAAGAATCAGTTCTAGGACCGGTTTTGTTCAACATCATTATTAATGACCTGGATGAGGGGATGGATTGCACCCTCAGCAAGTTTGCAGATAACATTAAGCTAGGGGGAGAGGTAGATATGCTGGAGGGCAGGGATAGTGTCCAGAGTGACCAAGACAGATTAGAGAATTGGGCCAAAAGAAATCTGATGAGGTTCAAAAAGGACAAGTGCAGAGCCCTGCACTTGGGACGGAAGAATCCCAAGCATTGTTACAGGTTGGGGACCGAATAGCTAAGTAGCAGTTCTGCAGAAAAGGACCTGGGGATCACAGTGGATGAGAAGCTGGATGAGAGTCAGTACGCCCTTGTAGCCAAGAAGTCTAATGACATATTAGGTTGCATTAGGAGGAGCATTGCCAGCAGATCTAGAAAAGTGATTATTCCCTTTTATTTGGCTCTGGTGAGGCCACATCTGGAGTAATGTGTCCAGTTTTGAGCCCCCCCCACTATAGAAAGGATGTGGACGCATTGGAGAGGGTCCAGTGGAGGGCAACCAAAATGATTAGGGGGAGAGATTTAGGTTGTTTATTAGGAAAAACAATTTCACTAGGGGGGTGGTGAAACACTGGAATGAGTTACCTAGGGAGGTGTTGGAATCTCCATCACTAGAGGTTTTTAAGTCTCGGCTTGACAAAGCCCTGGCTGGGTTGATTTAGTTGGGATTGGTCCTGCCTTGGGCAGGGGGCTGGACTTGATGATCTCCTGAGGTCTCTTCCAGCTCTATGATTCTTATTTCAAAATAGCTATTTCGGAATAGGCGTTATTCTTTGTAGAATGAGGTTTACAGAAGTTAGAATAAGCCTCCCTTTATTTTTAAATTATTTTGAAATAATGCTATTTCTGTGTAGACGCTCGCATAGTTATTTTGGAATAATGGCTATTATTCCAAAATAACTTTGCTGTGTAGATGCATGCCCAGAGTGGTAAGGTCAAAGGCAAGGTACAATGTGCAGCCCAACACAACCCAGTATAAGACCTCAATGGCGGAAGAGGCAGATGAAGCAGGATAGCCTCTCAATGGCTGCAAAGGTGGACAAACGCTGCAAAAGAAAAGACCCCTCCATTTTCTTGGACTTTCTTATCACTGGACACAGGTGCCTCTTCTGCCAAGATTTAAGTGTCTGCTGGCGTGTAAGAACTCCCCCAGTTCAGCTACTCTCACACAGGATTCCCCCAAA
This sequence comes from Apalone spinifera, assembly GCA_030068395.1. Classification (NCBI taxonomy): domain Eukaryota; kingdom Metazoa; phylum Chordata; order Testudines; family Trionychidae; genus Apalone; species Apalone spinifera. Next base: position 7,709,411 of record JANRFK010002918.1, on the reverse strand, counting down.
GGAACAAATTTTCCCCACCCCTACTCATAGAAGTCCTGCAGCGATGGGCGAGTGGTGATTAGGATCTCCTGGTGATCACTTCACCTCGCCTCATCACAGACACAAACTTGCGTGGTGACCACACGATCGCTGTCATGTGCCTCTGTACTGGGACACGGGGTTTTGCAGCCATGGACATGACTAAGTAGGCCATTTTTAGGAACCCCTCCTCTTACCCCATATGGGGAAGGAGCTAGAAATGGTGCCCCAACATAGGCTAGCCTATCATACCTGACTGGATAACCATATACAAAGGGATCACTCTCAGTGTAGCTGAGACACAAAAATGTTTCTTGCCACTTGCTTTTGATTTGTCTAGCAGGGTACAGACATACTGTAAGACACCCAAATGCAGAAAAGCAGTTGTTGCCCAAGAACTTTCAAGATTCAACATTGATATCACTGCTCTCAGTGAAATAAAAGTTGTGGATGAAGGCCACTTAAGGGAAGAGGATGGCGGTTATGCTTTCTTCTGGAAAGGAAAACAAGCAGCCAATAGGTGAATACATGGTGCTGGCTTTGCCATCAAAAACCTTCTAGCCAACTGCTTGACTGAGTTCCCCATTGGCATTGATAAGCACCTTACGACCATCTGTATCCAACTGGTCAATAAATCCTTTGCCACTATCATCAGTGCATATGCACCAACACTTGATGCTGAAGAAGAGGAAAAAATCCTTGTACACAGAATTTGACAATTTTGTCAACCATTCCAGAAACAGATAAGATAATCCTCTTAGGGGACTTTGACAATAGAGTGGGTCAAGCTGCTAACACATTGAGTAGCACCATTAGTAAGTAAAAACTGGGCAAGACCAATTCCGATCTATTCTACTCAGTAGAGTATCCTTCTACTCAATAAATATGTCGAGCATTACCTTGTGGTCATACCACACAGTCTCCAGACAAAGCAACAAGTACAAACAACGTGCCAATACCCCGATGAAACCAGTGGCACCTCTTAGACTGTCATTGTAAGAACAAAGGTTCTAAAAGATGTCCAAATCACACAAGTCATGAAAGGAGCCATTGAGTGCTGGACTAACCTCATCAGGCAGTGGTCAGTCATGTCATTAGGATTGCATCAAAACATAGAAAACAATTCAAATCACAGCAACGACAATACAATATCCCAAGGCTACGTCTACAATGGCACGTTCTCAAGCAAAAACTCTTTTGCGGAAGAGTTCTTCTGCAAAAACTCTTCCAGAAGAGAGTGTCTACACTGGCATGTGCTTTTGCACAAGAGCATCCATGCCAGTGTAGACGATCTCTTGTGCAAAAAAGCTCTGATGGCCATTTTAACCATAGGGCTTTCTTGCACAAGAAATTCATGTTGCCTGTCTACGCTGGCCTCTTCTGGAAGAGCTCTTGGGCAAAAGGGCTTCTTTCTGAGTGGGAGCGTCAGAGTTCTCGCTCAAGAAGCCCTGATTTTATACATTAGAACGTCAGCGTACTTGCGCAAGAACACGCGGCCAGCGTAGACAGGCAGCAAGTTTTTGCGCAAGAGTGGCCACTTTTGCACGAGATCACACCAGTGTAGACACAGCCAAAGACTTTAATCCTCAGTGCGCCAAGAGAACTTCCAAACACTCCTCTGTGAAAAACCGATCAGAGGCACACCTGGAACTGACAACACAAGTGTCAAAGATGACTGGAAAGCCCTAAAACAGATCATCTCTGAGACGAGGAACTTCAGTAGCCTTGCTACCCACTTCCATCAGTACTGGTTTGATACCACCACCACTGGGATTACAGCCCTTTTGGACACAAATGGCAGGAAGGAAAAGCAAAGTAAATCCACTCTTTTGCTGACATACATGAGGGCTGTGTCTAGACTGAC
>JANRFK010002918.1:7674935-7687876 GCA_030068395.1 Apalone spinifera | reverse complement strand
CTGGGCACCACATTTCAAGAAAGATTTGGAGAAGGTCCAGAGAAGAACAACAAATATGATTAAAGGTCTAGAAAACATGACCTATGAGGGAAGATGGAAAGAATTGGGCTTCTTTAGTTTGGAAAAGAGAAGACTGAGAGGGTACATGATAGCAGTTTTCAAGTACTTAAAAGGGTTTTACATGGCAGAGGGAGCAAAATTATTCTCCTTGACCTCTGATGATAGGACAAGAAGCAATGGGCTTAAACTGCAGCAAGGGAGGTTTAGGTTGGATATTAGGAAAATCTTCCTAACTGTCAGGGTGGTTAAACACTGGAATAAATTGCCTAGGGAGGTTGTAGAATCTATTACTGGAGATATATAAGAGCAGGTTGGATAGACATTTATCAGGGATAACCTAGATGGTGTTTGGTCCTGCTGTGAGGGCAGGGGACTAGACTTGATGACCTCTCGAGGTCCCTTCTAGTTCTAGTGTTCTATGCTTCTATATTATAAACATATCTAGAGTTGAATGACTACACATTATGGTCACTGAACTAGCTTCCGGGAAAGGACAGAAGTAACTATTAATTATACCATCACCAATTGCTATAAACTATGCTACATGCCTACCTAGAAATTAAGTAATTCTAGACACTGTGCCTTATGTTCAAGGAGTTCTCTTTCTTTGACCCTATGAATTATGGGTTTGGATTTTGTAAATCTTTGTGCACTATGCTAATCTGACTATAATCTTGATAACCAGGATTTATGAAGATGCAATTATTTGTTTTTCATTTTCATTCCCAGTGCAAGGGGAAGGCCTTTTTCTATAGCCATCTTGGAAGGCCCAAACCCTTCTAAGGCCTTCATCTGCAGCCAGACTGGAAAAGCAGGATGTCAAATACTCACATTCCATCTAAATTGCATTATAACAGTGTAATACCCAGCTGGTAAGAATAACTTTCCCTCTGACCCTTCCCGCCCTCCCCCCCGACCTTTTGCTCAACAAAAAATCCTTGGTGTTCCTCATAAAAAAAATTATTGTTTGGTGTTCCTCGGTTGTAAAAAGTTTAAGAAACACTGGGTTAGATAGTTCTGTTGTAGTACATTAGGACTGGTTATTAAAATTTTAGTAAAGTAATTGAATAAGGTAGAGCTAAGCAGGACTCATGTTTCCCTGTATAACCAGGGGGGTCAAATGGAAGTTCTTAGGGAACCGATTCCACGACACAGTTCCAAGATCAGAGCTGCCAGACCTCAATCCTGTACCAATGACACAGGGCCAAAACGGAGTCCCCCCAGGTAGACCAGATCGTGACTGGCCATCAAGAAAAGTTCATCTGTTTTATTGGGAGAGGTGAGCACTGTATGCTTAGCATTCTGTTTTTGGTGACTTAATTAATGGTGCTTAAGTAGGCCATTACTGTGAGCAGACCTGATGACGGGGGGAGGGGGAGAAGAAGGGATAAAGGGGGCAGTTGCCCCAGTGATTTGAAGGGGCTCAGGGCTCTGGCCATGGGCAGCGCAAAAGACTAGGGGGCAGGGGCAGCCTGTGACTATAGGCCAACTCGGCCGTCGCCTAGGGTGCCACCTTCAATAGCGCGCGATGATGATGTCACGGGGTGCCCGATGATGAGGTCACTCCATTGACAGCCGTGCAAGCGGGGGCACCGATGGCGCGTTCTGCATTGGGCACCAGCTGCCGCAGCCCGCCTCGGACCGCTCCTGCTAGGGGGCAGTGCTGTGCTCCGGACAGTGCTGAGGACCAGCTTGCTCTTGGCCCTGCCCCTTCCAGCTGTAACCCCACCCATTCTGGGAGCACAGAACCACCCCCCCACACACACACTTTGCCTGTGGGCCCACAGAGACTGTTGGTTTCTTTGACTGTGCAAGGCTCTTCCAAGGGTAAAAGACCCCGCAAACCCACTGAGTGAGCCCACAGAAGGTTAAGGGGGGTGCTTCTATTGAGGGGGTTACACCTGAACCCTAGAAATGGGTAAGGGTTAATATGCCCCTTTAGTGTGTGAATGACAGAATTTTGTGCGGGTAACACCTTCCCCACTACACATTGTGTATTCACAGAACAGTCATATCCAGACTGTCTGTGCTTTGCCTAGATTCAGCAGAGAACTGCAGCCACATGATCTAACAGCTGAAATTTCTCATGCTCATTCTCACTTGAGAGGAGGTTATTTTAGGCAGTGTGGCTCAGGACACTTGTAGAAAAGGCTGTGGCCATTCTTAGATGCCCAAGCCTGAAAAAACTGCCTCCCCACAAACATTTTGAGCAAGTTGTTCATATGACGCCCAGCCCGTGTGTATTCAAAAATTCACACTTGGCCAATACACAGACATCAGTGGAACAATGTAAAACTGGTTCTGGAAGCAGGGAGGGCTGAGAAATAAAATTATGTCAGAGTCAAAACAATAGTATGAAAAAAGTACCATCTATTATTTCCCTTTCCAATTTGTGGCATTATCTAGATACATCTACTGAATTATACAAATACACTTTTGCTTTATTTCAGCTATGAATAGGACTGTATAGAGCCTATATTTAAATGAGCAAAACAGTTTTTCACCAGAAAGAATAAAACAGAAGAAATTAAATGGAACCCCTCCCCCCCATATTAATGTGATATTGTGTCTGGGATTTTATATATTCACAAAATCATGTCAGTCAAACTTTTTCCAAGTTTAAAACTCAGCAACCACGAGCCACTGACGTTTCATTGAAGTTGTCGTGTCATCTGAAGAAGTGAGTTGTGCCCACAAAAGCTCTCGATACCATCTACATGTTTTGTTAGTCTTTAAGGGGATACTAAACTATTTGTTGTTTTTTAAGTTTTTCCAGTAATACAAAAGACACTGCATGAAAGCTAAGGAAGTTATGACTCCTGTTCATAGGGATTTATCTGAAAACAAAACATGATATTACAGAAATATGCAGTAATGTATTGCATGCAACCTTCTCTCACTCTTGTGCCTCCAAGAAAGAAACAGTCATCAGGACAGTCCTCCAGTCTTAGTTACTACCTACTATCACAGTATTTCTTAAACTTTTTAAAACCGAGGAACACCAGACAATGTTTTTTTATGGAGAACACCAAGGATTTTTTTGTTGAGAAAAAAAAAAGCCCCCCAGGGAAAAGTTGTTGAGAAAAAAAAAAAGTAGGCTTGCCCCTTTAAGGGTGGCCATTTTGAATTCTGTTCTCACCATGGCACACCAGTGGATCACACTTTAAGAAATGCTGTTCTAGCATCTTTTAATTTCAATGTATTTAGCCAAAGAAAGAAAAAAAAAGTATTGGCTTGTATTGAGAAAAGTGACAAAGGAGAATGCATTAATTTTTATAATATTTCCCAAGTATTCCCGGCTTTGATGAGCTGGATAAAAACCAATACAGACTTTGCCCATATTCTGGTTTAACATGAACTTTTTGTTTACAGTTCACATCAGCATAGCAAATACTCTGTTCATCCCCATTACTCTGATTACACAATATGGCAATTCCATTGATGCATCAAAAGAATAAGTTACACCAAATTGTATTTTAATTCAGTAAAAAACCTGGAGCAGATCAGTTCCTGCTATCAGAGTCAACATCTCCCTTAGAAAACAATAGCGAGTGAGAGTTGGGCAGCTTCAAGCTAAGAAGTTTTTTTAAACAAAGCCATGAAGCTATTCAGTCCACAATCTCAATACTGAAGAGGTATAACACGGAGGCAGATACCGAATTGCTACCCCAGATGAAGAAGAGTGAAAATGACTGATGCCCTTTGCACTGTAGAGACGATAGAATCATGGAATACTAGAACTGGACGGGACCTTGCAAGGTCATCAAGCCCAGTCCCCTGCCTTCACGGCAGGACTAAGCACCGTCTAGATCATTCCTGATAGATGTCTATCCAACCTGATCTTAAGTATCTCCAGTGATAGAGATTCCACAACCTCCCCGGCAATTTATTCCAGGGTTTAATCACCCTGACAGTTAGGAAGATTTTCCTAATGTCCAACCTAAACCTCCCTTGCTGCAATTTAAGCCTGTTGCTTCTTGTCCTATCATCAGAGGTTAATGAGAATTATTATTTTCCTTCCTCCTTGTAACAATCTTTTAGGTACTTGAAAACTGTTATGTCCCCTCTTGGTCTTCTCTTTTCCAAACTAAAACCCAGTTCTTTCAGTCTTCCCTCACAGGTCATGTTTTCTAGACCTTTAATCATTTTTGTTGCTCTTCTCTGGACCTTCTCTAATTTGACCACATCTTTCCTCAAATGTGCTACCCAAAACTAAACACAATACTCCAGTTGAGGCCAAATCAGTGCACAATAGAGCAGAAGTATCACTTCTCGCACATTGCTTACAACACTACTCTTGATGTTTGTTTGTTTTGCAACTGTGTCACACTGTTAACTCATATTTAGCTTGTGGTCCACTATGACCCGTAGATCCCTTTCTACAGTATTCCTTCCTAGACAGTCATTTTCAGGACCATTGGCAATTAGTTAACCCCAGGCCTTTTAAAAAATCGCTGCGGGAGTGCCACATGGCATGCTCCGGGTGGCTTTGAGGGTTGAGCAGGGTGGGGGAGCACTGTGATTAAGGTGGCACTGAGGGTGACTGTCCCCCCACCCTCCTCTTCCACCAGAGGCCCCAACCCTTCCAGGAATGCAGAGCTGCCCACCCTCCACTTCCACCCCACATCTTGCCCCGGGGGCTAGCAAGGCTGCCAGATCCCCATGTCATTTCCCATTCTGTATGTGTGAAACTGATTGTTCCTTCCTAAAGGGAGTACTTTGCATTTTTCCTTATTGAACTTCATCCAGTTCATCTGACCAGTTCTCCAGTTTGTCCAGATCATTTTGAATCATCATCCTATCCTCCAAAGCACTTGCAACCCCTCCCAGGTTGGTATTATCTGCAGACTTTATAAGCTCACTCTCTATGCCATTATCTAAATCGTTGATGAAGATATTGAACACTTACCACCAGCTGCCATCACAACAAACACAGTAAAATTAAAGGGAACCCTGAAGATAAAACCTTAAGTCCTGGTGAAACACAATTGGAATAACTACCACACTAGAGCCACACGCAAGTGAAACCATAATAAAATGATAGCCTTTGTGACTGCCTCGGCATCCCAGAATCCCTGCCAGGCCCTGGTGCCTGTCAAATGCACTGGAGTCAGCTTACCTTAAACTGAGCCTGGCACCATCTTCACAGAGGGAGGCCGATGAGAGCAAACGGATCCATCAGCTTCCCTTAATCCTCCAAACTGCCAAGAGTACCGGCACTGAGCGTTTGATTTAGTGGGTCTTAACTAGACTCACTAAATTGAATGCCAGAAGATCGATCTCTGGCACGGCAAGTGAAGTATTGGTTACGTAGTACTCTACAAACTAAGAGGTCTAACTGACCTATGGGCTTGAACTTAAAAACTAAGCTAAGTTTTACTCACCCTCATTTTAACTACTTAGTATTAAATAGGGAATATTTCAAAAAAGAGTACAAGGCATTTCGGTGCCAAGCCAGGAGCGGTGTCTCAGATCCATTGACTGGTGGCTACACATGACAGTACTATCCAAAAATCCAAAGCACAGCAGCTGGGATGAACCATTTACTGTAGGTTCCTAAGAGGAGCTGTTATTCTGGCTTCTCATATATTACAAGCATTCAGATATGGCAGGTGCCCAGTATAAAAAGTTAAGAATGTGTCAGTATAATCTAATTATAGCTTGTATCATAACCAAGCCTAAACAAAAAGACAAGTCAACCCAAGACACTGGAAATAGCCCTCCAGCAACTATTTATCATTTCACTCTAGCATCCATGGATTTTGACTGAATGATCTTGGAGTATGTATGTTCCTAGGCGCCCATGTATTTGATGTGGGACTCAAAGGAGAGAAGCACTGCCATGGTGGGAAGCCAGGGTGTTAAACCCTTCCCTGAGACATCCTAGTGTGCATGAGCCTGCTGGCCATCCGCTTGGTTATCCTTGTCCTTTCTGCTTCTCCTGGAGGGGAGCACTGGGCAGCTCCACCCAGATCATGTTATGTGACAGAGAGAAGCCATCACTGATTTTCCCTCAAGATCCACAGTGTGTGGAGGCAGGAGCCCCTTATCCACATACCAGAGAGGCTGGGAGACTCTAGGGGCAGATAAGGGTGCTGGGCAAGCCAGTGAGGAAGAGGGCATTGGAAGATGTCAGAAGCCACTGCGGAGTGTAGAGGACTTTGATACAGAGACACTTTGGAAAGGAGGCTTGTTTGGAGGGAGGGGAAGCACTTAAGGTTGCCTGAGACAAAGGCTAATGAGGATTGTGGGAACCTTTTGGGGGTTCTGAAGCTTTGGAACAACCTCCCCCATTCACTCCATCCATGCTACCCTACCTAGTGCTGCCCCCTGCCTTCTGGTCACTAGTCTCCTCCTTCCCACAGACTCTGGGCAGGCCAGCCACCAGAAGTAAAACGAAAAGCCTTACTGGCCACCAGAGACCTAGCAGGTCACGAAGGGCACATGCCATTTACCCACCTGCCGGGAGTTTGTTTTCTTGCGTCTGCAGCATATAGAAAACATCGCCATGTGTTCCACATATGCACCAGTGGGAGACCATTAGATCTTCCAACTCACCTGGGAGCACAGATTAACCCTGATAATCTGCCAACTCCCTTCACCCCTGCAGGAGAGAGAGAGATATTGGGCATGGGGGAAGCAGCTAAGTCATCAGGAGCTGGCAGGTCACTGGAATCTCTGCAGATCTCTCTCACAACTGTTATGCTTTCCCTGAATGGAAGGCTAACGAGGACCCTTCTGGAATATCTGCTCCTTCCTCACTACTAGTACTGGAGTATTTCTTCTCCACTAGCCATATTAGAGCATTATTTAGCATTGATGCCATGTAGCAAGAGAATCACCACTGGATTTACAAATCACTCTACTGCCTAATCAGCTAAACAGATAGACAACAGTACCTTAGAACGGTAGCTTATTTGAAATATCCTTATTCTGTGGTTTCAGAGAGTCCATTTCAGCAAAAACAATATGGAATCCGGTGGGACCTTAAAGACTAACAATTTTAGGATGGCATAAGCTTTTGTGTCCGTGTACACTAGACAAACCAGATTGTCTCTATGGTTGTGTCTACACTGCAGGGTTTAATTAAAAATAAGCTACGCAAATTGAGCTCCGTCAACTATGTATCTTATTTCAAAATAGGGAGCGTTTACACAGCACTTATTTCATAATAGAGCACCCTTCCTCCGACTTCCCTTATTCCTTGTACAATGTGGGTTACAGGAGTTGGAGTAAGAAGTCCTTCAGCTTGACAGTATTTTGACACTATTTTGAAATGACTGCTTGCTGTGTAGAAGCGGACTAAGTTATTTTGGGATAGTGCTAGTTGTTTCAAAATAGTGTTGCAGTGTAGATCTACCCTAAGCAATAGAATAAAAGGACACATCAGACATCAAGAATGGGAACAAACAAAAAACAGTGGGAGAACATTTTAACCTCCTCCCTGGACACAGTCTTGAAAGTTGCCATCCTCAAACAAAAAAAGAAAAAAACCCTTCAAAAACGGGCTGCTGCAATGTGAAACTGCTGAGCTGAAATTCGAACACTAATTTGATACCACCTGAATGGGTCTGAATAGGGCCCAGGAATGGCTCTCTCATTACAATAAGTAATTTTCCACTTTAGGTATTCTCACCTTCTTATCCATGTCCACCCTGATTGAATTAGCTCTTAAGTAACACTCCCATCTCTGTAACCCGACTTTCATGCCTCTGACGAAGTGAGTTGCCACTTAGAAAAGCTCATGCCATAATAAAGTCGTTTGTCTTTAAGATGCCACCAGACTCCTTGTTGTTTGTTCTGTGAGCTTAGCCATGGTATCTGGGCCAAATCCCAGAGCCAAGATTTCCATGGAGTTTTAGATGGATACGGCAGTCCTCGCACCTGTCTTAAGAGGGCGGGTAGCTGATTTATTATGCACTATTTCAACATCTGCTACATTGCTCCTGCAACAAGGGTGTTCTTCTCACTGCACGATGGCACCTCCACCTGGTGGTTCTACAGAGTAGCTTTGTACGGTTTATGCCCTTTCCTGTGGTTGTACTCTATGCCTCTCTTCTCTTTCTCTCTCATGCTTCACGGGCCCTCTCTTGTTGCAGGAAATGCTGCGGCTTATTCAGGACACAGCCCTCCAGCCAAGTCATGAAGTGTGTTCCCCTTCCCAGGGGATCTTCCAAAGTCCGTCCATACAATGTCAGGCAGCTCTCACCCCACTGCCCTAAACCTGTCTCTGCAACAATGACTCAGGCTGTCTTCCTAGTCACTGACCCTAAACAGGTCCACTCTGCAGCAGCTGGTAGGGTAGGCCAGGCCCATCTTCTGCTCCTGGCTCCACCCCAGGGCCCTGTAGTGAATGGTTAAGATCTGTATCTTCACCACCTTATTGCTCATCCCGGGATGCCTTCCTGCCAAGCTGCTTTTCCCCTTGGTGTTCCCTTACCTCAGGGAGGCAACGTAGACTTCCTCCCTGTTGTCAATCTCCTGGCTTTGCAGAAGCTAGGTCTGTTCCCTCACAAGTGAGCCTTCTAATTAGCTTCTTCTAACTTAAGTCTCTCCCATTTGCAGCCTAACTGGCTGATTAGGCCCACTTGGCCTAATTCAGGCCTCTCAGGGGCCACGGTGAGGAACATGCCCTTCACACATGCTTAGAGAGGTCTCCATTTCTATCCTGTGGGCATGATTCCTGCACGCAAGACTCTGCACATGGAATCCGCAGAGCAATCAGTGGCAGCTACATAAGCAGAGTAGCTGATTGACATTTATCCTGCATGTTCTACTTATCCTAATCACTTACAACCTCATTCCTCCTGCATTAGCTTCTTTACCACCTTCACCAACCTCATCTTATCCTCCTTCTCTCCCAAATGCATAGGGCAGTGGTCACCAACCAGTAGATCGGGATCTACTGGTAGATCTTGGAGCCTTTGAAAGGTGATCCTGACAGGTTTGGCCGGGAGACTATCAAGTGCCAGCACTTCAGCTGCTCCCCTCAGCATTTCCATGCTGCTCCTGCCCTTTGCCCGGGAGCTGCCCCTTCCCCATCTGTGGGAGCCTCCTGCTTGCTGTGGCATGGGAAGAAGAGGAAGGGGGGGTACTGATTTCAGAGTGCCCCTCCCTCCACCCTGTACCCCAGCTCCACAGAGCAGAAGGGGTAGGGATGGAGGGAGTTTGCTGGCTGCTTTTGGGAGTCGTGCAGGGGCCAGGGTAGGGGTGAGCCTGCCTTAGCCCCTGCACCACCACCCAGAAGCCACCTGTGGTAAGTGGTGCCCAGCTAGAGCCTGCATTCCGAACTCTGGCCCCACTCCTGAATCCCTCCTGCCCCCCAAATTCCGGCCCCCCAGCTTGATAAAAGAGGGTGAGGATGGGGCAGGGAGGATGGAGTGAGTGGGGGGGGGCCTCGGAGAAGGGGCAGGAAGGATGCGGGGCAGGGGCATTGGGTTTGAGGTAGATCCTGAATTGCATTTAAATTAAAAAAGTGATCTCATGTTTAAAAAGGTTGGAGACCACTGGCATAGGGACAGTTACGACGTCATCCCTCTATCTGCTGTTCAGCTTTGCTTCTGTCGCCTACTCTTTCTGCAAGCTGCAAATCTGCATCTTCTATCTAAATATTCCTCTTCTTTGTGTTCTGATGGCCTCTACTTAGGAGCATGCATTTTACAGTCCTGCTGCTGTGCTCCCGTTCTACCAAATCGCAATTCATTGGCACTTACTGGAACTCAAACTGTCCTGAAATTAGAGAGGAAAATAATCCCAGAAGACTGCTTATATTTATTTTTCATTTTTGTTAAATAATGGACTCTAATGAATTTTCCTGTTATACCAAGGCTGTAAGGCATCTCTAGGTTTTCACAGATTCCTTCATGAATATTTCTCACTACATACTGGATGTCATTATTCTATTGAGAATCAATTAGCCCAAATGTTGTTATGACAGTTACAGAAAAATTATATTTTTAGCTATAATTTATAACGTTCTGTCTCTTCCAAAGCAATCTTCAGAGAAATACTGAAATTTTTAAACCTGATCGGGTAGCGGAGAAAACCTCTGTGATGAGACAGCAAAGATATGGGTGGCTTGGAGAGAGATTTCTGAATGAGGCATGGACTTTTCTAAAGTAGCACGCAGATTAGGGTTAAAAACTCAACGAGACGGTGAAAAGCAAGAAAACAGGACCACAGTTCTCCAAAGGTTTCCTCCAGTTCACTTCATCCAACGGTAAAGCCGCACAAAACATTTCGCATATGAGTGACCAGCAATCCCTGCTCTCTTTGGCCACTCAAATGAGAGGGAATCACAGACACACCATAAGCCAAAGGCTGTTTCAGTGGCAACAAATACATTTGCCTAGCAATGATGGGTGTTGCATAGCAGTGTGGCAGATGACCGAAGATCAAAATCTACTTGCTGCCACGCAGGATCTCTTTGAGACTTTGCTCCTGGTGCTGAGTCAGGCTCATTGTGGGTGTGTCTACAGTGCACCCTTAGCTCAAACTTAGCTATGCAGTTTGACCTATGCAAATTGTGTAGCTTATTTCAAGTTAATTTCAAAATAGCTTATTTCATAATTTAGTGACAAATTTCAAAATAAACCGCTATTCAAAACGTACTCTTCATGGAACGAGGTTTATAGGGATGTCGGAATAGCGAGCCCGTTATATTTCAAAATAACGTGCTTGCTCAAAAGACACGGGATAGCTATTTCAGGATACCGGAAGTATCTCGAAATAGCGCTGCAGTGTAGACATGCCCTGACAGAGGCAGCAGAAAGGGGAGCTCTAGAAAGTAATGAAGGCTCTTTGGTGGTCCAGGCATGTTTGAATGTGTTGCTCAGTTCAGCTCTTTGGCATGTTCCACGTGTAAAACTCTCAGCTGTTCAGATCCCCCCAGATGTTAAACTGAAGAAGCCAGCACATTTTAAGAAAGTTTTAAATAATTAAATGGCACAATCAGAGGATGTGGGTGGGTGGGGTGGAAGCACAGAGGAGATAGGTGCTTTGCCTGGGAGCTCCCTGCACTGAACAGACAACGAGAAGCTAGTTCTTCATATCCAAGATGGTGGTGTTGGATACAGGGAAGCACTGTGTCCTGTCCCCTTTCCGATTTCTGGTGCTCAAGGTGAATTCGCTTAGAACTTTCCCGGAGGAGTGGCCCTATTGGTCTGTATCCGCAAAAAAAACAAGGAGCCCTGTGATACCTTAAAGACAAAGGGATGTCTACACTAGCCCCCTAGTTTGATCTAGGGAGGCTAATGAGGGCGACTGAAATTGCAAATGAAGCGCGGGATTTAAATATCCTGTGCTTCATTATCATGTTCCCGGACGGGTGCCATTTTAGAAATTGACTAGCCCGAAGTAACTGCCCGCATCTACACACAGCAGTGAAACAGGATTCCGAATTAAAGCCCTTAAATCGAATTAGCTGGTAAACCTCATTGCAGGAGGAATACCAGCTAATTCAAGTTAGGGCTTTATATTGGAATCCTGTTTCACTGCTGCGTGTAGACATGGGCAGTTACTTTGGGCTAGTCAATTTCTAAAATGGCGACCGTCCAGGAACTTGCTAATGAAGGGATATTTAAGTCCCGCGCTTCATTTGCAATTTTGGTCGCCCTCATTAGCCTTCCTAGATCGAACTAGGGGGCTAGTGTAAACATACCCAAAGAGATTTATTTGGGCATCAGCTTTCGTGAGTAAAAACCATTTTGCCAAATGCATGGAGACTTAACATTTTGTAAGCATTTAGCTTTAGAATTCAAAACTTGGCACAATGTCTGCTATCCAGCTCCATTTTCACCACGGAGGAGATGTGCCTCTGATGTTGGCTGGCATTTTGGAGCTGCCTCTCTGGTCATTTGATCCAAAGTGGCTGATGTCGAGTGACTTTGGGTCTGTGTCACAGAAGTGTAACCATGCTGTAAAAGGTGTCATTGTGCATGATTGTTATATTGGCTACATGTTTGTCCTAGACAACATAAAAGAGTTATTTTTAAAACTGAGCAGCTGCAGCCCTGTCATTATTCAGTGACTACAACTAAACAGCACCAGCTTAGTGTGTGTGATGGCAATAAAATCACTATGTGGGTATAACAAATGGGACTGAAAATGTGTCCATTATCCCTATCTAATGCACAGCGATAGCCAAACAAAAACCTATTTTCAAGGATATAAATATGAACATTGTATGATAACCTTCTGCGTTCAAACAGATCTGATTAACTAACACTTCACCAAAACATTACCTAACTCACATCAACAGCAGCAAATAAATTGGTTCACAGACAGAAGTACCTGCTAATCTGGTCACAAACCTGCCAGCAAGAGCAACACATACCCATTATCTTCCACTATACCGGCTGCCAATTTAAAAATGAGGGGAAGTAAACATCGAAAGTTTTTGTTGGACTTGACATAATAGCAGTTTTGGTTCAAGAACTTTGCAGGGAAGTGATATTCTTCCACAGGATTCGAACTGTATTTTAACCTGATGTGGTAAAACCTGCTTTAACGCTGCTTCTTCTCTCCAACATGTTTGAAACCCAGTATGCACAAACATCTCCTCAAAGGGTTTGCAAACGGAAGTATTCCATCTTCAGGTAGCCACCACAGTTTATTCTCTTCCGGATGGGCTCAGGGTGAACCAAATGCTGAGAGGATCAACATGAACCCAGGACTAGCTTAAGGAAAGACACATTTCGCATGTTCTGCACTAGGCTTGATTATTTCAGTGGGGCTCTGGTTTTATAAAGATTGATCCTATCTAATTCTGGCTTTGCATATGGAAATGGAAGCCACACTGCATTAATGTGGCAATAATCTCTCTGGCTATGTCTACATTGTAGGCTTCTTGCGTAAGAAGCTTTTTGTGGACGAGATCTTCT
>JANRFK010002918.1:7657546-7674835 GCA_030068395.1 Apalone spinifera | reverse complement strand
CTCTTGCAGCATGGACGCTCCGTGAGTTTTTGCGCAAAAAACGCTGTTTTTGCGCAAAAACTCTGCAGTCTAGACATAGCCTCCTTGCCCAAACTTTTATCCCCAAAGAGGATGACAAACTTCTGGATAGTCTAATAATCTTCATTCGTTACTGGCATTCACATTTGTTATGGCAAATCAATAGGGCTTCATGCCAGGAAGGTCGACAATAAATGCTATTTTTGCACTGAGGAAGCTCATGAAAAAGTTAGAGAGAAAAAGAAAAATATTCACATGACACCCACTGATCTTCAACAGGCCTTTGATTGGGTTTTAAGAGAAGTCAAAACCCTAAAACCAAGAAGAAATGGTGGGATGTCATGAAGAAAAGCATGTTATGTGGTGCGACAGAGGATATGGCACAGAACAGATCCTTGCAGAGAAAGCAGATTTGTAGAGTGGATCCCATTTGATGGGATTAACATAAGGAAGAAGAAGAGTCACATTAAGAAGCTGTTTTCTTTATCTTGTCCCATATCCCTGGCAGAAGGATCGGAATTTCAGGTTTTCACCAGGCAACGCAGGTGAAGAGGCAGTAAACAACAGACCCAAAAGCACTTTGCAGTGTGACATCATTGTATTTAGCACTTAACAGGGGAACCCTAACTCTAAGATCAACACTCTGAGGATCAGGGATCTAAACTTGCCAGGGCTATTTATAAAGCCACCTTGACAGAAAAAAATTATCAGGTGTTAAATCAACATCCTACTGCACAGACCCCAAATATGTATCTGCTCCTGGCCAGTCAAGCACATCATTGACACTTGGGGTTTTGGCTCAGGACATAAAGCCTTTAATATAACTCTTCCTACAAGTAACAGCGGACGGGGCACAGGACAGTTTTTTAGCATGTATCACTAGCAAAGGATCTTGTTTGCACATCCCTTACAATGTCCCTGCTACATGGTTTTTCCTCATTTTGGCCTCTTACCTGATGCACTCTATTGTGCGGTATAAACTATGACACTCACACATGTATGTCTGAACCAAGGAGGATCTTAGCATCTCAATGCCCCTTGTTATACCTGCCTCACAAAGATCTCTTGTATCAGCCATACTGCTATTAGGATCTGACAGCCAATTTGTCAAGTTACTTAAGAAAACCACCACAAATTCTGGGTGCTGTTCTCCGATTAAGTATCTAATATCCAAAACACTGAAGTCCAATTACTAATTGCTATTGTAGGGGTGCAATGAGGTTTCACTTCTTGAGTCATCATTCCATTTCTCTTCTGAAGGCAGGTGGAACTAGTTTTGTTTTAGTTGTGCAATAGCATGCATGCAAGTATGTTGGGACGACGTCTTATTCTCTGGAGTCAAACGTTGGGACAACGTCTTATTCTCTGGACTTTTAGGCTATGTCTACACTGCAGAGCGATCTCAGGATACTGGAAATATCCCAAAACATCTTTTGAGCGCGCCCGTTATTTCAAAATATAATTGACTTGCTATTCCGATGTCTCTGTAAACCTCATTCCACAAGGGTTAAGGGACTTTTCGGAATATTAGTTTATTTCAAATTTCGAAATAAGCTATTTCAAAATTACCTCAAAATAAGCTATGCAATTTGCATAGCTCAGATTGCATAGTTTGTTTTGAGACAAGGGAACAGTGTAGACACAGCCACAGGGCACATCTAAACTACATTTTTTTTTCGAAAGAGGATATGGAAATTCCCACGGATCTCACTTTTGAAGGAGGATCTTTTGAAAGTGAAAGTAGTCCGGACAGTTTTTTTTGGAAAAAACCCTTTTTTTCGGAAAAAAAAACTGCATAAGTCTCCTTCTTTAAGGAAGAGCGTTTTTTTTTTCTGAAAAAGAATTTTTTTTCCAAAAAAAACTGTATCCAGACAACTTTCACTTTCAAAAGATCCTCTTTAGAAAATTCTACATAGTCTAGACATAGCTTTAGAGAGCAAAAAGGGCTGTTTCATGGCTGAAACACTGTAATGAGAGCCAGGAGACCTATGAGTTCAATTCCCACTTCTACTACAGGCTTCTAGTGGGACATTGGGAAAGTTACTTAACTTCTTTATGTTGTAGTTCTCTACCTGTATAACTGAGATAATATTTTCTATCTAGGCAGTTGTAGATCAGTCTCATTGCTGTAATGTCTTCACTAGACTCCTGTGAGATAAAGACATACTAATCCCTTTTTACAAATGGGGAACTGAGGCAAAGGGTAGATGAAGGGACTTGCCCAAAGTCAGACAGGAAATCTACAGCTAAGCCAGGAATTTAACGAAGGTCCTCTGAATCCCAGCCCAGTTCCCTATTAACCAGTCCAATCTTCCTATCTTCGTCGGTCTTGTCTAATGAGAATGTATGCACTTTGAGACAGGGACTGTTTCCTGCGACATGTGTACAGCGTTCAAAAGGCAATACGACTGCCCCCAAGTCATAGTCCACAGACTCGCCTACTCAACCGGGGCATCAGATAGGAGCCACTGCCATCCTTTACCCAACTTGAAAAGCTGCTCTTGCCTCATTTACAGCCTTGATGTCTCTTCTAAACCAATCACAAACCAAGAAAGGGAAACAAACCAACGGTTCCCGCTGCAGTTCGGTTCACACACTTCTCTGGAGGACTCGTCTTTCACATCTTATCCCTGTGGGATGAGGCAACATGAACAACTTCCAGGACTATGGTGCGGCCTCTGTGCCTGCCTCTGATACCTGCACCTACTACAGGGTCCTGCGGTGATGGCAGGTCAGTTTGTGCTATGCTGCGCAGAGAGCTGTTCCCATTTCTTCACATGTACGCTAGCAGAATCCACCTCTTGTGCCATGGTACCTGGTTCGGCACTCGACAGCCACGCTGCCCATCCAGGACTAAAAGTTCCCCTACAAGACATTTGCTGGGCTCTGATAGACTCATATTCTGAATCCTGATCACCCCAGTGAGCTTGGCTCCTTTGCACAATCCTAACCTCAGTTGATCCAAGGAGAGCAGAACAAGTCATCTGCCCACTCAGAATCTCTCTCCACTTTCTTAGCAGAGCCCCCACGGGTTAGTTTTTTGTTTCTAGTGGTGGTGCACATTCGCACGTGTCTTGGTGCACATCAAAATTATTCCACACATGGATAAAAAAATCTGCACATGGATGGAAAACTTAGAGGGAACACTGCCCTCAGTTATCCTTATTTACTTGTGTTAGCTGGATAAAAATGAAACCCAGATAGCAAAGAGGGCGCAGCATCCCCAGAGATTCGCCCCTTCTTTACCAAGGAACATCATAATGAGGAGTCCTCCAATCACTAGAGGGCAGAGGCTTTAAATAAGTCTCTGCTGGGTGGAAAGGGCAAAGCATGCACATATGCACACAGGCAGTTTTTGTCACTGGCCAACACATTTTTTCCCAGACAGAATGTGCAGTTTACATATTCAGAGCGGTTTAGTGAGGGGGACACCAAAACTGGATCCAAATCCAAATGAGTCTGGATCCAGATTTAAAACTAAGGACCACAGAAAGGCCTGCAGCCACTGAACCGTCCCAGAAGTGAAATCCTTGTCTGTGTAATTGCACCAATTTCTCTGCACAGCTCTTGCTTCCCAAGGAAGCATATGCTGCCTTACATTTGAATCAAAATTTGGAACCCAAATAAGGCAGGAGGACATATTAAGTTCATCATAACAAGCCATGGATAACAATGAAGTCAGTGTGCCAAAGTATATCCAGAGTAGCTCCCATCCAAGCTATTGCACACATTATAATGGGAAGAAGGCTTTTAAAGATTTTACCAACCATTTTTGGTCGTATTACCTTATATTTGCTGTATTTTATTATATACAGTAATGATATTATAATACTGAATGGGAAAGTTGTTCATTACTACAAGAAAGATGTTTCCCTGCTACTGCACTGATTACACTAGAGAATCCACAGCAATGGGTAAGCCTGACATTTTTCATTTTCAGCTGAGAAATGATGGTGCACTGCCCAGTTTTTCCTTCCCAGGAAGGGATTTCACAGTGTAAGAATTCTGCTTTGTGGATCATATCAGTGGCTTTTGTAAATCCATTTGTTGTGACATACGGCTGCATGCATGACATGCTGAGCCCTGCCCCGTGCTATTACTTACTGTTGCATCACGCTGCCAAAAGCAGCCGCATGAGAAAATGCAGGGCAGAATTTATGCCCGGAGACACAAGCAGTCCCTGGAACACAGGGGGTAATCAATCTCACTCTGAACTGGAGAAATGGGTTCAGCCAAAGCATGCTGCTTGCTGGAATGGAGGTAGAGACAGCAAATAATCTGTGAAAGGAGAGACTATATGGATGTGAAAATACAGATGAAAAAAATCTTACATGCAAGGAAGCAGCCCCTTTTTAATCACCTGAATGGGAAGAGTCCAGTTCCTAACTGTTTTCAGGCAACTGCTATGGGGAGAAAAAAAAATTTACATTGACTTACACAGAGCAAAAAAGAAACCACTTTAACCCGGCTGCAAATCCAAATAAGGTCCACACATCAAACCCACAACACCTTGCAGCAAAGAGAACTGATCCTCCTTGCACTTGTGTTTCTGACATTCGTACTAAACAGAAACCAGAACGTAAATTAGCCCAACAAACAGAATTCAACAACTAAAAATACCCTGTACACACATTTTAAAGCCTGAGAAAGACAACTTCATTGCAAGGCAACATTTATTCCCATTCATATTGCATCCCCACATTTACAGGCAGCCTTAGAGGAGACGAGAGGTTTACCATTTGACTAGGCTGCTAAAATAACCTTGAAAACATGCCCAAAGACTTTTAGGTTCTCTCGTTGTATAGCTAGTTTGTCTTATGTTAAATAGTGTCACTCATGTCAGGCAGTCCAGCGCCACTCAGAGAAATAATTTATGGGAAGTCAGATAATCTGAAGAGTGGAAACCAGGGCTCCTTGCTGGGGCAGGTGTCTCTCTAAAGACTGCACAATATGGAAATCTCCAGGAAACCACAGCTCGAGGCTCTTGTGATGTTTAAGCAGATAAATGGGGAAGGCGAGACACACACACAAAACAAAACAAAAAACACAAAAAAACCCCCAGAGTGTTGACTGCAAAAATACATTTTGAAAACTCCATTGCTCTTTAATTCCAACTCTTCTGCTTACTGATCATCAGTGTGTTGGAATTAAAGCATACGAGCCTGGGCAGATATCAGGAGGGGCTAGGGTGGTAGGTAACGAGAGGGTAGCGGGAGAGCAGGAGGAGACATGTAGATTCAAGTGTTAACCATGCTTAGAATTTCTTTAGCACTTTGCATTGAGATCCTTGGATCCCAATGCATTTTTCACATACTCACTTATCCTTCTAGCCCCCTTGACGATACAGACATTATTTTATCCAGTGTGGAAATGCAGCCAGCTCTGGACTGAAACACCCTCACTTTTCAACAGCACAAAGCCTCCTGGTGCCACCAGAGCTTAGTGCCCGGACATATTCTTGTTATTTGCACTTCAGGATCCCAAGCTGGGCCTGCGATCAGTTGTCCAGCACACAGTGCAAAGACACCACACAAAGATGGTCCCTGTCCTCGGAAGCTCTCTGCCTAGGATGGAGATACAATGTCGTGGAGGAACAAACAAGCGGCAGAAGTGGGCAGGAATGGGAGAATAAACAGGCGTGACTGCATGCATTAAGCAGGGCTGGATCGACCACAGAGAGGATCAGGGACACTAATATGGGATGCACCAGCAGGATGCAGGCCAGGGTAGTCTGGAGATTTAGCATTTTCAGATTTGGAGAAGGTGGCATTTTGTTCCTATCCAATAAGAGTTGTCTGGCCCACTGTTAGTTGGGGAAACCCAGCCTATATTCTACTGCTCCAGCTCACAAAGCCTGACCCTGATGTGAGACTATTGGCCAGAAGAAGATGGAGCACAGTGAATGTTGCAATTTTTATCTCCTTGGCTGCTCTTCTCTATTCTAAAGCTGTTGTGACCGTGAATCCGTCCCCATCAAGATGAGATCAAGAGCTTTATTTATGGGGGTTTTTAATTGCACATTTGCTTTTGGGGGCTTGAGTAGTGCTGGGGGATAGGCCAGGGACATTTTACTAGTAGCCTCATTAATTCAGGCTGGGGTGGCACTGGAAAACGTGAACTTAATAGAGATCCCCGAGTGGAAAAGAGAACAGCTATTGTGGGGCTCTGGTAGAAAGCCATCCACATAGGCCATGGGGTTCTTTCATCAGTTGGTAACAGATGAGCAGACCAGTGATGGGAGGGAACTAACATGCCACAAAGAGGGGCAGGGGAAGTTTCCTCAGCCTTGACTCTCCATTTGGGATTCCAGCTCCATGAGAAACTCTCCCACAGCATTATCCGCACATGGACTAAAATTTGGGCCAACCTAACCAGGACCTAGCTGTAACAGAGCCAACACAGAAGTGCCTTTGCAACTCAGACACTGGAACAAGAGACTTTGCAGAGGATCCGGACTTAATACCGCCCCGGGCCATGTAATGGACTTAATAGCTCCCTTGCTTTGAATGTGCTTTATTACACAAGGAAGTGTGAGGGAAAAGCACACACAGTGCTATTGTGCCTCTATGCTTATGCTGTGATCTGCTGCCACTGTGTGACTTGTTCCAATAACTCCTGGTTTGCATGCATTTCAGCTGCACACAGCAAATCACTGGTTGCATGTTTAAATCCTCCCCCCACCCCCCTGACACACACATATTCTTGGATCACATGGAGCTGGGGGGGGGGGGGGAAGGCAGGAAAAATGGACGCTGTGCCCCCAAAATGAACCTTCGCATGCACATGGGATACTTACTCCCCAGCATGGGATAACTCCACTTCCAGGAATGAGATTGGTTGGAAACAGGCAATGCCCTCATGTAGTCATGGGTTACCTAACCACAACAGAAATGGAGGATCACAGCTTTCTCAGATGATGAGATGCTGATTCCTTCGTTCTGTCCTGCCCCTCCCTTTCCCCAGGACTGTTCCCCGACCAAGACCTGGGATGCCAGCCTGAGATCATCTGATCTCTGCCCAGAAGCAGCGGCGCCTCCTCCATGCCCTGTGCTACCATGGCAGAGGAATCCATGTTGACTGTTCCTGATCCTCTTCCTCTCCTTGAAATGCTTTGAAATGGATTCCTTGCGACCCACTCCATGACTTTCCCAGAGACTGAGGTGAGGCTGACCGGTCTGTAATTCCCCAGATGCTCCTCCTTCCCCTTTTAAAAGGCGGGCGCTACATTTGCCTTTTTTTCCAGTTGTCCAGGAGAGAGCTCTCTCAATCAATTCATCTCCATCCCCATCCCCAACCACTGCCAAACAGCTGATAGTGACAGGCAGGAGCTGCTGGAGAGGGAGGGAGAGGCCTGGGCAACATATGGCCCAAATTCTGGGACTGGAGGCAGTGGGGACAGCCCCTTCCAGCCACTGAGATGCTGCTCTGCTGCCCTACCCAGCATCCACCTGAGGCTGTCTACACTGCATGGGTTTTTTGGCAGAAGATATGCAAATGGAGCACTAATTTGCATAGCTCTCACTCTCATTTGCATATCCTCTTCCAATCCTTTTTGCGGAAGAGGTTTTTGCAATAAAAAGCTCTGTATAGACGGGGCCGTTTGTCGGGAAAAAACCTTTTGCTCAAGAGCTCTTATTCCTCAAAAAATGAGGTTTACGGTCTATAAGGTGGATAGCAAGTTGGCTAGATTGTTAGGCTCAACAGCTGGTGATCAATGTCTAGCTGGCAGTCAGTATCAAGCAGGGTGCCCTGGGGGCTGGTTTTGTTCAACATCTTCCTTAATGATTTGGCTGATGGGATTGATTGCAAGTTCATGGATGCAACTAAACTGGGGGAGAGGTAGATATGCAGGAGCATAGGGATATGTTCCAGAAAGACCTAGTCTGCAGAAGATGGGGGGGGCAGGGATTTGATAGCAGCCTTCAACTACCTAAGGGAGGTTCCAAAGAAGATGGAGCCAAGCTGTTCTCAGTGGTGACAGATAACAGAACAAGCTGCAATGATCTAGGCTGGATTTTAGGAAAAACTCTTTCACGAAGAGGGTGTGAAGCAGGTGGAATGAGTTGCCTAGGGAGGTGGTAGAATCTCCGTCCTTAGATGTTTCAAAAGCCTAGTTTGACAAAGGCCTGGCTGGGATGATTTAGTTGGAGTTGGTCCTGCTTCGAGCAGAGGGTTGGACTAGATGACCTCCTGAGGTCTCTTCCTAACCTAATCTTCTATGATTTGATCAGCAGAAAAGACACAGTGAAATCACCGCCTAAAAGCTCTGCAGTGGCAGGTAAGTGGGAAGATGAAATATGCTCTGAAAACTCCAGCAGGCAAGCAATGCACCAAGCTGCAGAGCAACATGGAAAAGGCCAGAAGTCTCGGCCAATCTGACCCCGAGGGAAAAAATTCCTTCCTCATCCCACTTCGGGGAGGGATAGCTCAGTGGTTTGAGCATTAGCCTGCTAAACCTAGGGTTGTGAGTTCAATCCTTGTGGAGGCCACTTGGGGCAAAAATTTGTCAGGGATGGTACTTGGTCCTGCTGTGAAGGCAGCAGCAGACTAGACTCAATGACCTTTCAAGGTCCCTTCCAGTTCTAGGAGCTAGGCAATCTCCATTTAAAAAAAAAAAGTTTGTCAGCAAGACATCTGCCAAGCATCTAAGAAAGAGAATTCTCTGTACTACCTCTGGGCTCTTGTCCATCCTATCTGGTGTTCACCTATAGTCAATCTGACACTTCAGAGGACAGACAAAACCCCCACAAAAAACAAATCCAGAATACATTTGGAATTGTCCATTGCAGGAGGGGGAATATTACTTCCTGACCAGTGAATAGCTTCCAATCTGAAGCCTGAGATCTGATTTGTTATTAGCATGTCAAGGCCAATACAGGCAATCTCATTCTTCCTGTGGCCCATGAAGAAGGGGATTTACAGATTCACACTAAGCTCACAGAGCTGAAGGCCAGAAGAAACCACCACAGCCATCCAAACTGATGCCAGGCACACCAGAAGCTGAATTAAAGAACTTGTTTTGGAAAGGTATCATGGGAGCTTACTTGGAACATTTAAATGTTTGTATCAGTTTCACTCCTCACCACGGACCCAATAAAGGTCATGAATCATAAGTTTAGCAAGCAAGTAACCACCATTCAGAGCTCACAAGTGGGAGGGCAGGGAACTACCCCTGTAGGAAACAGAGACCCCAAAGTCCACTGCTTTGGGACTCCTCAGAGTTCATTGTTAAAAAATTCTTCTTCTAGTGCCCTGTTTACATGGAGGATAGTAGCAGAGTAGTTGGGAAGAACAGCAACCCATGTATTTATCCAGCGTGCATGTTCACTGCTAATTGCAATGCTCTGGAACTCAAATGGCTGGAAACATTTCTTTAGGCCATACAAATGAAAGCAGATATTCCAGATAGCTGGTACTGAATTGGAGGGTGGCACTAAACTGTAGCTATGTTAGTCAGCTGAAACTCTACTAACCCCGAGAGGCGATGTTAAATGCTTTGTTCATTAGTGAGGGGTTGTCTTTGTAAAAGAATTGAGAAGGTTCTTTGGAAAACGCCATTGCAAACAGCAGACATGCTGACCATCGCTGTCAAGTACAAACGCCAACCAGCCCTGAGAGCAATCTGTGCAAATATCAGTCTAAGCCTCTGCGGAGAACAATGCACAGAGATTGCAGGAGTGCGTGCCAGGCGGCTCTGCCCACATTTACAGATTCATAGGCAGAAAACTGAGTCTTTGCTAATTCACTTTACCAATCACCTTCTCCTGAGAGGCCACAACAGGGCAGAAGGAGCACTTAGAAAAAACACTCCGACCTAGCAGGCTGGTTTCCAATGCCTTTTCTAACTTATCAAGACACAGCAAAGCAGAAAAGAGACAAAGGCTCTGTAATATTTGAGCTAACCCTATTACATCACCTCAGAAAGGACACGCATGCTGTGGCCTTTTAAAACATTTCTCTAGTCCCTGCCCCCTTCTGTCCCGGAAAAACAATTAGTGCCCCAAGCACAATGAAAAAGTAACATTGTGAAAACAGCTTTAGTGCTGGTGAGAGCTGGCCAAATGACAGGACCCACTATTTATCCACTGAAAAGATATTACACAGTCAGCAGCTGTGCAAGCATCACTCATTCTGGCCCTACAAATATGCCTAAAGCCCAAATAAGTCTGAGGAACAGTGGGGAGTACAACTAAGCTGGACTCTGTGAGGAGGAGGTGGTTGTTTTTTTTGTTGTACTGCCATTCTGCCCAGATGGGGTAATTCTATACAGCACACAGGCCCCAGTTCCTAGGCATAGAAGCGCTAGTTACAAATGCAATATCAGGATTTTCTTTGCATCATTTTGGAACCCAACTTTATTGAGGAGTAAATACGAATCTCATATTAGCTTTATAAAACTACCAGGGGTGGTTATTTTATTTTAATCAAATCAGAGTGTCTCCCCTTGCTTTACATGATATTAAGAAACATTTTATCATGCTACAATCTCTTGCATCAGAAACCAACAAAAAGGGACTTGTGTTGTAATAATTAACTTTGAGATCCTTTAAACACTAGGTCTCAAAGGGGCTCATAAATGAACTTGACTTTTACATGGATAATTCATAAAACTTGTATTATCTCGTTATGTTCCTTTAAATCTTTGTCGTTTAAATGGAATTTACAATCCAAAAATAATTTGAATAACTAAACCATAGGAAAAATACCCTTTAACCATGAAAAATGAATATTCAACATTCCCACCTTATCTTATTTTCTTTGTTGCGCTGTGTCTCCACTGCATATTAAATGGGCCCCCTCACATGAAACTACTACAGCGGTAGCTCTGCAAGACAGAAATTTGCTGTTACTGAACTGGAAGGTGCTGAATGCAGAATTAAAGTCATTTCTTAATCACATAATTCCAGGACTATGGATTAAATTTTACTGGGATTCTGGAGAGGGACAGCATGGTGCAGTAGATAAACATAAACTTTCCATCAATCATAGCATAGCTACAATCCCTTTGATGTCTTAAATTAATTGCCTTTGGGCACCACAGCCTGCATCCTTGTTTATAACAATTGCATACAAAATATGTCATACAAAATGCATTGCCATGTACCAAGTTAGATGAAGAGATTTCTACTTTAAGGCTAAGGACTAAAATAAGATGGTAAAAGAGTCCTTCCTCCTGCAAGATGGATACCGGAAAGCTACTGGAGATACCACTAACAGAAATGCTTAAAGTATAAATAGCACAACAGCAATAGTCCAAGTCATTTTCCCAAATTCTCATTCTTGCACACAAGGTGAAATCCACAAATGGAGCGAGGGGCCCTTTTCACCGTCAGACTTCCAAGTTTTATTAGTGAGCTGTATGCTGGCCAATGTATCACCACTGTAACAGACACACATTCACGCAGACTTGCTACGTCTGGTTGGTGTTGTGAACTTTGACAGTTAATAGTTACTACAATGAGAATGTCTGTTGTCAAATGTGCTAATATGAACACTAATATGAAAGTTGGGAAGTTCCAGTTGATGCAATGTCACTGTACAGAGGGTCAACTTTTCTGTTTGTAAAGTTTGGTGCTTTCTCAGCTGTAGAGAGAAATATGGTGCCCAGGAGAAGAAAGAGGGAGGGAAAAAAAAGAGCAACAAATATAGAGCAGGAGGTAGAGATCAAAGTAGGAAGAGGAGACACAGATTCTTAAGACATGGCAGGAAGAGATATGCCATTATCCATTATAGGAGAGAGAATGAGTGAATTAATGAATCCAGGAAGGAAAAGAAGATCTGTAGCAACTGTAACTAGAATAAGACCCATAGTAAGTTACATCTGTAATATCTATTCCTTATAAAGTTGATTGACAATGTTATGGTTCCAACAGTAATCAATGACAAGGGGACATAACAGCTTCATTCCTTGAAACCACAAGGGGCAATACCTTGAGAGCGGAGTGGAATGGTGATTGGTGACTAGAAGGGTTAGTCTGCAGGTTAGCAGGTATGAATTTTAAAACCTTCTGGAGCCAGGAAAACAAAGATAGGGAGCTTAAAAGCATCAGCACAATCACAGCTATGCAGACAGATTGCCTGAATTTTACAGAAAAAAAATATCAAGCCCTGTTTATTAGGCTGCCTGAAAATCAAGACATGAAAATGCTTGAATGTACAATGGTTACGTTGCAGGGAAGTAGATTGGGTAACAGCTGCATCTACACATAGCTGTCTAAGGATGGCCAAGGAAAAAAATTGCATCAAGTAATCGCGGAGATGAAACAAACAAAAATCAAAGTTGGACAGCCTGCGACTGGTGGGTACCAAAAAGAAGCAAAGACCAGGTAGAAATAAAAAGTTTCTCAGCCCAACTTTTCCTTAAGTAGTGAAAGAGGCAGCCTGAAAAAGGAACAAAGCCATATCCCAACCAGCAAGGGTCAGAGGAACAATGATGTGAATTCAAGTGTTTGTGAAAAGACAAGGAGGAAACCAGCTATCGGCAGAACAGAAACAAACATGGACAGAGAATTGCTAAAAGTACTGAAATGACCAGAGCTTGAATCACTTGCAAAATTTCCAGCTTAAGGTCAATTTGTAGAAGAACTCTAGACAGATACAACACTAACAACATATGAGTAGGTTACCAATTCTGTCCAGACAATTCTGGACTATACTTTTCAAACAATAGTTTTCTCTCTGCGAAGAATTCCAGCAATGTCTAGCACAGTGTGGTTCTCTCATACATAGTCTATTTTTAACCTGATGAATTAAAACGGGAGTTTTTCCATCTCCATGAAATTTACATAATAATCCATTCTTATCACTGACACTGGATGAAGCCTACTCAGACAACTAAAAAAAAAAATTATGAACTTCCTGCACCGCAGTTGTGATGGTCACTAGATCCCGAATTTGAACTGCTACTGCAGACTTCAGGAAGTGTCTGTCATAACTAATTTATTTTGATGTCCATTATGAAACCCTCCTGGGGTAAAATAATCCACAGATACAAGACAGTTTCACCTCCACTAGAAGGGTTTTAAAAATGAAATTAGACATGTTTGTGAGGCAAAATCTTTTTCAGTTAACTCCCTGGTTCTTGCGCATATTCTTACAGAATTTGTGGCCAAAGGAACCACCTCTAAACCATTTCCCATCATCTCCTCTGATCTGTCAACTTAGATTGGGTTTTTCTTGTAGCACTGGTTGGCCTATATCGAGAGGATAAACAAACAAACAAACTCTACCCACCCTTCTGGATATGCAACAGCAATGCAAACTCTCAAAAATCTACTGCATTTCTTCTGTTCCCTAAAAAGTTATATTAGTTCATCAAACAGCATTCCCTATTGCAAGGACGATACATTTAACACAAGAATATTTTTCTTCACTCACCTGTTGACATAATATACTTAGTCTCGATGAGGTAGCTGTGTGAGTCTATCTGCAAAAACAAACGAGGAGTCCTGTGGCACCTTAAAGATGAACAGATT
The DNA here is from genome assembly GCA_030068395.1 of Apalone spinifera. Taxonomy (NCBI): domain Eukaryota; kingdom Metazoa; phylum Chordata; order Testudines; family Trionychidae; genus Apalone; species Apalone spinifera. The sequence goes on along the minus strand of JANRFK010002918.1, from coordinate 7,661,342 downwards.
GATTTGGGCAGCAGCTTTTGTGGGTAAAAACTGCTTCGGCAGATGCATGTACTACGTGCATCTGATGAAGTAGTTTTTACCCACAAAAGCTTATGCTCAGATACACCTACTGGTTTTTAGGGTGCCACAGGACTCCTCACTATAATATTCTTAGATTTTTAACTTGGTACCAAACAACATTTTGATTAAAAAAAAATTAGAAAGATTAAAATTAATACATTAAACAGATTTAAAAACTGACTAATGAGTAGGTCTCAAAAGGTCATTGTAAATGGAGAATGATCATCAAGCGGGTCTATTCCCAGGGAGCAATTTTTGGCCCTACACTATTTAACATTTTTATTAATAACCTGGAAGAAAATATAAAATCATCTCAGATAAAGTTTTCAATGAGGGCAATGGCAAATAACTAAGAGGACAGGTCATGATTGAGAGAGCAAACAAAATGTGTTTTAATATGGTTCAATGTGAGTGTATACATGTAGGAAAAGAGGATGTTCGCCATGTTTACAAGATGGGGGACTCTGTTCTGGTAAGCAGCGACTCTGGAAAAGATTTGGGGGTCATGATGAATAATCAGCTGAATGTGAGCCTGTGTCCAAAAGTTCTGGGATGCATAAACAGGAGTGGATAGGGATTTTTTTTTTAATCGCTATTCTAGAAGATTCACCCAGTGTTGCTCGGGCCCTTAAAGAGAAGCTCCATTTTTCTTCATTTAAATTATTTGTTCTGGGATGGGGCTGGGGATGAGGATTCAGTACACAGGCTACCCTGGGGAGATAGGACAACCCCAGCCTTCTCTTACCTCAGCAGCTTGGGGCCCAGTGAGACGCACCTGTCTATGGTCATTGCAGCTCCAATGGGTACAGCCATGGAGGGGTACGTGTCTCCAGGCTGGGGGACAGACAGATATGCAGACAGACAGACACACAAACAGACAAACTCTCTGAAATTCATAGTAGAGAGCTGTCCCTTTCTCCACCTCTGCTCTTTACTGGCCCAATAGGGTTATAGCGGTCCTAGTCTCCATCTCTGGCCCTTGCTGCCCCCCGTGGTCATTCTGGAGTATAATTGTCCCTCCAGCCAGACCCCTCCCTTTTCATTTTATGAGAAACAATCACATTCAAGGCACATCCCATTGACCTGGCACAACCAAACACTGACCTTGCTTTAAGTTATAAGAAGTAGTAGTTGTGTACCAAATTTGGTGGTACTAGCTCTTAACATATAGGAGGAGGTTTTGATCCAACAGACTCACAGATGGATGGACAGACAGACACACAAACTCTCTCTAATATATAGTAGATTTGGCACTGGTGCAAGCCTGTTGGAATACTGGGTACAGTTCTCCTCTTCACAACTCAAGAAAAATAACGATAAACTGGGGAAGGTTCAGAGAAGAGCCACAAGAATGATTAAAGGATTAGAAAACCTGCCTTATAGAAGACAGACTCAAGGAGCTCAATCTATTTAGCTTAACTAAGAAAAGGTTTAAGAGTGACTTTATTACCATCTACAAAACATCTGGAGAACCAGTATGTAATAATGGGCTCTTCAGCATGATTTAAGGGCTGGAAGTTGAAGCTAGACAAAATATACCAGTGAGCCAAAAGAATTCTCTCTCCATGTATATAAGTAAATTCCCCCTATAACAACATACTTGAAAGGTCTTTGGGCAAAAGAGAGCAGGTGGGACATTTTAATAAGAATAACTGGAATATTCCTGTAAAACATTGTCCTAGCAGTTCTGGCTTTGTCTTAGACAACACACTAGTACAAATAGAGTAACAATCTCATGTTGCTGCTGAGATATTTAAACCTCTTGAGATACATTTATATATATCCACCCTTCTTTAAATCGTTGCACTTTCTCCCAACAAATGTTTGTATACAAACATACACAGCACAAAACCCTCATGCCAATGAATAATACACCAAGGCGCTAAAAGTCATAGTGAATGCAAGACCCTCTAGTTGGTACAGTACCAATCTCCACTCCTCTACTTTTTCAAAGTAGGAGGTTTCCTGCAATTAACTGAAAACAACTTTTATAGTAACTGCAGAATCCCACACAAAAAGGCATTTTCTTTTTGTGCGCTGATGTTTCTGCCAACTGAATTTAAATCTCCAGTCAACATGTACTACAGCTTGGCAGGAAATTCACACACTCCCCACCACCAAAACCCACCAATTTGCCCCAACACTTCCCAACCAGAACTCATTGTTATGTGGTAACATCCCCACCATTGAAACAACTTATACTATCCTGCTGAGATATGGCAGCTATCAAAACATTGTTTAACTAGCCTATTCCTCTTCAGAAGACAGAGTGAATGGATTTCTACACAGAATCTTCAGGGATCTTCTGTCCTTCTGAGCCACCTTGAAGCTGAGTTGTTTCCAAATACAACCCTAATAGAGAGCCCCAATACATTTCCATAATGCTCAAATTAAGTTCTTTACTACTTTACCACAACGGTCATGAAAAAAGATATAGTACATCAATGCGGCTAACCCTGATGTTGCCTACCAGCGTGCTTAGTCTGCCATATAACAGCTTCACTGTGAAGGGGTTAACTGTGAAGAAATTAAACAAAAAGTAGGATTTACAGAAAGAGCCCAAGCATGGGCAGAGATGGGCACTTCCAGTGGTTAACTTCAATGGTAGCCTTTTCAGTTTAACTTACACCAGCACCTCCCCAATTCCAGAGAGAGATTTGTGTAGCCATCCATCACTTAGTCTCATTGCTCACTGAGTAGACCATCACATGGCCTGTAGTGTGAATGGAAAGGGTTACATTCTTCCACGGAGCAAAGGCTAACGCCTGTGATTTGGATGGACCTGGTTTAATAATCTGTCCCTTGGGATTACCAGCCCGTGTGCATATTGGTAACTGTTCTGCCAACAGAGCACTCCACCCAAGGTCTGGCTAAATTCTCTCAAAGTGTTTTGTCCCCCAGTTTGAGACTGGACTCCTCAAATGATCTTCACCAGCCATGACTTGCAATGTATTAATGAGAAGGGAGACAGCAGGGGCATAGGCAATAAAAGTCCCAGGTCAGGTTTCACCAAGTGCAGGGATTTGTTGCAGGTTGATGGTGTCCCAGGCCAGAAAGTGAAGAGAGAATTTCTTTACATGCATCTACCATGCCCCACCCTGAGGAAATGAACAACACTGGTGGAAACAGCATAGGTTGCACGAGCTGCCCCGACTAAGGAAGTGCACAATCTGGTTGTCATTCCGAGACGTGGGAGTCTTGGTAGATCTGTGGCTGCTTCGGGATGTTTGGGCAACAACTGTGGCAAAGAGCCCATTGTTTGACAGTTGTTTAGCTAGTGAGAAAGATGGAAATGACTGTCTTGTGGGGGCGGGGAGAAGAGTTTGGTTGAGTTGGCTTAGGCTATGTCTAGACTGCAGGCTTCTTTCAGAAGAAGCTTTTTCGAAAGATAGCGTCCACACTGAATGGACATTATCTCGCATGTAAGCTGTGATTGCTATAGACAGAGTGGCCACCAGGGCACCTGTGCTTTTTCTTCTTTCTTCTTCTTTAGAAAGAACTCGCTCTTCCCCATCCACAGAAGAGCTCTTTCAGAAAAAGGCTTCCTCCTCGTAGAATGAGGATTACCAATGTCGGGGAAAACCCCTCTGCTCTTTTGATTTTCTTTCGGAAGTACATGATTGCAGTGTGGATGTAATTGAAGTTTTTTTCGGAAAAATGGCTTTTTTTCCAAAAAAACCTCTGTAGTGTAGACATACCCCTAGGCTATGTCTACACAGGTGTGATCTTGTGCCAG
>JANRFK010002918.1:7631503-7657446 GCA_030068395.1 Apalone spinifera | reverse complement strand
ATATGCAAATGAGGCTTGGCGATATTCCACACAGCCTCATTTGCATACTTCTGGTGCAACAACCCGCCAGTGTAGACATAGCCCTAGATTGGCCATTTTTCTCATAGTTAAAGTTCCAACAAACACTCCCAGAGACACAGACGAAAGGGAAGAAAGAAGATAGAAAGGTGGCTTCTATCTTGCAGCCTCACTGTTGGAGAAATACAGGCACTGCACACAGCCTAATAAGCTACTCCAAGACCTGGAGAATTTACACCGGCATGAGGCTGCTTATGGCATTGTTTTTTAATTGCGTCTATTTTTTTTCTGGACAAAGGCTTACAGCAGTGTCGCACACTATCCAGTCTTGTCCAGCAAAACCAGGCTCCTATGAGACATAAATAAACAGGAAAGGGATAGGAAAGAGAAGAAATAAGGTAGGGGAAGGAAAAGGACACAGTCAGTGGGCAGGAGAGAAACCAAATCTCACAGCCTGAGTGGGATTTAGAATTCAGCCAGAGCCGGTAGAGGTGACAGTGTCATCTGAGTCCCTCTCTACAGTCTAGTCCGGGCAGGACATCTCTCAGAAGCAGGCAGACAAAGGTCCAGAATCCCAGGAGGTGAGAGGTGTAGCACCCATGATGGTGAAACTTAGGGTACGTCTACACTGCCTGGCTGTTTCGGGATACTGGAGGGATCCCAAAATAGATACCTCGCATCCAAGGAACGCACTTATTATTTCAAAATATTTTTCAAAATAATGAACACACTGTTTCTCCATCCCTGTAAACCTTGTTCCATGAGGGTTAAAGGATGGCTTGAAATAGCGCTTTATTTCGAAATTTGGTGCCGTGTAGACACGCCAAATTTCGAAATAGCCTATTTTGAAATACAATCGAAATTGTAGCAGAAATTGCATATATTATTTCACATTTAGGGTGCAGTGTAGACGCACCTTGAGCCTAGAAGACAATTCCCCTCTAGAAGTCTGTTTCATTAAGGATCCTTATATACGATAATAGGCAGACCTGCCCCTCTTTTCCTTACTTCATTTACCAGTTAGGCTTAGGTTTTGGTACCCCAATTTTGGTTTACTGATTTTGGGTTTTATCCTGTTTTGTTTACTAGATGTGATTATATTAGTAGGCTGTTTTGTTGATACTAACTGAGGTCATTGTTTTCCTTTTGTATCTTTTCCCTTCAGTATTTGGTATTGCAGGTTATTGGGACTCTTTAAAACAGATAAGCTCACAGTTAGGGTAAATTTGGCAGGCCAGTTATTACAAGACAGCACAGACATTCAGGTAGTAGCTGGACTCTGCCCGTGCTCCAGAACAATAATCCACCCCAGGGGAACCAGAGCACAGAGGTATGGATTCTAGCACGTGGCCAGGAAGGTATGCTTACTAGGATCTGTGACATCTGGCTATTACAGGAGCCTACTCTCCCTGTCCGATTCATTATAGCTACACTCTATAGCCAAACCTGCAGAGGAATAGCTCAGTGGTTTGAGCATTGGCCTGCTAAACCCAGGGTTGTGTGTTCAATCCTTGAGGAGGAGATTTGGGGCAAAAATCTGTCAGGGATGGTACTTGGTCCTGCTATGAAGGCAGGGGGCTAGACTTGATAACCCTTCAAGGTCCCTTCCAGCTCTAGAAGATAGGCACTCTCCATTCATATTATTTTATAACCCAGTTCACAAAAGCAGGGATGGGAAGTATTTTCTGCCTTTGGAACACAACCACCTTTGGTTAATTTTCAGGGTTCTCTGCAAAAGCTCCCTGTCTGAAAGCACAGAATTAATAAGTGTCTGCGTCAGAGGTGTCTAGACAGAAATCAGACACAGGTAAGTGACACATAAATGAACAGTAAAGCAGCAGAAGTGATGGTACAAGTGAATGGACAATTGCTGTCAAGATGCATCTAAGAACAGTCCTCAGTGGCCAGAGGCACTATTACTCCTGTTGTTTCCATTATTGTGGCTAACTAGTACCAGAGCTGACTTAGGAAGACTTAGAGAAAGAGGCCGGTGACAAACTTGTTAAAGCTTTTCAGTTATTATTCCTAAGAATTTTTCATTAGTTTCTCATTAGTGCTGATTCTGGTATGTGGGTCCATAGTGATTAAACCTCAAGTATCAGTCAGTATGGACAGAGCAGCCTGTAACCATGCATTGAAAGCCTGCTCCTCTGTATTCTGTGTACAAAACTCTTTGCTTTGAATTCACAGAATGCAAAAAATTAAAACAATTGTCAGCATTGTATTTCTCATTCTTAGACTTAAACAGGATTCTTCAAAAAAGCTGGTGCAAAACAAGACATTGACAGAAATGGGAAAAAACTCTCTTTCCTTCTGAGTGAACGCAATAAAAACCAATTCCCGTTAATATGAACACAAACAAAAACAATCTACTTGCTCTGACAGAAACGAGTCTCTTTTCTGCTCATGTCCCATGAACAGCCTAAGCAAGTAAGTTCACTAGCAGGAATATACATGAACACAGTGAATGCTAAGCAAACATATGAGAATAGAAATAAATGAAAAGAGAAATTCAAATGCCTGAAGGCAGGTATTTTCACTGGAAGATTGCATTTTAAGAGTTAATTTATCCAGTTAAAGAATGTAGACAATGCCATGTGACATACCTCCAATCACAACAAAACCCAACACATGAAATTTCACTTGTCAAACCAAGAATTATTCAAGAAAAACAATCAAATAAATCAAAACAGAGAAAAATTTCAGCCTGCTTATGGTTTATTTGCAAACAGAAAAAAAGGTAAAAATTATTAAATAAAATATAAAATATGCATCAATCTCTATCTGGGACTTTTCAATGGCTTGGTTATTGTGGGGCATCAAAGTCCTAGTACAGCTGCTAAAACACTCAAAGCTACAATGCACTGCTGGAATGAATCCATCTCTCGCACTTGTGCTGGAGTACATCCTAATGCACTTCTTTTTGTAAACTGTTATGAAAATAAATCTGTAAAAAGACAGACAAGGATTTAAAATGGCTAAAAATTGTAAGCAGGAAATGGTTACATTTAGAGACAAAACAAAAAGGCAAGAACTGTAACAATATAAACAGTGGTGATCAAAAATCAAAATCCTGGAGAAGTGCCACTCAACAGATGCATGATCAAGTGTTTGTAATACTGGTCTGCATTTCCCTTGCCATCTCCCTCTGGTTTTGTCTTTCTAGGTCTCTGCTTAGACTAGGGGTAGGCAATAAAGCAGGGGTGATTCACCAGGGTTGGCTGGTGAGCCGCTGCTGCTATATTTATCTGTGCCTCAACAGGTATGGGTGATTGCAGCTCCCCTTGGCTGGAAAGGCAATCGGTGGCCAACAGGATCTGCAATCCCCTGTACCTGTGGAGGTGCAGGTAAATATGGCATGGAGTGTGGGGACCCTCCAGGGGCTAACCTTGGCAGACCAGTTCCAGCCCATGGACCGGTATTTGCCCACCCTTGACTTATATGTAAGCTCTTTGGGGGCAGAAGGAAATGGTGTCTTTTTTGTTCAACTGTATGGCACTTAGTACAATTTTGGTACTCAGCTGTAATTAATAATAATTTCCAAAGGAGAAAGGGGAATCTGCTCTAAGCAGGAAGACTGACCCAACATGGGAAATGAAAGCAAAGTCTCCAGACAGCATCAACAATCTATAGCTAGCTACACATACACACCGAGGCACACACACACACACACACTGTACCTAAAGCATTGCTGTGAATTTCTCGCTCTCCATCTATAGTTCAGCCCAGAGAGATTAATTTTTTTATGTTTTCAGTTTGAAGCCACAGACATTGATTTACAGGGCATGTTTCTTGTTTTCGTGGACATCATGAGAAGGAAGCCGTAGATGTTAAGGGTGACCTGGCACTGTTCAGGAAAAGGCATGGAGAAACCACCCAGATTGGTGAACATATCAAGAGTAAGCAGGGATTAGAGTGCACTCTGAACAGATAGATCACAGAAAAAAGACGCAAAAGGAACAAAACTACATGTATAGCCATGTAGACAACTTCAACAAGTTGACATATTGGAGCATTAGTGACCCATTAGAAAGAACAGCACAACAGACATGAGGAAAGCATGCCCACTTGTACATGGTGAAAGAAATAGACAGTGCCTCTAAGTTTCACATGGAACATTCCTCAGGTGCCATATGAGGTTCTTTTGTTGCATGAGTAGACAGACTTCTAAAATTGTTGGGAGAAGAACCAGCTTTTTTGATCCCATGAGATTAATTGAACTGAAAGTCCCACTGGGTAGATTCAAGTTGAGCAGTAGCTCATATGTAAGAGAATTGGACCAGCCAAATTAGAGAAACAATAGTGAATCGCACTGTAAATGGAAAAACGACATAATACCCGAACCAGGATTTTATAGCAGGACAAAGAACAACAGAATAATAAAGCTCTTTGAGGGATGGTTTAGGTGGGACAGAACAGAGATCTTTATGAAATAGAGGGGCTGTATACAAATGGATCGACCTTGGGATGAAAAAGGGATCCAACGTACTAGGGGCCGATCCAAGACTCTTTAACATCAGTGACTGCTGAGTCAGTGCTTTGGTCAAGAGACTAGACAGAGTTAGAGGGAATATTAAAACTAACGGTGAAGAGGAAAGACGCAAAGGGTGTCAGTAACTGCAGGAAATGGAGGGAAAGCAGAGGAGAATAAAGCTGAAGGTAAGAGGGTTTGTGTGTTGGATGCAGTCATGAGCAACAGGGACATAAATGACATAAATGATAAAGGGACATAGGCAAAGAGAGAGGTACAAGAGGAAATCAAGAGATAGGGGAGGTCATGCTGAACAAATCTGATTAACTTCTGCAAAGAAGTGGCAATGAGAACTGATAGGACAGACTAGCAGACATAATGTATTTGGACTCCGACTTGGCTTATGATACTGAACTGCATAAAAACCTAGTGCATAAGTTTAGTAAATAGAATTGTACTATTTAGTTCTACACTGTAAGTTGAACACAAACCAAGGTCAGAGAGAAGCGGCACAAATGGGCAAAGACCAGACAGAACATGTGGTACTCACAAGCGTGGACTAGGGCGTAAAAGGAATGGACGTATGGTTGAACCTTATTCGCGCCAGGGTTTAATGTACAAGATTTACAATTGGTCACTCAAAATAGTGGCCATAAAAAGTCCAACCTGATGGAAGGTTTGCATAGTGGGAGCTATAAACATAATAACCCTGTTTCAAACCCAGCCTCCCTGTTCACCTGCTACTAGGGTGGGGGCTCCCCCTTGGGCACAGTTGTGTCCTGATGCTATATCAGAAAGAAGGTGATGTGGTTTAAATCTCAACCTTTTCTATACCAAAAACTCTTTGTCTGTTGGTCTCAGAAAAACCTAGTAGGAAACAGTATATGCAAGGCTCCCCAGAGGATGCCACATGCTGTAATCCCGGCGATGGGGTGTGGTTCCAGGATTCCCCTTGAGATTATTCCCCAGTGTGCTTATTATCTTCTTGTTCTCTGGGGCTCCCCACCACTCTGTCCTTCTGAGTCTGATCTTCTGGTCCCTCCAGACAAGGTGCAGAGTTCGAGTTACCACTCCCCTAACCCCTGCAGAGCAATGTGAACACTGAACCACTTCTCTGTGTAAAAGTTTTACACAAGGAAGATTTATCAGTGGAGCTCCCTTTATCAATGTAAGAGAGATATGCACACTGGTTATAGCCCCCGTCACGGGGTGGGTACTTTCAGCCCCTACGGGGTGGGGAGGTAGGTCTTTAAGGACCCTCAACAGCTGCTCCACTCCATGTGTTTCAGTCCCTTCAGCTCAGGGACAATCCCTATACCCCATCTCCACCGAAGCAGTCCAGCCGAGCGGCCACAGACAGTAAAACACCCTTTCCTGAAGGGGAATGCGGCCCAGGAGTCAGGGTCCGTTCCCACTCCCTCCCCTCAGGGCAGTGAGGCCTAGCAGCCATAGTCAGTAGCAGTATCCCCTTACTCTCACGGCAATTGGGCCTAGTGGCCAGAATCAGTAATCACAGCTTGTAGTGCCCCCCTTAGGGGCTAAGGAGATTGTGGTAGGGGGGATTTGGGCCCACCCTTTCTACCAGGTCCCAAGCCTGGACCCTGTCAATGGTGGGCGTGTCCCACCACAAGCTCAGTAGGGAATCCACCCAAAACACACTAAGCTCTCAAGGAGTTAACTCCCTATCCTGGGCTACTTCCTACCAGATACCTTCTCCAGTGTCCTCTGGGCTGAGGGCTTCTCTGGCTGTTTTCCACTGACCGGCCTCCATGTTTCAGTCCATCTGTAGTTCTTCCTGCAGCACTCAGGCAACAACTCCTTCCTCCATGGTGGTCAGTCATGACTGAGCTGCTCTACTGGCCTTTATACCTGTCCTCCAGCTGGAGCATGCCCAGCAGGGGTGTGGAAGTGGGGCTTTCTCAGCCAGAGAACCCTGGTTAACCCTTGCAGGTCCAGTGTGGGGTTGGTACACCCCATCAGACCCACAGGTAACAATTATTTACACTGGGTGTGATAGTAAACATATGTGTTTTTATTAGGTACAAACAGAAAGATTAAAGTGATTGCAAATGAAAACAGACAGCTCAAAGAAAGTTACTAAATTAAAATGAAAAGAAAATGCAGCGCTAGTTCTAATCCACTAAGAAACTTACTGCATGCAGATTCTTACCCTAAAGAGCTGTTCTTATTTCAAGCATCATCTTCAAGTCATAGATAAACACTTGTACTCTGACTTGGGTCTCCAGCCCTCTTTGTGTCTTTTTAGGGCATGTTAGACTGTTTCCAGGCCAGCCAAAGACAAAGGGATGATAGCTTCCTATTGCTCCCTCAGGGTGGGAATCTTTTGTTTTACATCCCCCCTTCCATGGAAATATACCAGCTACAAGATGGACCCCAGTACTATGTGGTATGGTCACATTTCTCTCCAGACTGACCACCTTGCAGACTTACAGGGCAAACAAGGCTATTTACAATTTGTTAAGTTGAGCACCCAGTCAATAGGCTCATTAGTATATTTAAACCTATGAATAGACTCACACAACATACTTCTAACTTTTCATACAAGAATGATACATGCACCAGAATAGGATATACAGATCCATCAGACTGTAACATTAAAATTAATAGGTTACATGAGGTATTTTGTCTAAAACATCTTTGAGTTATGCATATTTATATTCATGAGCCAATTTCATAAAACACGATGGGGTGGGGGGAACCATCACAATCCCCTTTCCCCATTATTTTTATTCCTGGAAAAACTATAGTAACGCTCTCTCAGAGCTGCATACAATTTCTGCCCAACAGTGATACATAAACCATTCATATCCTTAATCCAATACGGCCCCCAAAGAGACTGCATGTGGTTGTGATAACTGTCTGCGGGCATGCCTAGACTACAGAGGTTTTTTTGAAAAAAACTGCCCTTTTTTTCAAAAAACTTCACCTGCGTCCAGACTACAGTTGCGTTGTTTCAAAAGTAATTCAAAAGAATGCGTCACTTCTTTTGAAATTGGTAAACCTCTTTTTACGAGGAAGAATGCCTTTTTCAAAAGAGCTCTTTCGAAAAAATGAGTGTGTGGACCCGGAGAGGCAATTTTTTTGGAAAAAAGGCCTGCCAGAAGTGGTTCCGGGTGCCCTTTTTGTGAGAGAGCCTCCTAGCAGTCTGGACGCTCTCTTTCGAAAAAGTGGATTTCTTTTTCGATCCACTTTTGTAGTCTTTTGAAATAAGCTTTTTTGAAAAATCTTTCAAAAAAGCTTCTTTAGGAAGAAGCTTGTAGTCTAGATGTAACCTGTGACTGGCTTTTCATTCTTTTTATCAGTGTATTTAAGAATGACAACAATTCACACTTAAAGGGCATTTTATACCTTCCAAGCACCTAAGGACTTTCAGGTAAAATGATGGTTGTTCTAGAACGATGCAACGTGGGGAGAAAGGAAAGTGCAATGGAACCCACCACACTGGTGCACAGAGAAGAGGTAGTAATTAGATGGAAAGAAGAATGCTTCTGTTAATCTCGTGTTGTCTGCACTGGAAGAGGTGAGGGTGGTGGGGTTACCTATGCTACTCAGAGGTGTGGATTTTTCATACCCGAGTGATGCAGCGGGTCGATCTAATTTTTTTAGTGAATTCCAGGTTGTCAGTGACTCACATAAGGCCAAAATGTTTTGGTGACACGTTAAATACATAAACATACTTTCACTGCAATGATGAGCCCTTGTCAAAGGCTTTCTGAAAAATCTGAGTACAATATATTCACCGGATCTCCCTTGTCCACATGCTTTTTGGCCCCCTCGGAGAAGTCTAGTAGATTAGTAAGGCATGATTTCCCTTTACAAACCATATTGACTCTTCCCCAGCAAATTATATTCATCTATGTATCTGCTAATTTTGCTCTTTAGTAGAGTTTCAAAGAACGTGCCTGGTATTGAAGTCAGGCTGACTGGCCTATAATTGCCAATATCACGACTGGAGCCTTTTTAATAAATTGGTGTTACAATATTATCCAGTCATTTGGTACATACGCTAATTACAAACCAGTGTTAGTAGTTCTGCAGTTGAGTTCCTTCAGCGCTCTTGGGTGAATACTATCTGGTACTGGTGACTTACTGCTGTTTAATTTGTCAGTTTGTTCCACAACTTCCTCTTCATGACATCTTGATCTGGGACAGGGCCTCAAATTTGTCACCTAAAAAGAGTGGCTCAGGTCTGGGAATCTCCCCGACGCCCTCAGCCATAAAGACTATGGCCTTCCTAATTATATTTTTACCCTTCGCCCTTTATGCTCCTTCTCCTCACTAAGATTTAAACTTCCACTTTTTAAATAATGTCTCTCTGCCTCTCACTGCTGCTTTTACTTTTTTTGGTTAGCCATGATGGCATTTCTTTCTTTTTTTTTTTAACTATATCGTTGCTTAATATACATTTAATTTGGGGTATACATTTAAGTCAAACTTCTGTTATGGTTTCAGAGGAGTAGCCGAGTTAGTCTGTAACTGGAAAAACTTTAAAAAACAACCAATAGTCTTGCAGCACCTTAAAGACTAACAAAACATGTAGATGGTATCATGAGCTTTCGTGGGCACAGCCCACTTCTTCAGATGAATGGAGTTATTAAAGGTCCAGTTTCTAAATAAATAGGGGATGAGGGGGGAAGAAGTCTGCAGAAGAGAAGAGTGAGGGGGAATTTGATAGCAGCCTTCAACTTCCTGAAGGGGGGGTCCCAAAGAGGCTGGAGAGAGGCTGTTCACAGTAGTGACGGATGGCAGAACAAGGAGCAATGGTCTCAAGTTACTGTGGGGGAGGTCTAGGTTGGATATTAGGAAAAACTATTTCCCTAGGAGGGTGGTGAAGCACTGGAATGTGTTCCCTAGGGAGGTGGTGGAATCTCCATCCCTAGAGGTGTTTAAGTCTCGGCTTGACAAAGCCCTGGCTGGGTTGATTTAGTTGGGGTTGGTCCTGGTTTGGGCAGAGGGCTGGATTCGATGACCTCCTAAAGTCTCTTCCAGCCCTAGGATTCTATGATTCCAAGAGAGAAGGGAAAAAAAGGAAAAAGAAATGGTCAATTAGAGTGTCCAATTATGGTGTCTTTTAAAAGCTTCCATGCAGCTTGTGGGGATTTAACTTCTGGCACTGTACCTTTTAATTTCTATTTAATTAATATCCTCACTTTTGTGTAATTCCCCTTTCGGAAATGAAATGCAGCCATGTTGGGGCTGCTGTAGTGCTTTCCCCACTACATTTAATTATATTATGGTCACTGCAGTAAAACTCCAATAGTCCGGCATCCAATTGTACGGCACTCCCAATAGTCCAGCATCAAAATGGCAAGAGCCTACTGAGTGAGCTTCGGCAAAAAAAGAGTCACAAGGCAGCAGCGGCAGCAGCTGAACCAAGCGAAACCAGACAGGACCAAGTCAGTCTGCCACTGGCATTGTGTGACACTGGACAGTGCTTGTGCTACAATAAAAAGGGTTAAAAACACTGTATATACAGTATATACTGTGTGTGTATATATATATATATATAAAACCATCTTATAGTACCTCCGGATAGTCCGGCATATCTGATAATCTGGTACCACCTAGGTCCCAAAGGTTCCGGATTATCGGAAGTCTACTGTATTTCCAGGTGGTCCAGCTATAATCATCTTCTGTACCAGAACCTATACCCAACCAGAGTAATAATTTGTTCATCATCAGGCAGAAAGCAACCAATGTTCAAGCTTTTAAATTCTTTTCCTGCTGCAGGATTCACCTAATCAGATGTACCATCGCAGCATGACTGGCCACCTTCAAAAACCTGGCTTTAGACCTTTCCATTACAAAACAAAATTAGCATAAAAACACATTTTTAAAGGGGGAAAGAGTCCTCCAACAATCACTCACACAGATAAATATTGGCTTTGGTTTCTTTTTCTCCAGATAGGTTTTTGGCAAACATATGTAGTAGAAAAATTCTTCCAGTTCACACAAACACAGGATGGGAAGTAAATAAGGAAGGGGAAGCAGAGATAACTGAAGTAACAATACTGTAACCCTCTACTTTAGTAATCCAGGAACAAGGTTTCTGAAGCTGAGAGAGAACAAGAAATTTCAGAGTACACTCTATAACACTATGAAGAAACTACTGCTGTGTTTGGAAACTAAGACCTGGTCTACACTAGCAGGTTAGTCCAAAACTAGCCCTTCCCCCAGCTCAATTTGCTAAGTGATGCATACACACTATCAAGCCCGTTATTCCAGAAGAAGGGGCCATGGAATTCAAACTCAGTAGTCCTGCTTTTCACAAAGAATAACACTATTCCCGAACTTGTAAGTCTGAAATAACATTAGTGAGATGCTCTGCTGCAGCTAATTTGAACTAATTGGCCTCTGGGAGGCCTGCTGGAGCTCCCAAGAGAGATTCCTGGGGCTCTGAGCCCAAGGCAGGCTCCGTTAATATGGACGGACTAGATTTGATTCTTTCCTGTAGTGAGAACACGGAACTTCGAATTTGTAAAATCGGCTGCCCAGAAATCAAACTTAATACATTTGAAATAACCACCTAGTGTAGACATGGCCTAACTGATCCATTTTTCCCCCCTTAATCTCTCCTAAAAAAAGTTCTAGGACTTGGGGGAAGGGTACTGAGGGCCAGAGGGGAAATGATCCTGAAGTGGCTGTGCTGGAAGTCATATAAAGGTGATGACTGACACCATCTTTTTTAAAGGCTAAGAACAAGCCCCCCAAAAGAGCCATGCTATTGATACTGATCACCTCATGGCTGTATGATCATCCTGCTGTGTACCAACCATCCCCACTGAGAGCAAAGGATCCGGGAGACAGCTCTGCAGCATCTCAGGCTCTTCCCCAAGTCTCAGGGGAAGAAACTTTGGCTGTCAGTTAAACATCAGCATGAATAAAAATGACTTCAGCTCCCTGGACTGGTGCGCCTCAGAGTTCTAGCGTTAGCGGCGGCTCTTCTTGCCCTCTCCGTATCTGCAGGCGAAGCTGCAGGAGTGTGAATTTGCTGTTTCCACCACCTCAGAACATTCAAGTACATCAGTCCTGTTGCTTGCAGCATGATGGGGAGTGAGAAACGTTCTCACATCATCTTTGTGTTGGGTGACCCCTTGTCAGACTGAATAAAAAAAAATACACAAGTGGCCAAGCATTAATCCAGCCAGCCATGCAGAAATCCAATGGCCTAGCATCGTGCGTGTGTTCTGAAATTCATCTCCGGTGTTAACAGTGTGCAAAAAGCAGAGCGATAGGTGGAAGAAGTACAACGTGTGGGACAACACCTGGGGGAGCCTGGCCCCACCCTGAGCCATCCCAACCCCAGCCATTTTCACCACCCAACTGTATGCTGACCATGCACCCTCTCCTCTCTGACCCTAGTACTTCTAACTTCAGAAGCATCTACTGTCTAGAACTTACCCTAAATCTGCCTAATGTATATCAGAAGCAGTCTCCAGTTCTTCCTGTGAGGTTAGCAGACCCACCATGAGGGAGAGGTAAATAGGGCAATTGCCCCAAGGCCCAGTGATTCAAAGGGGCCCGGGACTCCAGCTGCCGGCACTGCCACAGTAGGAGTGGCAGCAGTTGGAACCCCAGGCCCTTTAAATTGCTGCTGAAGCACCATGCTGTGTGCTCTGGGCAGCACTAAGGGCTGGGGGAGAGGCGTGCCGGGCTCTGGGCAGCGCTAAGGGCCAGCTGCCCTTGGCCACGCCTTTCCATCCTCTGCCCCACCCCTTCCAGGGCTCAGAGCTGCCTCCCCCCACCTTGCCCAGACGCCTGCAGAGGCTGTTGGCTCTGCTGGAGGTTAGAGATTATTTTAGTCACTCTAAGGCTCTGAACACAATAGCTTTCTGCATTTGAGGTTCAGAGGGACTCAGTGCATTTGTAAAATATTTCACCCCCTCCGCTAACGGAATCTCCCATATAGCATTTAATTCAAGGCAGGGGTCCAAGGCAGAGATATGGCGTCCATACAAGCATGATTCCGTAAGCTGTAGTCCACTGAAAGAACTGATCACCAATCATTTAGTTACGTCAGGAGTAGGGAAACTTTTTTGGGTTGGGGGCCACTGACCCACAGAAAAAAAAAATCAGTCGGGGGCCATACACAAGTGAGAAAAAAAATCAAATCCTCACTAATGTGACCCCCGATTGAGAAGAAAGATACTTCCCACATTCCCCTTCCCCACCAGAGCCTAGGGGATATCTCCCAATGCTGGGGAAGAGCCCTGAGCCTCTAGGGCCGGATCCAGGCAAGCTGGGGGCTGCATCCAGCCCCCAAGCCTTAGGTTCCCCACCCCGATTTATGTAAAGGCCCAAATTACTTATTGCCAAGGGCTTCCACGCTGCCGAAACAAAGTGATGGATAGGCTCCCTTTCACGCTGGCCCGATTCGTAAAACCAAAACCTTTGCATTAGATCAGTCTCTTGCTTTGGTATAAAGTGATCTGGAAACTTTCCAGGGCCTTCCGCAGAGAGTCAGGCATCACCAGCCTTCTAACAGCTTAAGTAGTGCACAAGCTTCAAAATACCTTCAAGCCCACAGACCAGGATAAAAGTCTTAAAAGAATTCAGCCGGCTCGACCCGCCGAACAGGAAGGTCATCACAGGTAGGAACGAGAAGAGGGGTGCAAGTGGCATAATAAATTCAGCTGTCTTTGTAGCCAATATTAGATCTGACAGAGCCCACATAGAAACGGGCTTTATAGCTGAGAGGCAGACTCCGATCAAGAGCCGGCATAGCAACCGCACACCCAGTGACCCATATTATCACTGTTGCCTTTCTCTCTTTGCCACAGACTGTAATGGATGAGCTACTGCAAGTTTCTCTTTAAAAAGAAAAAAACCATGAAGTTTTAGCTAACCTGGAAAAGACACATGTGTCACAACTGCACATGCAAAGAGGGGGGAGGGGGAGTACTGCCGTTCTTGGGGAAGGCAGGGCTGTCCCTGCAGAGTCGCTTTCTACAGATGAATGGAAAATATTTAGCAATCATCTCCTTTTTGTCGTCTTGTTATTGCCTATACGGGCACATGCATTTGTTCTAAGCATGCACTAGAAATATTCAATATTGATATTATTGTAGTACCCTGAGGTCCCCCTTTTGCTAGAGGCTGTGCAAACATACATGAAGACACAGTCCCTATACCAGGGGTAGGGAATATATGGTCCGGGGGTCAAATCCAGCTCTCAGCATGCCTGGATCTGGCCCCTGAGGCTCAGGGCTCTCCCCCAGCATCAGGGAACTGGTGCTCCAGCCCTGTGGCCCCCTCTCCCACCTAGACCCCACACCCTCACTCCACTCCTGCACCTTTCCTCCTGACCAAACCCCAAACCCCCTCCCACACACTGAACTCATTTTTGGCCCCATCTGAAAGTGTAAGTGGTCCCAAAAAAATCTACTAGCCTGGGTCTCCCGTAGGCTCTGCCGTGCAAGAGAAATGTGGGGAGTGTCTTTCTGCTTCTCAGTTGTTGTTGTTTTTCCTTTCTGTTCCTCACTTTTGTGTGGCCCCTGACTGATTTTTCTGTGAGTCAGCAGCCCCTGACCCAAAAAAGATTCCCTACCCCTGCTCTATACCAAAGAGCTCACAAACTCATAAAAGATGCAATTTTTAGGGAAAATGGAAGACAGAGATATTCCCTTGGAAAAAAAATTGTTAATTTTGCTACTAAGCCATTCATGCAGCTCACTCACATGCTGGAAAGTTTAACCTCCTTAAAGGGCCCCCTCCACATTTGTGCAGAAAAATGATCCCATACTATTCTGATGCAAAACTCGCCAATACTTACATTGAGCTCCTTAATGAAGGCAGAGGAAGTACCCATGCACCAGCATCTAATGATAATGAGCAGATTAAAATTCAAGGCCTTCTGGATATGGCATCTCTTGCTCTTAACAGTCACCAAGAAAATTCCTATCAAATCATATTGCATTACAACATTGGCTTTTAAACAGATCAGGTGGGTTAATAGCTCTATAAATGAACTCGGCCTTTTCCATAAAGATTCCATTTTCAAGTGTTGAGGAGAAAAGTGCTAGAGATGTAGCAAACTCTCTCCAGTCCAGTCTCACAGATTTCATGGCCCCTCCTTGGGAGCACACTTACAGCCTCATGTTAAATCCAAGAATCATAGAACGCTAGACCTGGAAGGCACCTCGAGAGATCTTCAGGTCCAGTCCCCTGCCCTCATGGCAGGACCATCATGTTGTAGTCTGGCATGCTGGATGAAATACAAATGAATCAGACAACATAAGTACAAAAGTCCAATTTTTTTTTTCCTATCTCCAAAATCTGACTGATGCATTTACAGTTTGAAACTTTCTCGATTGAACAAAATGCTCTGTGTTATTGTTACGTTAAGGAGATATGGATAAATTCTTTCACACCATGTTAATATTATATTACTCCAATTAATATCAAGCTTAAAACTGCCAATTATCTTTAATGTATATTACATACATTGAACTGCTATTTTTTAACCCAAGCCACGACAAAGGAGCTCTCTCGTCTGCTCGGCTGCGTAAATTCCAAAATTTGGGATTTCCCCCCAAAAAAGAAAAGTTGCCAAGCATTGGAGGCCTTATATGCTAGCTCCCTGGAAGCTACAGCCTTCTGAAGTGGTTAAAAAAATGAGGAGTTGAAACAAATAGCTGTGCTGGGAATAAGTAGCGGCCTTCACTTAAGCAGAGCTATAAATCACTGGCCTGACACTGTATACGAATGATTGCTGGCAGGGCTAGCACTGCTCCAGGCGAGCTCCACAAGGACACACAGTGTATCTGTAATGTAATAGCACCCACGTGGCTGTTAACCCTGTACTCTCCCTTCCCAAGGAAACCTCCCAAAGTCGAGCCGAACACTAATAAAAATATTGTATTCTTTCACCGGTGGGTTTCACATTTAATAAAAGTTCATTCAAAACTAATGGCAGACCCATGAGCGTAATGGGAACTTAAGTCAGCAAGACCTTTATTATAATTAGAGCTGGTCAAATATTCAATACATTTTCTGCGAGCCATTTCAAATGAATTTCATTCCCTTTTTTTTTGCTGCAGAATCATTGGTGATCTTTCATTGAACACCAAACTGATGTCTCAGAGGAGCAGCCATGTTAGTTTGTGACTTTAAAAACAAAAATAGTCCTGTGGGCACTTAGGCATGGTCTACACGAACAGGGAAAGTCGACTTAAGATTTGCAATTCTAATTACATCTGTAGTCGAAGTACCTTAAATCGCATTTTGGCATGCCCACCTAGCGGGAGGTCAACGGGAGCACACGCACCCATTGATTTCACTTACTTCTCGTGAGGAGCAGGATTACCAGCACCGATGGGAGCACACTCTCTATTCAAATTAGTGGACTTCATTAGACCCGCTAATTGAAACCCTGGAAGATCGACTTTGGCAGCATCAATCTTCTCCATAGTGAAGACACGCCCTTGGAGCCTATCAAATATGGTCATGATCCTATACATTTGTTAGTGTGGGGGAGTCACTGGGCCCTACAGCCCCACCTGCAGTCAGATGTGACTCTCAGCCAGCAAGTAGAACAGGTGGTTTATTTGTTGACAAGGACACCGTGTCGCACAGACTTGTTGTGACAGGAACCAGGAACATTCAGTACAATCCATCATGGGGGCCTGGCTTCTCCAAGCCAGCTACGCTTCCTTCTCCCTCAGCCAGCCCAAAACTAACACACACACCCAGCAACTGGTCTCAGCCCTCTAGGCAGCCTCATCTCCTTTGTTCAGATTCCCGGGCCCAAGGTGTTCTCTCTAACACTGGTTGCATTTTCCCCTAAGATCAGGTGTCAGGAGGCCTGGGCCATTCCCTACATGCCTTCCCTCAGGAGTCCTCACCCAAAGATCCCATCCTCCCCTGGGCACTGCGCGCGCGTGTGCACACACACACACACACACACACACACACACACACACACACAGAGTCACTACAGCGCAGCACAGTACGGTAGAATATCACACACACACACACACACACACACACACACACACACACACACAGTCACTACAGAGCAGCATAGGACAGTAGAATCACAAACAATGCAACAAGGCAAACAGAGCGAATACAGTTCCCCACTATGGCTATGTCTAGACGACGGAGTTTTTCTGGGATACTGGAGGTATCCCGGAAAAACTCCGCTGCATCCAGGGAACGCCTCTGCTCTTCCGACATTTTTTGCGGAAGAGCAGATGCGCTCTTTCAGAAGCCCTGTCTTCCTCGTTTCATGAGGAAGAAGGGCTCTTCCAAAAGAGGAGATTTTTCTGAAATTTGGCCCAATGTAGATGGGCCAAATTTTGGAAAAGCCTCTTCAAAAAAAAAAATCGGATATTTGCGTACCTTTTGATGAAAAAAGAGGCAGTCTAGACGTAGCCTTTGTCCCAATCTCTAAGGTGCCACAGGACTACTCATTAATTCCCCTCTCCTTTTCTCCTCCCACCATTGTGTTTCACTGGAAAAAGGGAGGAAAAGGGAAAAAAGGAAAAGAAAATGGGGGAGGGAAAGCCAAAAAAAAAAAAAAAAAGGAACACACACATTTTTGTTGTTTTGTCTTTTCACTGAAAGAAAATTAGAATATTTTTATTCATGCTAAAATTTTCCAAGAAAATTTTCATTTCAGTTGAAAGCCATTTTTCAGTGAAAAAACATTTTGGTGAAAAAATGTGAGCCAGCTCTAATTTTAACATGGCTTGTGGTCTATCCCACACAGCTGGGATGCCAGTACCACCTCATGCCAAGACCCCTAGAATGAAGTGAACACAGATGAACACAGAGCTGGAGCCAGCCTGGTTCACCTGTGAGTTAATATTGTGAAACGTGTGCTTAGTGTTTACACTGTACTGAATGCTTATCAACTGCTGAACATATTCATCTCACTTATGACATCTGTATCCCATAGTGTAAAGTAATATTTGAAGAGTCTCAGGGGTAGCTGTGTTAGTCTGTATCCACAAAAACAACAAAGAGTCCTGTGGCACCATAGGGCATGACCACACTGTGGAGAAGATCGACCCTCCGGAGGTTGATTTTCTAGCATTTGATTTAGCGGGTCTAACTGTAGACCCCCAAATCAAATGCTGAGAGAAGCCCCCACTGGCGTGTGCTCCTGTTGGCCTCCTGCCGTGTAGACACCACGATGGCTTGGCTTAAAGTAATCTGAATCCAGCTATGTATTTTGCGTAGCTGTATGCTGTACTTTCATCTGCCCTGCCTAGTCTAATGTAGACCAGGCCTTAGAGACTAACATTTGATAATATTTGAGTATTTGCATAGTAAACCTGTGTAGCTATGAAAGTCACTGGACTGGAGAAATACATTAATTAGCCTGAAATGCTGGCCTACAACAAAAGGTAGTATAGCCTGCCCAACAGAGAAGGCCCATTAACCTCGGAGGAACTATTGTGGAACATCAGAGGATAAAAGACATTGTTGATTGCTCTCCCCTTAAAGAGGCGACATGCAAGTGAATTCCTCCTAAAGCTGATTTTGCAACTGGAAGCAGAAGGAAAGGACTACAAAGCCAGAATAAGGAGGAACTGGATCTTTATGCTGCTTGAACTCTGAAGGGCAAGGATTATGTAGAATAAGAAAGAGATCCAGAGTACTTAGCCTGGGTTAGCGCTAAAGGACGTATAAAATTTGCTGATCACAGAAGCTTCTATTACTATTTGAAACCCAAGATTGGAACTCAGGGTACATCTAAACTACATCCCTTTTTCGATAAAGGGATGTAAATTAGACGTATCGAAATTGTAAATGAAGCTGGGATTTGAATTTCCCGTGGTTCATTTACATAATGGTGGCCGCGGCTCTTTTATTTTATTTTATTTTTTTAAGCGGCTTTTCAAAAAAAAATGGGGTCAAGATGGGGATTGTTCGACAGAAATGCCCCGTTTCGAAAGACCCTGTAACCCTAAAACAAACAAACAAACAAAAAAAAGCCACAGCCACCATTATGGAAATTCAAATCCCGGTTTCATTTACAATTTCGATACGTCTAATTTACATCCCTTTATCGAAAAAGGGATGTAGTTTAGATCCCTCAGCGTTTATATGGGTTACCTGCTTTTTACCTGCTTTAAGCTCATAAATACTTCTCATTTTCTTTCCCTAGTTAAATCTTTAGATCAATGGTTTTCAACCTGTAGTCCATGGACCTCTGGGAGTATGCAGACTATGTCTAAAGAGTCAGTGAAAGGTGACTATGAAAATAAAATTTCATACCCCAGAAAACGTGACATATGCCATCAAATGTCAGCAGTGCCCCTCTGCCCTGTATATTGGGCAAACTGGACAGTCTCTGCGACAAAGGATGAATGGATACAAGTCAGACATCAGAATTGGTAACACGCATAAATGGGTGGGGGAACATTTAAACCTCCCTGGTCACTTAATCATGGATTTAAATGTAGCCATTCTTCTACAAAATAATTTACTGACCAATTATAGAGACAGTCTACAGAACAAGAATTTATCTACAAATTTGACACCTTTACCCTGGGCTTAAACAAAGACATGAGATGGTTGGCGCATTACAAAGTCAATTTTCCCTCCATTAACATCTGCATTTCTACATCAAAAGCTATGTATGGGACACCTCCAACCCACTTAATTAGCCTCATTAACACAGGTCCTACAATTGACAGGTACATATATATATATATCTTGGTTTCTGTTCTTTCCACTCCAGTTCATCTGATGAAGTGGGTTTTGCCAATGAAAGCTCATGATTCTATAATTTGTTAGTCTCTACGGCGCCACAGGACCACTCGCCACTTTTAACATTACAGACTAACATGGCTACCCTTCTGAGATCCCAGAAAAAACATTCTGCTTTTCTGAGCAATTGAAAGTATGTGAATTCCCCACCCACAGATCAAAACTTGGAAGTGTTGTTACCACAAAAGTCAATGGCTTAACGCCCTCTCTCACGCTGCATTAAATGCCATGCCAAGCACATGCAACATTTAGAGTTGAATTCTGTTCATTGCGCAACTGATTGTTCTTGCCTTCCTAAATGAAGTACTTTGGTCCTTACAGAACTGCATCCACTTCACTTCAGACCATGCCGCCAGTGTGTCCAGATAATTCATTTTAATTCTATCCTGCAAAGCACTTCTAACTCCTCCCAGGTTGGTACCATCCACAAAGTTTGCAAGTGCACTATCTGTATCATCATCTAAATCACCGATGAAGATATTTGAAGAGAACCAGACCCAGAACTGATCCCTGGGGGACCCAGCTTGACTGTGAAACACTGATAACTACTCTCTGGGGATGGTTTTCCAACCAGTTACACACCTACAAGCAGCTCCATCTAGGTTGTATTTCCCTAGTAAGATATCAGAAGAAAACCAAAAATGCCTGAATTTGTACTATTTTTTTTTAAACTCACGTGGTTTTGTTTTGCCCTTGTTTCCTTTCCTGTTGGCTGTAGAGATGGGTACACAGAGCCTCTGGAATTCAGGCAGCTTCTGCAGTACCAGGCCTTTGACAGCTGCGTATGTCATCTGGCTCCATTCTCCCTGAAAGCTGATTCTGTCACTTCTGCAATAAGTCTCCACCAGCCCAAAGGACCAAAAATGCCAATGACATTCCTGAGCTGTGATGAAGTAGCTTCGAGCGGTGTGGGGGAGGGGGAAGCATGGCCACGCTTTGTAACAGGAAAAATATTAGCCTTTCACCTAAGGGATCCCAAATAACTTTAATCTGAAGTAGACTTGTTGAATGCCCTCAATATGTTTTGTTTATAGTTATATTCTTCCACAGAATTATTTTTTTTAAAATGACCCCGAGTCACCTTGGTCTTTGTTGTGTTGCCACAAATCCCATCTGTAAATGGTTTGGGGCAGAGACCGCTCGTACTCATGCATCTCAGCAGAGTTAAACACACACCTCTAGTACTGACTTTTGTTCAACACCTAGCCAGTATCAGGAGGGTTGATTTCAGAGCAGTACGGAAAAACATTGTCAATCGGACCCGAAACTACTGTGCCCTTTTAAAATGTCAGACCCTACTCCTGTGCAAGATGCAATCTACACACATGCCAACCAGCTAACACACCGACCAATTTGCTACTCTTTCCCTTCTCAACCCTTTTACTGGTCCTAGTAGTTCAATGGGTTTTAAACCACACTATGAATTACTTTCAACCACCAGCAAACTCGTGTTCTATTGCATTATATATGCTGTACTCCAACAATACATCAGTAAAATGGGATGAAAGACCGGATGAACAACGAAGTGGGTCTTTGCCCATGAAAGCTTATGCTCCAACAAGCTTATGCTGTTAGTCTATAAGATGCCACAGGACTCCTCATTGTTTATGCAGATTCAGACTAACACAGCTAGCCCTCTGATACTTAAGACCATATGAAGTTTCCTAATTGGCATTGTACTTAGAGACGGCAATGGCTGGCAACGTGACAAACAAGGGAGGCAACAGCCACACCAAGGCCCTGGGCAAGGTACGGAAGGGAGGGGGGAGATCCCATGCTCCCAGAAGAGGTGGGGCCTTGGGCAAAAAGGGAGGGGCCAGGGCAGCCTGACCAGAGCGTGCCATGCTGCACCCCCACCCCGGTCCACAGAGCCTCCCAGAGCACTCAGTCCAGTGCTCCAGCATCGGCTAAGAGGGCCTGGTGCTCTTGGCACCACTGATACCACAGTAGCAATGGTGGCAGCTGAGAGCCTCAGGCCCTTTAGAATCGCTGGGCCATGGGCAGTTGCCCCCTCCCCGTCGGCAGGCCTGTGTGTAAGCAACGAGCAGATGACTGTATCATCCAATGAGTGCGTTAGCTGCTCAGCTGCATGGAAAATATATGAGTAAATGACAGGCCTGGGGAGAGGGTGGGCTTCAATTCAGATGTACCCTTGGAGTCTCCGCCCACTAGTGGCAAAATACGTTCATTATTACAGTCTGTCCTAAGTACCGGTTTGCTCTAGTCTTCATTGACCTTAATTTAATGTATAGTGTCTGTCACTGTACCCTTTAATCAGTTTTTCAACAACAACAGGAGACTTCGGATCCCACCTACTCTACATGTTTTAGGATTCAATACTGGTAAGGAAAAGAGCTAAGAAAGGCTTTGAAGACTGATGTAATAGATACAGCTTTTACTCAAACAAATAATTAATCAGTCAGGGCCTCATCTCCAGACATTACCTTCCGCCAGCATGTGCACAGAGCTTTTACGCAAAAACATTAAGAGACCAAGACCGCATTAGCAAAGCATCCCCTGTCCTTTGTGAACAGCTCTTGCACCAGACCTGACAAACTTATTACACCAAACATATCTTGCAGGCTTGTATCCATAAGAGATATCATATGAAGTATCTACAGAAAGCTTGTAACTTCTTAAGACCAGCACTGAACCAGAAAATTTGCCAAACCATGGGAGGTCAACATTATCTAGCAGCATCACCAACACTTCCACTGTTGACTGGGCTCTTAGAAGACATTTAGGGGTAAATTAAAATGAAACAACAGCACAGAACCCTGAGAGGCAGGACTGGTGGCTGTAAGCAGGACTGGTGGCTGTAAGCAAACTTTATGGAATCATGGGAAACTTGGCCATACCCGTGATAAGCTAACTAAAATCATGCCGGACCATGGATGCTTCCAGACCGGAGAGTGCCAGACTAAAGGTTCAACCTTTACTAATACTGATTACTGGTCGTCAGTGCTAACCCTACACTGCACACATGTAAGAATGTTTCAGTGATTGCAATTTACGCTTTCCTGTGGATAGTAATTTATGAATATTCTAGAAGCACCACAGTATGGGCATGTCTAAACTACGTCCCTCTTTCGAAAGAGGGATGTACATTAGACAGATTGAAATTGCAAATGCAGCTGGGATATGAATTTCTTGCGCTGTATTTGCATAATGGCGGCTGCACATTCTTTCGAAAACAGGCATTTCGAAAGTGAAACTGCCGTCTAGACGCGGTCTCCAGGAGACATTTTTCACACACCCCAGCACTGCAGCCAAGGGCCGGGGGAGGCAGTTTGGGGGAAGGGAGGCTACTTTTTCAGTCTAGTGGCAGACAAGATAGCAGAGCCCCAGCCCTGCTGGGCACTCTCTTGGTGGTACAGTTGCCCCCAGTGGTCCTTCTGCATATAGCTCTCCCCTGTTCTTGCTGCCCCCCACTGGCCACTCTCTGTATCGTGTCCCTCCTCTCTATGCCCCTCCCTTACCCAGCATGTCCCGTTTTCTTGATGCAACCAAACCCCAACATTGCTTTAAGTTAGAAGAAGCGGAAGCTGAATAGCAAATTTGGTGACCCTCACTCTTATTGTTTAGAAGGCGTTCTTGAACAAACAGACTTACAGACAGACACACATATAGCTAGATTTAACGTGTCCTTGCATCTTTAAAGCTGTGTGTCTCTATGTACAGTGTACATGTACAGACATCAAAGTGTCACCATCTCACTGCCCATAGCGTTTGTTCTGTGCAACGATTGAGGCTGGATTTGATCAGAGATCATTTTGGCCAGAAGCCATTCATTTTGGAGTCGAAGATTAGAGTTGTCAAGTCCAACTGAAAATTATGAAGAAAGGCGGCTTGAAAGTTAAAAATAACCACTCTATTTGTTTTTCAAAAACGTTAGAATATTTATTCTAGCTGCTTATTTTTTGTGTTTTGAAAGCTACTTACATGAACTTTGAAAAATGATTTGCAAATAAATCTGCGTTGTCGGACTATTTGATTTGACTGTAAAGGGCAGTTTAAGTTCACTTATGTTTGATCTACAAAATACAAGCTACCACAGGGCAGCTGTACAATTTATACTTATGAACACAAACTTTAGATTATATGAAAGCCAAATAGCAAGTCCCGAACATGCCCAAACAGTCTGAGCCTCATCAGAGCGTGTGGGGAAAGTTCTGCTCATAAGCTAAGTCTCAAGCAAACTAAAACAGATGGACTTCTGACTTTTTTGTTGAACTTGCAAGTTTGCATTCCTCTGCAGAAATAAAAAATCATGTCTGTTGCTGCAACGAGGTTTTTTTCTTTCATTTAAATGACATGTGATTTTGTGTGTTTTTAAAGAAGGTGGACTGAGATGGATTTCAGCAAGAAGTAAATTCCACATCCTGGGACTGACACAAAGAGGCAATCCCTTTCCAAGGTATAGCTACCTATACAACAGGTATCAGATGCAGGATAATGCTCTCTCAGTTGTGAGGATCTGATTGTTGCTCCAGAAATTAGTCAAGTGTGTGACCACTTTTAGCAAATGCTGCAAAAAACTTTCTGTCTAATATAGTTTGTTCACCAAAATCAGAATGACATTAAGCACCAGCCATCAACTCTTAGAAAGAAAGAAAGAAAGAAAGAAAGAAAGAAAGAAAGAAAGAAGCAATCAAGCCAAAAACATTATTCCAAGCGGAAGCAGCCAGATATTCTATGAAGGTCACTTAGCACCATGCTGCTGCCAATCTATTTGATGTGAAAGTCACTTAAGATCTGTCTACAGAGTAGCATTATTTTGGAATAACGTTCATTATTCCAAAATAACTGTGTTGTCAGTAACTTCCGTCTGAGGCTCTGAGCGTCAATGTAGCTGCCGCCATCGTGCTGAGCAGTTGCTGTGTCAGTCGTCCTGAGCTACATGTGCTGGAGGTGGTCCACGAAAATGTTTTGATTGGCCTGGTGGTCCATGGACTGAAACGAGTTGAGAACCACTGGCGTAGCTTATTTCGAGATAAGGGTGCAGTGTAGATGTAGCCCCAGTGACCTGTGCCTCCTGTGGCAGAGAAAGCCAAAAAGCCCCCAGGGTCTCTGCCAATCTTACTGGGGCGAAAATTCCTTCAAGCCCAAATATGGTGATCAATTAGACCCCAAGTATGGACAAGACCTACCCACCAGACACCTGGGAAAGAATACACATAGTAACTCAGACCTCTCCCACCTGGTGTCCCATCTCTGGCCACTGAAGATACTTGCTAGCAGAATTCTCTGCTTGTAACTACACAAAGTCAGATGGGATGCTACATTACACAATGAAAAACAGCAACTGCACTGATCGAAGTGGTTTGAGGCAGGCAAGATGGTGAGCCCCATCCCTATCTGGTCACTCCATTGGTGGCGTGCCTACCCCCAGTGGTGACTCTGTAATATAGCTCTCCCCTGTGCTTGCTGCCCCCCGTGGTGACTGTGAGGCTCACGTCCCTCCTCTCTCTGCCCCCTCCTTTTCCATATTATGGAAAACAATCAAATTCCAGGCACATCCCATTTTCCTGGCACAACCAAACCCTGACCTTCCTTTAAGCTAGGATAAGAGGAAGCAGCATACCAAATTTGGTGGTCCTAGCTGTTACCATTAGGAGAAGTTCTTGAACAAACAGATTCGCAGACAAATGGACGGACTCACAAACGTATACACAAATCTCTAAAATATATATAAACTAATGGAGAGAGAGAGAGAGCGCTCAAGGACTTGTCCAACACCACAGAAAGTCATCAGGAGATCTAGGAACACCCGTGAGTGTTGCATGTGAGCTCCATGTTCAATCCACTAGACAACACTGCCTTGCTGGATACGAGGATCATACAAATAAGACACCAATCAGTTCCAGTGGAGTTCATTTTCCCAAGCCCATTTGACAAATTTTAAGAAACACCTCCGCATGTTGAAAGGAAAGCAGCTCATGAAATTTTCATCCTAGTACCCCAGTGCTCTCATTATAGTAACCTGAGAAGGTGGACATGAAAGGCATTCAATCTGTCGGAGCATTTCTAGCACACAAGGGCAAGCGAGCAATCAAATTCACCCGTGGCACTTTTTTCCAAATGAATCCTGCTTTCCTCTGTAAAGAGCCCTTCTCTGACACACTTTCAAATAATTCAAATAGGAAACACAGAGCTGCCAGTTTAGTGCCATGAATGGATGCCGCATCAATGAAGAGGAGTAACTTTCATAGGCTGCTGAGGGCACCACCAGTTGTGACTGCTTTGGTCACTGGCTCCCCATTCCAGTTCATAGCCAGGCACATGAGCTTTCTCCTAAAATCTGAGGCCCAATTTTAACTCAGGACGCCGAAAAGCCGTCAGACTCTCCAAATGGAGACACATTAGTATTACTAGCAAGGAGCATTCATGAAAGGGTTTTCTTGTCATAGCATGTATAAATGGCTAAGGTGCCAGGCACCATATACAGACACATTCCAGCATCCAGGCTGCATTTACACATGCTACTAATACAAGTTGTACCTCTCTAAACCAGGACTCTCTGGTCCAGCAACATCAGAGAGTCCTGGCACGCTGCAGGGTGGGACAGAAAATCCCAGTGATGCAGCTGGGCTATCCGGGGGGCTAGGAGCCCAATAAGCTGGGCTGTGGATACGGGTGCAGATGCCCGGCACACGGCCTAGCTGTGCTGCTGGGGGGCTTGAGCGGGAGCTGGGAAGCCCAGTGGGGTGGC
>JANRFK010002918.1:7585241-7597631 GCA_030068395.1 Apalone spinifera | reverse complement strand
CCCTGCTTCATTAGCAATTTCGATGTGTCTAATCTACGTCCCTCTGTTGACAGAGAGGTGTAGTCTAGACACACCCCAAGATAATAAGAAAATTAATAGGCAAGTCTAAGATCACTGAAAAAAAAAAAAGGAATCAAGTAGCAGGATTTTGCTCATAGCACAAGAACACTCTTTTCAGTCTATACCCCTGACCCAATTAAATTTCCCCAGCTTTTTATTTTTAAGGGTCAACTGATGTTTATAGCTGCTCCTTCAGGCTGAGAGAGTATGTCTCAGTTTTTCCCTACATACAGCCATTTCTGACCAAGTGCTAGGTACAAAGGCCTGAATCAGCACTACTCACAGCAGCCCCAATTAGGCAAAGCAGACATGCCTAATCTGTGGGCAGAGCAGAAAGGCCAATTAAGCTATAGTTTGCACTTCTATAAACCATAACTCTCTGGTCCGGCAACTTGTGTGGTCAAGAAGGACCGCAGATGTTCTAGGATCAGAAAGTCCTGATGCACTGCAGGGGGTGGGGGCCGGGGGCCTGGCATGATGCGGGGGCAGGGGGATGAGAGTCGGGCTTGCATGTGGCTCAGCTGGGCTGTGGGGACCCAAGAGCTGCAAAGCAGCTCAGCTGGGCTGCAGGGGTAACCAGGAAGCCCAGTGGGGGGCAGGGCAAGGGGTGGGGTCGGCAGCAGGAGGGCCAGAAATGACCTCCCCTGGTCTAACAAAATCCCTCATCCAGGACCAGTCAGGTCCCCAGGGTGCTGGACCAGGGAGGTCCAACCTATATTAGCCAAGAGTCCATAAATGGGCAAGGGAAGGAATAGGGGGCAGGTAGCAAGCCTGCCCTGGCTTGGGAAAGGTTTTAGCATGTTGTGAAAGTGGTAGGATACAATTATAAATAAAATGCACAGGGTATTGAATCAGGAAAACGTGTGGACAAAGATAGAGGCAGGACCAAGGTGGCCCTGTTACATGTGGGGACTGGTCCGGGACCTGATCCTGTGCCAGGGTTTGGCTGCCTTGGCAATAGAAGAGACCCTGCAAGGGTTGGTAAAACAACAACAAGAGGAGCTGCACAAGGGTTTCAACAATCCCAGCACCTGGAGATCAGGCTTTGCTTGCCTGGCTGGTAGAGCGACAGAAAAGCCTGCAGGATTTCAGAAGGGAGCAAGCCAACAGCAGCTCCTGCAGAAGGTGGTCAGCCCAGAGGTGACGGTAAGCTGATGCCCTGCATCGATAAGAAAGGGGTCAGCGTTAGGGATGCTCTGCTGCAGGGGAAGGCACGGCACACACTCCCAGCCAGTTTCCGGCCAACTCCCAATGGGGCTCCCATGGTCCTGCAGCCTGGCCCCATGCCACGCTAAGCAGCAGGCACATGCAAGCTGTCTGAAAGGAGCTGGCTGGGGGCACTGGAGGTGGAGGTGCATGAATGCCCAGGACTCCTCATGATGCTCCTTGCACGTCCTGTTGCTCCTTGCTGTGCTGGCTGGACATAGTGCAGCCACATGCTGCCCCTGTGGCATGAGACCCTCAGAGGAAAGGGAAGAGAGAGGCAGGGAGGGGGTGTCTTCATGTGTTGCCAATAGCATGCAGCACCTCCACAACCACAGCCCCCTTTGACCAAGAGCAGCACAGGGCAGGAACCAGGTAACCTATTGTGACCGAGACTGCTCCAGCCCCCCGCACTCCCTCTCTACCTACACACACCCCTACCTGAACCCCCCACATCCTGAGCTCCCCCCACTCCTGCACCAAGCCCCTCATTAGCCCCCAAAGTCCTCTGCCCTGAGCCCCCAAAGTAGTGTGGGGGTGGCAGGAGGCCCACAAATGTAGTTAACGCAATCATGCTAGGAATATCTAGCTAGCCAAGGTACACAAACCAATCCTGTTCACAGAACTGAAAACAGTAATGCAGATGTTGAAGTTTAGAGCAATTAAGGAAACATGAAATGTAAAAACTCAGGAAAGCATGAATCTGCTTGATCTGTCAGTGTTCACTTCTCTGCTGCAGAACAGACTACAGGGCAGGTGACTATTGTAATGGGTTGGATCACACAAATCCCCTTGGGGTTGTCCCCCTGTGTGCTGGTCAAGCCATTGACTCTTACCTTCCTGCCCTCTGGGGCTGCCCATCACCCTATCCTACCGGTCCAGAAGATTCCCACTTCCTACCTACGATGCCTGCAGGAAACAGCTGAGACTGAACAGGGGAAGGATTGGGCTGAAGCAAAGAGGTTGAAAGAGATGTTTAGAACAACTATTTAGGGTAAGAATTTGCATGTCACACGTTTCTTAGGCCTTGTCTCTATTTACTGGGAGATCAATGCTGCAGAGATCGATCTCCCAGGTGTCAATTTAGCGGGTCTAGTAAGGACCCGCTAAATTGACCACTGATCACATTCTCATTGGCTCTAGTACGCCACTAGGACATGAGAAGTAAGGGACATCGATGGGAGATTTCTCTCATTCACTCCCCACAGCGGGGATGCCACAGTAAGTCTAGCCAAGGTACATCAACTCCAGCTATGCCATTCATGTAGCTGGAGTTGTGTACCTTAGTTCAACTTTGTCCTTAGTGTAGACCTGTCCTTAGTGCATTAGGATTAGTTAGCGTACTTTGTTTAGCTTGGCTTAGTAATTTACTTTGATCTGACTGTTTTCACTTGCAACCACTTGTATCCTACTTTTTGTACCCAATAAAAACACTTTTATTTATGATCAAGCCCAACATAAATAATTGTTACCTGGGAGAAAAGGGGAGCAACCACTGTGCATCTCTCAACGATAAAGGGTGGGGACCTTGTGAGCTTTCTCTGTAAAACTCTTACAAGGGCAAGATGGATTGGTTTGGGGTTTTAGACCCTTTTGGGGGGTTGGTTTCCTGGGTGCTGAGCCCTTATCCTGAACTAGTTCAGTGCAAGATTTCCTCTATTTTGTTCCATCCATGTGAAGAATAAATTTTTTATGAGCACCAAAGCATGTACCACCAGAAGAAACACATGCTGCCAGATGTGGGATCTGTGGGCGCTCTGCCAATCAGTTGAGCAGCATTTGAATCTCTCCTCGGTGGCTACCCAAGAGCTCAGCTTACAGGAAACACTGGAATTCCACCAGTGGCAGCAACATTGGGAGTGTTGGTATGTAGAATTCATAATTCCTCCAAACCCTGCAGCATCTAATCTTGGAGCAGATTCAGATGACACAATGGTTAAAACTCCAGAAGCCACTGCGAAGTGCCTGCCACTTCTCCTGCTGGCAACCTGGCACCCCATCCCACCATTGCTCCTGTTGTACACACCTACACTTGTGCAAACATGACATGCTCCTAAACACTAGTGCATCTTGATGCAGAATTGTATCCGCTCTTAGAAAATGTAAGACACAGTTACAGATGCACAGGTACAAACATTTAAATGACATTCTGGGTTTCATTTAGGTAGAAGCAACAATGCATAGAGAACATTAGTCCTGTGATAACTTATTGTAGATTATAACGTACATAATTATGCATAAAATTTTAAACAGACCACACATTAGTGAGTAGTCTACAGCCTGTGAAGAAAGCTTACTTAAATTCCTGCAGGTCCCATCAAAATCTAGGTTTATTATTCAGCTTTGAAACGTTTGTGTTTCTGAGAAATTTTTTACAAATTCACAAATGCTAACCCTAGAAATAACTTTCCTTTTTCTAACGTGACTAAAAAGATTCAGGTTAACAGTAGCACTTAAGCTTAAAATGTACTATAGTTCTTCATGAAGCAGCCAGATGGCAGCTAAAATACCACAAAAGGTTTTACAGACAAATCGTAAAAGATGCCCGTAAATCCCATTCATATTGCATGCAATGGGATCTTTTGCATAGATCATAGGTTTTCTGTAGTCCAAAAACTTCAACCATATGTTAACAAATGCTTCTGCAACATAGAGGAAGATAAAGTCAGGAGGATGCCTTGGTTACTAGCAATTGGATGTAAGCACAAAGAGATGAGGGCAAGAACTGTGAAAGTTAAATCGGAGCTAAAATGCCTTAAAAATCAAGTGTAAATCAACTTTCTTACAGTCACATATATGAAAAGATTTAGGGTTTGTTCTTAAAAAAAGAGCGTTGTTGACCAGTGACTCTCCACCTTTCCAGACTACTGTACCCCTTTTAGGAGTCTGATTTCTCATACAAACCCCTAAGTTCCATCTCACTTGCTTACCAAAAAAAAAAAAAAAAAAAAAAATCACACACAAAAATACAAGTGTCACAGCATACGATTACTGAAAAATTGCTCACTTTCACCGTATCATTAAAAATAAATCAATTGGAATATAAAGTATCCTTTCCATGTATAGTATACAGAGCAGTACAAACAAAGTCATGGTCGATATAAAATTTTAGTTTGTACTGACTTCACTAGTGCATTTTATGTAGCCTGTAATAAAACTAGGCAAATATCTAGATGGGTAGATGTACCCCTGAGAAGACCTCGTTACACCTTGCCCTAGGTGAGAACTACTGTGGTAGACCTTTCTCCTCCACCCCCACTGTAGGGCTGCATCACTCTCCAATACCAATATAATTAGATGCCATCAAATGGGTTTAACTGCAAAATAAGTCTTGACTGAGTACAGCATTGCCTAGTCATCTCATGAACGTAGAGGAAGAGGACAGGACACAAATTATCATGGATTTTAAAACAAGTAAATATCTATGATTAAATCATGAGCTAGAGGAGTAAAAAGTGGGATGTAAGAGGATTCGTAACTATGTTTTTCCAAGCTGACACACTCAGATGTTCAACTGAAAGCATCGTGGATTTGGAAAGAGGTACAGAGGTGCAACTCACAGGTCAGTCTCACTCTGCTCAGCCATTCGTTAGAGAAGAATTCCTTCTATCCCGGTTATGCCGCGTTCATAAATCAGTCTCTCTCATTGGCATATCCTTAATCCTGACCCCTGTCGGGCTATTCGAACTGTGTATCTCTGCCTCTTTCCTTCCCCATAGCAGCTGACTGGCCAGTGATTCATTGCCTCCTGGATGTTCAAAGGTAAAATTAGTCAGGCTGATTTGCATTGCTTGCAAGTCTTCTCTCAGTGTATTCTGCTCCTGGCTTGCATCAGCTGCCTGATTGCTGGAAGCAGCTCTAGTGTCACCTCCCAGTCTCTCCTTATTTACACCTGTTTCCATCTTTGAAATCTCTGGCTTTCATTTGGACTGTTTCACTGCTGTTGCCTTGCTTTGGATGCAGCTTTTCCCCTGCTCCCTTGAGAGTTAAATCTGGGTCTCTCCATTGCCGCTCAGCAGTATGCTTCTAGAAAGCAACAACTTGCTAATCTGATCATCTTTTATCCTGCGTTGAGTTGGCCATTGAAATTCACAGTCAGTCATCTGCAGTTTGCAGAAAAAAATGTTGCTTTTATGCATCATTCTTTTACTGCAGAGCTAGACTGTTCCTTGCTATGGAAAAATATCTGTGAAAGAGCTAAAATTATTTGGAATTGGACAACTGACTTTCCAAGGAATCATGCCCCTGGAGATGACCAACTCTATGGAACAAGCAGAGAGCATGGCCTGAAAAAGGAAATTTGGATATAAAGTCAGACATAGGTGCAAATGTAGCTAACATGGGTTGATACAAAGTGGTTGTATGGATCCTGGCATTGCAGATCATAAAAAGCTAGCAGCCCTTCCACACTAAACAACAAAAGGTGCCAGAGAGCCAATAAATGGGTGTGCGAGGCACTATGGGAAGCCCAAACCAACTGGGTAGCATTCAGATTTGGTAGCATTTTATACTCTTTTTGTGCAAGAGGCAAGGTAGTAGGTGCTCTGTCTCCTCTGTGAATTTGGTCCACTGAGTGTAAGGACCAGACTGCAAAGGGAATTGAAAGTTCGACTTCCTAACACAGAGACTCCTTTGTACACCCACTTACTGAAGAATAAGAGTGGAACTTGGTGTTTTCCCCCTACAAGCCAGAAGACATGAGCACAGTAAGAAAAGCAGCTAAGGGGGTGGGGCTTACTGTAAACATGTTGGGTGTGTCTCCACTGCAGCTGGAGCACAACTTGAGGTAGTGGGGCCTTGGGATGGGGTGGACAAAGCCAGACATCCCTGCTGGAGGCCTTTCAGCCCCCTGGCCAGCAACAGGCGCAGTAGAGAGGTCCTCCAAGAGGAACAGAGTGGCAGCTTCTGCTGCAGCCAATCAGGCTGCAGCAGGCTGATATAAAAGGAACTGCTAGGCCAGGGCCTGTCAGTTCCCTCCTGGAGCTTGACCCAGGCAGACTGGGGAACACCAGTACTCTGGACAGCTCTGAGTGGGAGCTGGGCATGGTATCTGGTCAGAGCCAGGTACTGCAGCTGAAGGCTAGTCAAGAAGCCAAAGATAACCCTGCAGGACCCCGGACAAGGGAAACTCAACCACAAGGCCCTAAAGAAGGGCTGGATAGAACAGCATCCCAGGCAAGTGTTCCAGGAATGTGACAGCAACTAATTATTTGAAACTCAGCAGGTACCTGCTACTTGTAGGGTCCCTGGGCTGGGACCCAGAGGAGTGGGTGGGCCTGGATCCTCCCTAACCCCCCTGCAAACTGCACTGGGGGGGAAAGAAGAAGAGGCCTGATCTCCAGCCACTTACTGGATGCTGCTTTACCTGCAGATAGGCAAACAAAGACTGTAAGATTCCCCTCAGCCACCAAGGGGTGCTTGCATGAAGGGTGCACCCCGTTACAGCCCTAAATGGCAAGGTGCATGTTGCACCTTAGGAACCCTTCAGGCTCTGAAGCCCACCTGATATTCTGGATCTGAGCTTGGGTGGCTAACCCAAGTCTCTGCAAGAGCCATTGTGTTCACACTGCTACTTTTAGGATGTTAGTGGGAGGCTCTCTACCCAGGCAGGGGGGGCTCATTCCCAGCTGCAGAGCAGACATAAGAGTGAGAGTTGAAATTAATGGAACAGGGCCCAATTTTGCTTCTAATTTCACGGTTCCATTGAAGTCAATGGGAGTTGGACCCATGTAATGGGACAGAATGCAGCTCAGACAATGTAACTCATGCTACTCTATATATTCCCCTGTGAACATGGACTAGTAACATATCCCCCTTTTTTTTTCCTTTTCTATGAGGCAATACTTCCTCACTTGCAAGTGCTGGGTCAGTGTACAACCAAGGAGAACTCTTGTTTTGTACCAGCGCAAGCAGGGTTGCGGTCACTGTGCTCCTTGCATGGCATCAAGTATCAGAGGGGTAGCCGTGTTAGTCTGGATCTGTTAGTCTGTGCTCCTTGTGCATTTTGGTCACCACACTGCAGATGTTTCTAAGACCCACATCTTGTTCTTAATTTCCAAGGATATTTGTGTTTGTCCTTCCAAAACCCCATGTTGCAGAATTGTGCTGCACAGGAACTTGGAAGGAAACTAGTGGAGAATAGCCTCTCTTTTGGAGGTGTTGAAGTTTGCTCTGCTATTCTCTGGCCCATTGGTGATTCTTCTGTGGGCCGGAGTAATCCCATTCAGTGTGTTCTTTAGTTCAATTTTTTTTACTAGTTTGAAAAGGCTGATCCTGTCACTTCCTCTTCAAACTTTGAAAAGGCGGGCATTTCTCCTCCTATTTTGTCATTTGGCATTACTTCCCACACTCAGACTTAACCATGCAAAGAACCAACTTCTCAAAATGTGCAACAGGAGCTATATGGTAAAATCATCTCTAATGCATCTGTTTTAGGAGATGTCCCCCCTCAGTGATTCTTGGTCAGCAGGTCTCCATACAAAATCAGTGCACGTAGCATGCATGGTTTGTGGCAAAGAACAGGGATATTATCTAAAAGGCACTGTTGATAACTTGTAACTATCAGGACATCTTCATCAAACGTCTAATTTAACTGCTTGTGCTTTAAAGGAAAGCTTGCTGTGAAGATATTTCATTGCTGTGCATAATCTTAAAATGGGAGATACACAAACTTTGTTCATTCTTATGGTTCCTAATGGCGTGTAAAGCAAAGAAATTTCCTACTGGCTAATGTTCTTGGAAGCTCACATAATGAGTTATTCATCTCCAATCCCTGTACAAAGCTCAAGCATGCTGTACCCATCACAAAAGAAATACAAAGCAGAAAAATCAGCCATTTGTGTCCATGACAACGGGGGGAGGGAGTATTATGATACATCTGAGTTCGTGTATATTTGAATAAATATTTCAGGTGTGTGACTTTAGCAGGTTTTGTACCAATGATATTTTAGAGCCTTGTTGAAGTCTATTGCTGTTATGCCAAAACTTGAGTATAACAAACATCCATTTAAGTAATACATTGACACGGTGCTAGCGGGGGGGGGGGGGGGGGGGGGGGGGGGGGGGGGGGGAGGAGAGTGAGTATTGCCTTAAAGTGGTGTTGGTGTTTGGTTTTCCCGGATTATTGGGTGGGGGCATTAAGCCAGTTCTGCTTTGTGCTGTTAAGAGGGAACGCCCAGATACTGAACCCAGCTTGTCTGGCTGCCAACTCCACCTGGAAGAAGGGTTACACTAGAAATGCCTCCCCTAACATAGACATAGTCTTCAGTAGCTTCCAGCACCACGTGCCCGGACAGGCTTCTTTAGGGATTTCCACACAGCAACTAGACACTCATAGCTGGCCCATGCCAGCTGACTTGGGCTTGTGGGACTGGAGCTCTGGGGGGCAGGATGCTGAGCAGACACCTGGGCTTGGGTTGGAGCCCAGGCACTAGGACCCTGGAAAGTGGGAGGGTTCCAAAGTCTGGACTCTAGTCCAAGCTCAGAAAGCTACTGAATAATGAAACAATCCCCACAGATTCAGCCCCATAGCTTAAGACAGGCTGGCCCTGGCCAGCTGCCATTTTTCTTGGCCGTGTAGACATGCCCTTAGGTGGCTGTGGCACAGGCAACCAGAGGCGTATCATGTGAGTTTGCACAGCATTCCCAGAGACGGGGTGGGGCCATCAACCCTACTCACCCTATGGAGAATGGCTGGCGGGACAGCAGGAGCAAGCTTCTCATCTTTATGAAAGCATTTCAGTGGGATGCACTCCTCCTACATTCCCAGGGAGTGGGGCAGCTTTGTACAGGACTGCCCAACAGAGACAGCCTTGGTCATTTTCAGACAAAGTATTTACACACCATCATATTCGCAGTGTACAGGAATATGTAAATGAGACTTTGCTCACTCTGTACAAATGATCATGGACAGGGTCACAAGGTATTTTGCATCCATGGACTAGTGCACCAGAAAATCCAATATCAGACTACGCAGTCTAGTTTCTCCACGTTGATTCCCGCTTTAAGCCAAATGCACAATAGAGTTGGAAGATGATGCGGAACAAATGTTTCACAGCTGAAAGCAGCACAAACACCAAGCTGTTCCTTGTGATAGCAATTACTTTGCACTGCACTCAGCAAAAACACTAGATGGAAGGCTCCCAAATGTGGAGGCTTTCCCTGGCCTTACCTAGGCTTCCCAATGAGCAGCTATGCAGTCTGATAGTCATAGCCACCCTGCTATAAACATTGTCATACTCCTTGGAATACAGGAAATACTTTATCCAAAGTGTCACTAACAAACAACCACTTTCCTAAAACTGACAGTGAAAACCATTCTGTGGCAGCTTGCAGAGGCTGTTTTCTCTTAGTCTAATTATAAACAGTTATGACAATAGCTTCTGCCCAAAAGACAGACTCTGATACCTTGCTGAGAGAAATGGTAAGTCAGAGGCCTCTCTCAGTTTTCACTTAAACCAGCATCACACCAGAATAATTCCACTGGGTGATTAGATTTGGGGAGTGACTCCTAATTCATACTTATGGATGGATGACAGACAAGCCCAGGAGCTGTTAAAAAAAAATCAAAAAAAGCAGTAAGGCTAGAAGATGGGGATATGTGTTTTTAAAAACTTCAAACACCCCAAATGGTGCATTTCTCAATCCCACAAGAGAGAATTGCTGTCCAGCATACAGAGCCCTGTCTGAGTGGCCAGTACCAGATGCTAGAGTGGGAATGAACACAACAGGCAATCACTGAATGATCCATCCCCTGTGATTCACTGGCAATCAAAGGCTACAGACACTCAGAGCATGAGGCTGCATCCTTCACTATCTTGGCTAACAGCCATTGAGGGACCGATCTCTGAACTTTTTTGAACCCAGTTTACTTTTGCCCCACAACATTCCCTGGCAATGAGTTCCACAGGTTGACTGTGCTTTGTGCAAAGTTCTTAATTTTGTGTTAAACCTGCTGCCTATTAATTCCATTGGGGGACTCCTGGTTCTTGTGTTATGTGAATTAGGTAAATAACACTTCCTTAGTCACTTTCTTCATGCTGGTCATAATTGCATAGATCTCCATTATATCCCCTCTTGGTCATCTCTCTTCCAAGCTGAAAAGTCCCTGTCCCTTTTTTTTTTAAATCTCTCCTCATATAATCCTTTTTTTTCCCCTCTGTACTCTTTCCAATTCTCATTTTAATTTAATTTTTTTTAAAATAAGGAAACCAGAACTGC
The DNA here is from genome assembly GCA_030068395.1 of Apalone spinifera. Lineage (NCBI taxonomy): Eukaryota > Metazoa > Chordata > Testudines > Trionychidae > Apalone > Apalone spinifera. Next base: position 7,587,149 of record JANRFK010002918.1, on the reverse strand, counting down.
AGCCTATATCTAAGGTATGGACATACCATTGATAGATACAATGGTATTATATTTTCTGTCTTATTACTGATCCCTTTCCTAGTGGTTACTAATATTCTATCAGCTTGTTTGATGGCTGCTGCACATTGGGTCGATGTTTTCAGAGAACTATCCCCAATGACTCCAAGATATTTCTGAGTGGTAATAACTAATTTAGACCTCATCATTTTGTATGTATAGTTGGGATTATGTTTTCCAATGTGCATTACTTTGCATTTATCAACAAGACATTTCATCTGTCATTTTGTTTCTCAGTCATCAAGTTTTGTGAGGTTTCCTTTGTAACTCTTCCTAGTCTGCTTTGGACTTAATCTTGAATAATTCTGTGTCATTTGCAAATTTTGCCACCTCTGTTTACCCCTTTTTCCACATAATTTATGAATATATTGAATACGACTGGTCCCAGTATAGACCCCTGGAGGACAAATCTATTTACCTCTCCATTATGAAAATTATTCCTACCCCCCCCCCTTTTTTTTTTAATCCAAATACTGATCCAGGAGCTGACTTTCCCTCTTTTCCCATGGCTGCTTACAAGTCTTTGAAGGACCTTCTTCAGGGATGGGGAACCTCAGGACCAGGGGCGGCCCACATATTGCCTGAATCCAGCCCCCAAGCTCAGAGCCCCCCCAGAACTGGGGATCCTGTGCTGGCTTTCCAGCCCCCTTGCTGCCCCACTGTAAGCTGGAGCACACAAATCTACTAGGCTGAGCCCCTCTAGGCTCAGGTGGGCAAGAGGAATGTGGAGAGTGTGTGTCTTTCCCCTCAACTGGGGGCCACATCAGTGAGGGGGAGGGGTTTTCTCTCACTTATGTGCAGCCCTGGACTGATTTTTTTTTCTGTGGGTCAATGGCCCCCAGCCCAAAAAGGGCTTAAATTCAAAAAGCATGTATGGCCTGTTTCCCTTTACAAAAGCCATGTTGAATTTTCCTCAACCTACCATGTTCTGTTGTCTAAACTAAAATCTCATCTTGTCTAGCATCTTTTCATGTCTCTAGCCATCAGCTTAAAGGCCAGTTTGCCAAGGTCACTCAGAAGAGATTAGAGTACAAGAGGACTCTCTGAATTTATGTTCAGGCTGTTACAGTGATGGAGGAGCTCCCACATGGTAATTTGGTTAATGAACTCTATGTATAGAACTCTTAACCCATTTGGGGTTTGTGTCCTGCTTCTAAAATGGCTGCCTTGAAATTGGTACTCATACTCTTGAGTCAATCCAGACAGTAGGACAGTCCCATGTATCACCTTGGGGGGTGGGGGGAATATTTTGTGGGTTGCATATCCTCTGCTGTTCTTGAGAAGTTGTTGTTTTACAGAGCTAGTATTCTTTTGACAGCAGACAGAAAAAAGACAAATGTTCCGACCCAGTCCAGAAAAAAGGTTTGTGAAGCGTACCAGGTGTTCCCTCTCCTAAATCAGAAAAATCTGACTTTCTATTCCAATACATAATTGTTGGGTTTAAAGAGACCATTGAAGGAAAACTTTACACTCTGCAGTTCTCTTATTTTGAGTCAACATTCAAAGCCCTACACCTACAATGATGCAGTGACCTGCTGAGAACAATCAAAAGTAATGACACTGAAAAGTCAATACATTTTTACAATTCTGTTCCCAACATTTTCCTGTTCGATATACTTCCATAGACTGTAGAGACTGCAAAAGACTGAATGGAAAAAGATGGAACATTCACTATTTATGAAGCAGATGCTTTTTATTCACTTTTGAGGGCCTAATTAGTTCTGGGATTTGATGTTGGAATACTGAGCCTTTTACCCCATCCAAAATCCAACCCCAAGACTCATACGGTCTGCTGACTTGGAAGAGCTGTCTGAAATATGTTGGGCATCCTAGCAACATTTTTATTGGACA
>JANRFK010002918.1:7547272-7562082 GCA_030068395.1 Apalone spinifera | reverse complement strand
ACCTGTGCAATCACACACTAAATTATATTTATGTCAAGTATTAGTATTAGACTAACTGGTTAACAGTAAGGTACATGAATAAGTATTACAACTATGTAAATCTGGCAAGAAAAAACAGAATGTTTGCAAATAGGGGAATAGTGAAAATAATGTACTGGGTGTTTGGATTAGAAACCACTCCTTTTTCACACATGACCCCCATCTCAGTTAAAACAGTCACTATGCTTGCAAAGTCACTGTCAGCAGATTAAAAGTGAAGAATGTCCTTGGAATCAGACAAGGGTAAAATGCTGAATGTTAAAAACTTTGCCAAAATCATTTGTAAAAATGCCAAAACACAGGATAATTGGCCACATTGTTATAGCTGTTTCTTTTAATCTGAACATTTTCTGTTCTCAGGCTGTGCCGCGTTTTAGCTACGGTTCCATTTAATTCACATTTATGAGATGAAGATAAATACTTGATTGTGTCTGAAACTTTACATTAGTCTCCAAAAATCTTAGCAACGTCTCTTCTACAATATCATAATATGCAGCCTTTTATTGATTATACCACCAGCTGCGGGTAGGTCAAAGTGAAGCATTTACTTTGGCCATACATAGAGTAAAAGTAAATAGCAATTATTGTAATTTGTTGAGACAGAATTACAAGAACCCATACAGTACCAAAGCTTTGAGGAAAAATATTACACAAGAGAAATTCTAACACAATTCTACTTCCAGATTTATAGCCCTTTAGGTGGGATCAAGGTATTCTGAAGTACTTAGAAAGTCTGCAAATGAATCTTTCTTCCAAAGACAGGATTTGAGACAGAGGTTATGTTTGAGTTTAGGGCTGGATATGGTGGCTTTCATCTTAAATAGGATATACTGACTTAGAATAACACTTAAATGCCAGATGTAAAACTTGAAAAAGAGAAGCTTAATAAAAACGGTTTGAATCAGGTACAACGTGGACAAGCAAAAACTTCTTCCACGTTTATTTTATAAAGCATTCCCACCCCTGACATGCACCCCCTCTATTTTATTCCTTGGTATCATATCTTTGCTGAGACATGTCCATTCTTGTCGAGGGGCGACCCACTCTTGGAGGTCCCTCGACCCTACTCTACTTTGATTGGGTGACTCGCCCATCACCACATCACTTTATAGGACAGCTCCACGGCCTCCATTCATACCCACCGCCCTCTACTCATGGTATTACAGTCCAGTGACCTAAGTCCACCTACAAGCCCTTCTGCTCCGGGTAATATGGCCTAGCAACCCAAGCCTATATGCAAGCCCCTGCTCTTCAGGGTAATATGGTCCCATGGCCTAGTCCATATGCAACTCCCTGCCCTTCAGGGTAATATGGCCCCGCAGCCCAAATCTACATGCACGCGGGAAAACTCCCTCACATGGGGTATGTACAGAGGGGCAGGGGGATCCGAGCCCTCTCACTTCACCGGATCCCAGCCCAGGGCTCTGTTGGCAGTGGCACGGTCCACTGCCTGCTCAGCGGGGAATCCTGCTGCCACACGCTGAGTGCCGGGGGAGCAATTCCCAGCCCTCGGCTACTTCCTCCTTCCTGGCAGATGTCTTCCCCATAATCTCATTCCGGGGCTGTGCCTCTTGGGTAGCCCCTCTTGGCCCAACTGTGCTTCCTCCTCTGTCTCTGGAGCTTTCTCCGCACCTCCTTCCCCTTCAGTCGTCAGCCCTGACTGAGCTGCTCCAGAGGCCTTTATAGTCAGTCTCCAGTGGGAGCATGCCCAGCAGGGCTGTGGGGATTGGGCCCTCTCAGCCAGCTGAGCCAAAGCAACTCCATTGACAGTGTGGGGTCAATACACCCTGTCACAAGCATAAGCAGCAGCACACCCCAGCAGGGCAGTTCCTGGACAGCAGAAGCAACATGTACCCAGGCACCGCCTGGTGCCTGCCTGCACACAGCAGGCAGCCATCACAGCACTCAGCCAGCACTCGAGGATGGGTACCTGCTGGCTAAGATCCGACATGCAGCCGGAACTGCGCTGACAGACCAGCCTGCGGAACAGCTGGCTTTTGACGCTGTAGCTTTGCCCCACCACCCGCCTTGTACACCCACCCCCATTGTTGGTCACGGCCCGCCCCCTGCTCACCACTGGAGGGTGGGCAGCTGGTAAGCAGGGGATCCAGCCAGCTGATGGAGGAAGACAGGAAAAAACAGGACATGAAAAAAGTCAGGACACCTGCAAGAGCGATAAATACAGAACTGTCCCTTTAAAAATGGAGCCTCTGGTACCCTAATTAAAAAGACGAATAACCTTTTGGGGTCAAGAGGAAAAGGGTTGAAATGGACTGACGCTGCCACTGTTGGCATTGTTCCATTTCATTTCCAAATGACAAAATAAGACAAATGCACACAAACGTGGAAAGGGGACATAGAAAAAGCGGTTTTGCCTCTGCTGTTGACTTTTACTTGCACAGTACCCAATGGTATCAGCGCTGGGCTGTTTAGGGTACTACATTTAACTTCCTTCATTTGGTCAAAGCCTTATAGTACTGTTGCAAAATATACTAAGAGGCCAACATGCCTCCATCTGGTGCTCTTTAATGACCTGAAAATCAAAAAGGCATCCATGCAAAATGTGGAAACATGGATGAACTGACGAGGAACAGTACAAAAGAACAGCACAAGCATGAAGGGACGATACCAGAAAGACTACGACACAAAATGCATTACCTAGCAAGACACACAAAAGGCTATACGAAGAGGTTTTTTAAAATAATTAGGAGCAAGGGAAAGATGAAGGAAAACGTTGGCCCTCTATTTAGTGAGAAAGGAATGCTATTAACTAAGGACACCAAGATGGCTGAGGTGCTTAATGACTATTTTGCTTTAGTACGCTATAGAGGTGAATAATTTACCAGATACTCAACACCATTAATACTAACAAGGAGAAAGGACTACAACACCTAATCGGGATAGAACAGGTTAAAGAACCCTTAGATAAGTTAGATGTGTTCAAGTTGACAAGGCCTGATAACATTATAGGCATTTAAGAAACTAGCTGAAGCCATCTCTGAACCACTAGCAATTTTCTTGGAGAACTTTGTGGAGGAGAAGTGAGGTCCCACAAGGGAGAAGGGCAAACATAGCATCTCTATTAAAACAGGGAACAAAAAGAACCAGGGGAATCAAAGACCAGTCAGCCTAACTTTGCCCAAATTATTCAGCCATCTAATTGTAACAGCTAAAGGAAAACAGGGTTATATGGAATAACCAATATGGATTTGTCAGGAACAAGTCATGCCAAACGTCCTTCTTTGACAGGGTCAGTGGCCTACTGGGCATGCTACATCTCAGTTTTACTCAGGCTTCTGTCACAAACATGACAGCCTCATACGCAAACCAGGGAAAAGTGGCCCTAGATGGCTAGGTCTACACTACACTTCTTTTTCAGAAAAAAGGGTATGCAAATTTTTCCGATTCTTTTTTTGGAAGAGGCTTTTCTGAAATTGGCCCATCTACACTGGGCCAAATTTCAGAAAAACCTCCCCTTTTGGAAGAGCCCTTCTTCCTCGTGAAATGAGGTTTACAGGGCTTCCGAAAGAGCACATCAGCTTTTCTAAAAAAAAATTTGGAAGAGCAGATGCATTCCCTGGATGTGGCGGAGTTTTCCCGGGATACCTCTGGTATCCTGGAAAAAACTCCATAGTGTAGACATAGCTGATGACATTATTGTAAGGTGCATACTCAAAGAGCACTTATCAGTGGTTCATCTTATCACTCATCTCTGCCTTCCACCTGAATAACCACAAGGCCAAAGTACTGCTATGGAACTTTTCTGGTCTGCCTTTACTACAGGACCACAACCCATGGTTCCTTGGACTTGCTCTGGATCAGATAATGAGCTATTACCAACACCTTGATAACACCACAAACACACGCAAAGACAACTGTTAACATCATCCAGAAGTTTGCTGGCACATCCTGGGGAGATGATGTGTGTATGCTTCAAAAGTTAGTACAAGACTTTATCTTGCCAAAAATCCTACATTTCTACAAGTCTCCATTTCATCTAATACAACACTTAACATATCTGGACACTTATCAGATCTTGCTCAGTAATCTTTTCTGATAAGTCTTCAGATATGTTAAGTGGTGAAACAAAGAGGATTATGGTCAGTTGATCTGCATGTCCACTCAAAGGGAGAAGAAAAAGTAATGGTTAAGCTGCGTGTAGAAAGATTTAGGTTATATATTGGGGGGGGGGGCGGGAAATCAACCTATAATGGTAGTTAAGCTCAGGAATAGGCTTTCAGAGGAAGATGTGCAATTCCCATCATGTTTGGTTTTCAAGAAGGGACTGGACAAATATCAGTTAGGGGTGGTATAGATCCTGCCACAGCAACAGGGGCTGGACTTTTTTGATTTTGAGGTCACCTTCCAGCCCTACATTTCTAGGATTCTCTCTTTCATCTACATTAATATAACAGTTTCCAAAAGTGTAACAAATAATGAATAGACTAAGTCCTACCTTTTAAAAAGACATTCTCAGTAGGAACTTTTGAAAGCATATGATGCAGCTATTAAAGACATTACATGTAAAACTCGACAAAGGAAATGTATTAAAAACATCTTACTGCAGGGTAGCAGTATTAATTTCCTTCACAGTGACAATCTGTCCACTGAATTAACAATAACAAAAGTCAGCTAATTTGGGCCAAGGAATCCCTACACTCTGTGCAGATGCTACTTACAAAGAAAACAGAGTATAGAGTCTCAAAACATAGGCATCTTGCAGCTAATGCAGACTCCTCACGCCACATTCTGCTCTCACATCCAAGCCATTCCAACTACAGTGAGGCTACAGAGTACAAGCAATAGCAAAATATAGTTCACGTAGGTTCTTCAGTTGCCGATGTGATCCAGATGATATCTCAGCCTCTGCTGTGCTTTATAATGAAGATAAAGAGCAAACAATGTTCATTGCCACTCACAGCTATGAAGGAAAGAGGCACGGCCGGAAGGAACAGCTAAGCAGCAGACCTGTAGAGGAACTGTATTTCAGTCCCCATTAGAAACAGTGTTTCTAGATAACCTCGTATGTTTAGCCCCTTTGAAACGAGCTGGTTCCTGCTGCATGAATCCCCGCTCCAATTTTGTTAATGAAGCTGAAAAGGGACGGCAAATCCAGAAGTCCCCGAAGGGTGGTGGTGCTTCCCAGTTCTCTCCAGATGGCAGCTCTTTAGAATCCCGCAGCAGCACACTTGGAAGTACTGCCCACTCTAAATGGAAAGAAATCCCATTGCTGTGTCCATAGGGACATCAATGCAAGAGGCCATTCTCCTCCAAACATGAAGAATGAAATTTGACACACAATGCCGTACTGGATGCTACCCTTCCAATGGCTTCAAAATCAATTCAAAACGCCTTGCCTACCAAAGTACAGCCTTGATCCTTTATCGTGAGAATTTCTCATCTACCTTGCAGTGCTGCTGAACATCAAAATGAATACAACTAAGGAAGGGTCAGAGGGCCCATTTAAACAGTGCCTTCATTCCGGCCAGGAGAGTCGGCTCCCAACCTTTGTTTTGCTGATATATTTACAGTCGAATTATTTAAAAAAAATTGTAAATGAAAGTAGATGACTGAATTTATTGTAAAGCCCCTCCTACAAATATGAATTTAGCAGAAGCTCATGGAGAGGATGTGCCTGGGTGGTGGGAGGTGGAAGAAGCCTGGCTTTCTCCAACGCACTTCCGAGGTGATAATTCTGAATGGCGTGGTGGCTGGGAGGTGACACTGATCACGGCTCGTGAGTACTGGATATCAAATATTAGCATTAAAGGGGGAAGCAAATATAAAATGTGATTCAAGCCCTAGGGAAATAGTTGTTTTAATTTTGCATTCTTATAGAGTTGCTACGGTTAAGGCCAAAGCCCATGATCCCTGGAGAATCAGTTTTCTTGTGACTTCATTTTCCTTTTTAGTGAACAGTCTTATGCAAACCAAGACAGACAGTATGTTCCCTGTGCAGAAAATAGGTAACACAGACTGGATGGCTACATTAAACATCTTTATATTGCGACACAAAGCTTCCTGGAAGCCAACCGAGTTTAATACGCATGCACAGCAGCCATCATTTCTGAGATTTTTAAAAAAAAAGGCACAGCTTTCTGCTGGGTCGCACTATTCAGAAGTCTCACTCCTAATATATGCAAGCTCCTGCTGAATAGCTAGGTGTTATTATTCATTACAATTTTCTATTACACTGTGATAAATGATGCCCCTAGGGCTTGAGCTTCCCCCACGAATGCTTATTACTGCTCACTTAAGTAGGAGTTGATTTAGCTTAAATAGGTTGTTTCAAACAGCAAAGACACAGCCCTGCCTCTGCTGTTCTTTCCAACTGCTGTTCTTTCCAACTGCAATATGACTAGGATTTAACTGAGTTATAACTACTCGGTATACCTATTAGGGGGTATACAGTATGAGAATCTTGTAATAAAAGACAATGCTCACTACTGCCACCAACTGATAGATGGCAGACCTACTGATCCTTTTAATGTATTTTGATTGGTGTCTTTTGTAAAGGAATCTATTCAAAATAACCATCACTCGTTAGAAACAAAATTGAGGAAGACACCCTCAGGACCTGACTGGAACACAAAGCCCAAGAGAAAGGGCTGGACAGAGCAGTTCCCTTGGCCGCTTCCCTGGGAAGCAACCCAGGGAATATGACAGCAACCAACTTGTTTGATACATGGCGGGTAACTGCTATTTACAGGGTCGATGTGCTGGGACCCAGAGGAGTGGGCGGGCCTGGGTCCCTGCCAACCTCCAGCAGCCACAACAGGGGGTAAGAAGAAGCCTGGTCCCAGACCACAAACTGGACACTTCCTCTCCAGCAGACAGACTGGCAGAGAGACCTCAAGACTCCCCTCAGCCACAGAGGGAAGTTCACAAGAAGGGCGGAGCCCTTTAGAGCCTTGCTGCCTAGGAAAGTTACTTTTAAAGACTTAAGGAACTAGGCCATAAGGCCAAGAGAATTTAAGACACACTTTTCTACATGATTAAAAGTTTAAGAAGTTTAGGGATAAATCTAGTGACCTGCTGAGTAGATTCTAAACTCAATATGGTAGAGAAACAGTCGTTACGGATTTTCGCAGCTGAGCTAAAGAATAGTGTGGGACAGCAAATAACCAAAAGGCCAAACTTAATTAGTTGGACCTGTTTACACCAGTTCTGGTTTTGACCCACACCTTAGCTACAATTGGACTTGCCTCCCTTTCCTGTGGATAGTCAATTTGTAACATACCCAGAGTTTGCATAAGAAATTAGTTCACAGCCACTTTAGTTTAACACTGCCCGCCGCATTTGTGAAGCTTGGCCTCGAAGAGAAAGTTAGCGTTTTGTTTATGGTTTTTTAAATGCATCACAAATGATTTGACAACGGGATCTTGCACTGCAACTAGATTAAAAAGGAAAACAAAGGGAATTTGCTAAAATGCAAACAAAAAGGCTACAACTACACTGCGGAACTATTTTGGGATGCCCGAAGTATCCCAAAATAGCTATTCTGTGTCTTTTGAGCAAACCCTTTATTTTGAAATATAATGGGCTTGTTATTCCGACATCCCTGTAAACCTCATTCCACAAGGATTAAGGGACATTTCGGAATAGCACTCTATTTCAAAATTAACTCAAAATAAGCTATGCAATTTGCGAAGCTCACATTGCGCAGCTTATCTGGAGCTCCAGGTGCAGTGTAGATGCACCCAAAAGGAGCAGTGAAATCTATTCAGGAAGAACGTTTGAGTGATGCCACTGAAACCACACCTGAGAGATGCTCCAGTCCTCAGCATCCTGGAGTTATCCTGAACCTTCCACCCCACGAACAAGGCAACATGCTTCTTCAAAACATAAAAACCGTCCCAACAGCTGCAACTTGTACCAAATCTCAAATGCCAACTTTTAGAATGAATAATGTTGGGAGGGTGCCCAAACCATGTGGCAGATACAGACAAAAGGCTGCAGTGATCCTTGAACAATAACAGCGATTTATACATATCAAAAATGTGCAGATCAAGAAGCTGATTATTGCTGGGGTGCACCAGCAATGCTAACTCTCTTTGAGCCTCATCAGGCAGCCATGTACCAGATTTTACAGCTTCAGGAGCTGCACTGAAGAGCTAGGTTATACTCTGGGTGCCTCCGAGACATGAGGAAATGCAGCTATCAAAGAGAAACAGTATTGATTTGTTTGAGAAAACAAGAAGATAAAAATAAGCATCTGGAACTTTTGCCTAAAGCCAGGGCTACATGACCAGAGAAACTCTACTCAAGATATGCAACTCCAGCTGCAATAATAACGTAGCTGGAGTTGACGTACCTTAAGTCGACTTTCTCTGGAGGCCCCACTGCAGGAGGTTGATGGGAGAAACTCTCCCTTCAACTTCCCTTATTCCTTTTGACCCCATGGAGTATCAGGGCTGACAGTCCTTATTAGACCCACAAAATCGACCCTGGAAGATTGATCTCCAGAGCTTCGATCTCTGGGTAAGTGTGGACCTGCCCTCAAACGATGGCAGGATCTAACAGACTGTATGGATATCAAAGAGTAAACAGACTGCAAAGGAGAAAATGATTGGCCAGCTTTTGGGAGATGCAGATCCCTGCTATTTTGGGGACTGGCACAACTAAACGAATCTACTGGAGTTGTACTTTTTCCTTCAGATCCCAGGAAACAGTGGACAAGATTATTTTGGGTCACACCATTGGTTTTAAAACTGAACCCATATGGTGACTGCTTATGGCAGCAAGGAGAGCAAAATATTGGGTAGATGAGAGAAAAATATTACTTTTTCCTAACTTGAGACATAGTACTCGAAGTCGGATCTTGTCCTGCTTTGATTAAGAAATAAATCTCAACATATTGAGGGCCCTATCAAATTCACAGTCCATTTTGGTCAATTTCATGGTCAGGATTTTGTTTACAATTGTAAATTTCATTATTTTAGGTATTTAAATCTGAAATTTCATAGTGTTGCAATTGTAGGGATCCTGACCCTAAAAGGAGTTGGGGGGAGGAGTTGCAAGGTTATTGGGGGGTACAATATTGCCACACTTACTTCTGCACTGCTGCTGGCAGAAGCATTGCCTTTGGAGCTGGGCAGCTGGAAAGCAGCAGCTGTTGGCTGGGAGCCCAGCTCTTAAGGCAGAGCAGCTGCCAGGAGCAGTGCAGAAGGGTGTCATGCTATGGTGTTGCCACCCTTACTTCTGTGCTGCTGCCTGCAGAGCTGGGCCCTCAATCAGCAGCTGCAACTCTCCAACTGCCCAACTCTGCAGGCAACAGAGTACCAGGATAGAACAGTATGCCATAGTATTGCTGCCCTTACTTCTGAACTGCTGCTGGCAATATGCTGCCTTCAGAGCTGGGTGCCTGGCCAACATGTGCTGCTCATTGGCCACCCATCTCTGAAGGCAGCACAGAAGTACGGGTGACAATATTTGTCACACAATAACCATGTGACTCTCCTGCAACTCCCTTTTGCATCAGGTTCTACATGAGAAACACTGGTCTCCCCCATGAAATCTATATCAAATAGGGTAAAAATACACCAGATCTGATTACATAGGAGGGAAGACCACATTTCACAGTCCATGGCTTTTCCTAGCCATGAATTTGGCAGGGACCTAAACCTGAAAAGTTCAGGATAAGACATTTGCAAAATACAGATGTTCTGTGAGTCAGACTTATTTGGTCCATAAAAATGAAATGCCAATCTCAGAGCAATCAACCATGCTGTTCCATATTAGAATCAGAGGCCATTATCTATCTTCTCTATATGGCATCTAAGATGCCGATCACTTTGGGATGTAAGTGTGGCATAAGCCCAAATATATATTTTCTACTCATCTCTTCAAGGTGTCGGGGTGCACGATACAACATATATATGTAGATTTCTATTGCTGGAGGACTTCCTGATGAAGAAAGCCTTTATCAAACAATGTATTTTAAGGTTCAGTCTGAATATAGTCAGGCTCGGGGGCAGCCCGTGAGCCTCAGCAAACTAGGCAGTTGCCTAGGGCACCGCCGGCACAGGCACCCGATGATGACGTCATGGCCATTGATGGCCGTGCAGGCGGGGGTGCCGATAGCACCTTCCACCTGGGGCGCCAGCTGCCACAGCAGGCCTCGGGCCCCTCCTGGTCAGGCTGACTCAGTCTTCTCTTGATTGGCAAGAAAGCTCCATAGCTCAGGTGCCGCTGCCAAATACAGAGTCAGTCCTAGATGACTGAGCCTCTTATCTTGGGTCTCCCTCCATTTATAGTGTATCTTTCTCTTTTTGTGTCCATTTGCTTTGCCTTCTCCAGGGCCAGCCCACAACATTTTGGCACCTGAGGCGGGGAACTCAAATGACGCCCCCATGCCCCCTTTTCTCCTGCCTGCCTGTTATGTTTCTTGTACCCTCCTTCCTCCAGCACAGCACTCCACTATCTCTGTGCATCTAGAGCAGAGAGAATACATATGCACCAGCAGGAGACACAATTTTCTACACTCTGGGTCCTAGTGGCGCCCCCCCCCATAGTCTGGCACCTGAAGCGGCCGCCTCAGTTCGCCTCATGGTAAGGCCAGCCCTGGCCTTCTCTGACAGAAAATATGCTCTAGATACTTTTTTGAATTGTTTCCATTTTTGACTATTGACTATTCAGATTTTTTAACAGATGGAGAATGAAATTCGGTTAGATTTCCATTCTATGGCCAGCAATGATCATTTTAAGGATATTCCCTAACTTCAAGAGGATTTGACCACACTTTGCAGTTGTCCTTGATTCCAGGGACATCAATAATGTAATGCCATTTGCTTCTGCCCTTCTTTACCTAACCTCATTAAAGCTACAGTTTAATAGTGGGAATGAATTCAAACACTAAAAGAGCAGCTGAACACTCCTCCTCTTAAGTAAGGGAATACGTGTATAACATTCCTTCTTGGTCTGGATTTAATTGTCCAGAGGTAATAAAGAGACAACAAAACATCCGAGTCCTTAGGCACAGTTCTGAAATTCTGGGTTTTAAAAAGGAAGAATCTTGGGGTTTGGATGACCTGGAAAATGCTGCCACTAGTGTCAATTCTGTCCAGCAGATATTGTCATGCCACCAAATTTTTCTTGGGCAACACGACGAGTTGGTGGTAGCTTGTTTCACTGTCACGTGGGCTCTCCGCATTTGGGTGGGACGCAAGGATGCTCATTCACTAACTGATGCTATCTGAGCAAGTTCGTAATTACATGTATTTAGTCTCCAACGATAATCACCTGCATTGCTTTGTTCCAGTGCCCTGTGCTAGGGACCTATATTACTGAATGCAATAGCATCTTCAGGCAAGGCCACTTGATGCAAGTGTAGTTATTCTGAAAGCACAGAAAGGTTAAGAGGGGGACTACTTAGAGCAAGCCAGAGACATGGCCTCTCTTTTTAGCACTATACCCACCTACCACCATTAACTTATATACTGTCCATCTATAATGACCTCAGGGAAGAGGTCAGACCAGTACAGAAGCAATGGCAGCATGTTTGGCAAATGGGAAGCAAAGTAGAAGTACCGAGGATCTGCAGAGCCCTAAGATATGTAGAGTAGGGTTGTTAAATTGCAAGTAATTGACTAATCGAATAGTCAATGCATTTTGCATTGACTATTAGATAGGGTGTCTCCGCCTTTGAAGTGCAGAAACAGCTCTATGGCTGTTGCTACACTTTAAAGGCAAAAGCACCACGTGGAGCCCAGGATCAGCTGGGGAATCCCCCACTGACCCCAGGCTGCATCCAGCTCTGCTGCTTTGAAATGCCAGGGGGAGCCGAACATCAGGTTCCTCCTGGCATTTCAAAGTGGCAGCACCACGTGGAGCCCAGGATCAGCAAGGGAGTCCCCAGCTGACCCCGGGCTCCACGTGGCACTACTGCTTTGAAACACTGCATGCAGTCTGGGGACACCCCAGCTGGCCCTCGATGTACATGGCATTTCAAAGCGGCAGCACTACATGGAGTCTGGGGCCAGACCCAGGCTTCACATGGTGCTGCTGCTTTGAAGTACCCTCTTCTCTCCTCCCCCTTGCTGCCTCTTTCTGACAGAGGCAGCAAAGGGGGGGGGGGGGAGGAGCAACTAGTTGACAAGCCTGTCAACTATCAGATAAGCATTTGCTTATTGGATAGTCGATTAGTCCTTCACATCCCTAATGTAAAGTTGTGGGGACAGCCACGCATTAAGGGACTGATCTCCCCATCAAATATCTCCTCTACCCAATGCAATAGAGACTGATTTCTGACTATTTAGAAAGCTCAGTGTGATACTTGCTTTGGTCTCATCAGTCAGAAGAAACCAAGACAAGGATGAAACAGCCTACACTGGGATGCAGCCAAGCTACAACTGCCAGAGATGGGACACTAGATGAGAAAATTCTTTTCCAGGTGTCTGGCTGTTGGGTCTTGCCCACAGGCTCAAGGCCCAAGTTACCTCCATATTTGGGGTCATGAAGGAATTTTCTTTCAAGTCAGATTGGCAGAGAGTCTGGGGAATCTTTTTGCCTTCCTCTGCAGCGTGGAGCACGGGTCGCCTGAGGTTTAAACTAATGTAACTAGTAGATTCTCTGTAACTTGAAGTCTTTATATTATGATTTGAGGACTTCAGTAAATCAGCCAGAGGTTTGGAGTCTATTAGAGGAGTGGGTAGGTGAGGTTCTGAGGCCTGCAATGTGCACAAATCAGACCAAATGATCATAATGGTCCCTTCTGGCCTTAAAGTCTATGAATAAGGACACTATATCCAGTGTCTAATATAGATTATTCTTGTGTGGACACAACAGAAAACCAGAGTAGAGAAATAGAATAATAGAATAGGAGGGAACTTCAAGAGGTCATCAAGTCCAGTCCCCTGCCCTCATCGCAGTACCAAGCACCATCTAGATCATCCCTGATAGATGTTTGTCTAACCTGATCTTAAATATCACCAATGATGGAGGTTCCACAACCTCCCTAGGCAATTAATTCCAGTGTTTAACCACCCTGACAAGAAGTTTTTCCTAATGTCCAACCTAAACCTCCATTACTGCAATTTAAGCCCATTGCTTCTTGTCCTATCCTCAGAAGTTGAGAGAAAAATTATTCTCCTTTTCTCCTACTCACAACCTTTTAGATACTTGAAAGCTGTTTTGTCCCTTCTTAGTCTTCTCTTTTCCAAACCAAACAATTCCAATTCTTTCAGTCTTTCCTGATAAGGAATCCTCAGGGAGAAATGAAAGGCCAACCTTACGCTCTAACTTTCCAACAGACTACGCAGGATTCTTGGGCGGGAAGCATGGGGAACACACTCCAGAGCTGGAAGAACATGGGGAGGAGATTGCCTTAAAACATTAAATAATCCATTGCAAAAATCAAAGGGTGTGTGCCAGATTTCATTAGATGTGACCAGGCTATTGCCCTAGGTTCAAAACTTGGAATTCCAAAGTCAAATTTCATCAGGTTCTCTTACCTGCTAACTAAAGTAACATAATGGAACTTCACACAGCTGAGAAGACCACATCTGATCTCAGGTTCTAGGCTGAGTTATTATAGCCAGAGGGAGCCATTTATCAGCTTTGACATGCTAGTAGGCAAACAGCTTTATTGCTTAGTGAGATTAAGGCAGCCTGTAGTAATTTGTAACCAAGATAAGAAAATTGCGATGGTCTCATGGAAATAAATTTGAATGCCAGAGTGGACAAAGGGGACTTAAGAAACCAGTTATTTCAGAAGCAATCAAATGTATAATACACACTGAGCAGTTTGAAAGGCTAACTTGTGTTTTCCATCAGAAGTGCTACTGAAGAACCTGTAGATAATATATCAATTAGCCAGAGCTCCTTACAGGCATCAAATTACATTTTTTTCTAGAGACTAAGTGACAAAGTTGTTATCCTTTAAGATCATATCGAGACCTGTAGTCTGCAAAACACACTATTACCTTCCTAATAACTACAGGGCACATATCACTAATAAAATGAAGGTGGTTATGCAGGCGCTAAATGAGGAGCCCCTGTTTCACGTCAGTAAAATCTCCTCTGTTTAACCCACACTTCCAACTGACATAGAAATGAGCTGTCAGACTGGGAAGACACCCAAGGCCATTTTGTTAAAATCCAGCTTCGGCACAACAGAAACAATAAGCTAGCAATAGTCTCTGTGTAATTTATTTACAAGAGATTTATGTAGCTCTCTTTCAAAAACATATCAAGCTGCCTCGCATATGTTTTTCATGGAACAAATGGAAACACAAGACATCGATGGAAAGTGGAGAAAATGTAGAAGAAACAAAAGGAAAGGGAGAGAAATAGTGTAGGAGAAAGCTAGGCCAGTTGCTAGAAGGAAACCAAGCAGTATCATTTTTAAGCTGTGAATTACAGAATTTGCTATATAATAATTGTTCCGCATTTAAAAATGTTTACGTTGTGCCAGTCTCACAAAAGCCAGAAAATAAGATTAGAGCTAGCATTCTCTAGTAGCACTGTTGCACAAGAATTAAAAGGAAAGAGAATGGTAGGATTTCATAAAAAAAAGTCAGTCTTCTCCTTGGAGTTGTTTGGTTACACCATCTTAACATTGAACATGTTCTTAAAAACAAGAAGTCCTGTTGCACCTTATGGATTAACATTTAAATTTCCATTTCAATTCATCTGATGACATGGGTTTTAGCCATGAAAGCTCCTCATTCTATGTGTTTTAGTCTCTAAGGCTGCGTCTACATTGGCTCTGTTTTGCACCAAAGCTATGCAAATGAGGCTTAGCGTTAGAATATCGCCGAGCTTCATTTGCA
>JANRFK010002918.1:7531687-7546043 GCA_030068395.1 Apalone spinifera | reverse complement strand
TAAGCCTCATTTGCATAGCTCTGGCACAAAAGCGCGCCAGTCTAGATGTAGCCTTAGTCTTTAAGGTGCAATAGGACTCCTCCTTGTTTTTACAGTTACAGACTAACATGGCTACCCCTTTGAGACTTTTACATTTTGAAAATCAGAAAACATAGTAGCATTAGTGCTACCCAAACAGTTATGGTTACAAAAGATGTTGTCATTGATATAGTCACGACTAGATCACGAACATCAGACCCTACATAACTGAGTTTGGGTCCAAGTGAATGGGCATAATTTGTATTCAAACCTATTCTAGGGACTTTTACTAACCCATAATAGAAGCTCAGTTTATTTCCCATTTTATTTTCTGTGCTAAATGTAAACTTTCACATACATTTAAAGTCAATATAGTTCATTCGTGTCACAGTAAAATATCCTGAACATAAAGCAGGTCCTGAGTTAATATTGTCTGAAAAATTTTAAAGTTTGGAATTTCCTAATATTTTTAAATGTGATCTCTTGTTTAAGGGATACACTTAAATGTGAATCTAGCACTGGTGAAAGGGGTCAGGACAATGGCAATAACCATACAGGCAGAGGCTGGCAAACTTCCGCCATAAACTTTCCACTGCCACTATCCAACTATTTGGCTTTAGGAAACCAATGGAGGGCAGTTACAGGGCTGTTAATAAATTAACTCACCCCTTTCTTATTTGCACAGCTATGTTTATTATTAACCATGTATAAGAACTGGGAAATAGCCTTTAAATAATGAGTTAAACCTTACATGAGCTCTACTTCATCAAGGCATCCTCTACAAGCACAATTTTGCTTTATGTTTTCATGTTCTGATGCCATCCCGAAAGGCAACAACCGCCTTGTACAAAAATTCAGATAACTTTTGTTTTGGGCTGGAGTTCTGGTTTTTGTTTTTCATCTACAGGCATTTCTTGCTTTGCCAGTCCAGTTGAATCTTCCTCAGCCATTCCCTAATACATAATGCATTACCACTCACTTTGCAGCATAAAGCTTTGGCATATGATGTTCACAGTTATGATACCTTCACTGTAAAAACACCCAGGAGAGAAAAGATTTCCCTTGCGTATATTTTTAGTACTACTAAGGTTCACTGAAACTTCGCATCTTTAAGTGGTCTCTGCTAATCCTTCTGTGGAATTACAGGAACAGGAGGCCCTGTATCAAACTCCACTTGATGTCTCACGCAAATTTTATGTCTTTTGTTCTTACACCACAAATGTAATATCAAGGAACCACACAAACAAAGTGGGGACCAAACTGTAGTTAATTATATATAACATGCAAGCCCCAGCTACATCTATACACTGCTATTCTGGCAGTGGGCTGGTTGCTTCTGAAACAGAAAACAGGGCCACAAGATGACTCTCCACCCACTTAAAGGAATTCCCATACTTTACCAAGAACATAGGGTGGTATGTGTTTAAATTGTGGGATACAATTTGAAACAGAAATCTAGCCTGCTCTGAAGTCACAGCAGGTATAAAACAGTACACAAACACAGAATGACAGGGAGATAACTGAAATGCTTCAAAAATATGTGGGAGGGGTTAAGTAAGAGAATGTGGATATGGCATAAAATAAATGGCTCCAGATGTGTGGTATGCTATGGAAGAAGCATCAAATGGATCCACAAGACAAAGAAGTGGTCAGGCGGTAAGGATGAAGAAAGTCATGGCAATATGAGAGGTTCCATGTGTGACAGCGCATCAGGGAGCCCCCAACCCTGCACCCCCATTCGCAGCCAGATGTGACTTTTAGCCAGCCAGTAGAGCAGAAGGTTTTATTGGTTTTCAGTGACACAGTGTAGCATAGGAGCGATGTTAGCATAAGCTCCGAGATCAGACAGACTTATTCTTCTTGGGAGGAAGGGGCTTCACCCCCTTCCTTGGTCTAAAACATCCTCACACATCATAGCCCAGCCGAGACTAACTCACTCCCACAGCCACTGCTCACTCACCCCAGGCAACCCCGCCTCCTCCATTATCCTCCTTCCAGGTCCAAGGTGTTATCTGCTGTCACCTGGGCCTCAGGATGTGAGCGACTGCACACCCAGCCTCCCCCTCCTCATGCAGTGCTGCAGAACCTGGAGAAACTGAGGCATACACACACCCACACACAGAGTCACTACAGAGCAGCATAGGACAGTAGGATCACATATAACCCCATAAGACAAATGGTGAATGCGAAACCAGAGTGAACATAGGATTACAAAAGTAGACTGCCCCCCCCCCCACTACGTCACAGCATGAGAGGGCAGGAGAAATGTTAGTTAATGTGACAAGCAACAGGCCGAACTGCATGCAAAAGATCTGCCCAAACTGTTCTTCTAACTTGGCCCTTTGTTTCTCCATGTAAAGGGTTTTGCATTAAATAATCAAAACAGTGTCGTAATGCTGCTGCGACAGAGCCCTTTTGTCATTTTATCAGGACTGTGGGCATCCAAATACTTATCAGTTTAAACACTTGCCTTTTTAAAAAGGGTCAAGTGGTCACAGGATACATACCATGAAGAAAAAATAAGCCTAAACTTTGTTAATATAGCTCTTTCAAAGAGCAAGCGCTACTTGGTTATATTATCATGCTCAGTAACAAACTTAATTTCTTCTTGTAAAAAAAAGTTATCCAACTCAAGTAGCTAGGAAGTTGGCTCTGCAAAACATACATTTGATGTGCTAGAGCAGGGGTTGGCAACCTGCAGCATGCGTGACATAAGTGGCACGCAAGATCATTCTGAGTGGCATGCAGGGAGCCCGCGCTGCAACTGGAGTCTCGCAGCTGGCGCGCCACCACAAGGCTGAAGCACCAACTTGGGAGATGGCAGGCGGGGAGGTGAAAAAAGCAAACTTCACCCACACGCGCAGCCCATAGAGCACTGCCCCGTCATGGAAAAGTCCCACCTGCCACTTGGCGTCTGCCTCGGTTGCAGGGCAGGCTACAGATTGGGCTGCACAGGACCCAACCAGGCAGGACAGGCTCTTGTAGTGCAAGAGTGGCCAGCTCCCACCCCATTCCCTGGCAGCAGGTTAGGCTGCGCCATGCCTGGCGGTGGCGTTGGGGCTGAAGACCATGCACACGCAGGACACAAGTGGAGACTCGGGGTCCTTCAGGACTTTGCACCCACAGGGATTCGGTCTGGGGGGCACTCAGATCCGTAAATAGAAGTGAATAGGTTAAATCCGTAAATAGGTTAAATCTTCATACGCCACTTCTGGAAGGTTGCCGACCCCTGTGCTAGAGGTATTCATGGGAGACTATAACCAGACTTGCCATTACTTTGGGAACTATATAGAACTATGTCATACCTTTTTCGGAAAATTGGGTTCATACTCCATGCCACATACATTGAGGCAGGAAGAGGGGACTATGCAGAGCTGGATAAACGAGTGAACGCTATTGCTCTGCCCTGCCGTGAAGAGATCCAGGTCTGTCTTCTGGTCAGGGGCCTCCAATTTCAGTACTGTTGAACCAGCATATTCAGGTCACAGGGGTAATAATGGAAGTGACTCGTGTCAAGTGAAACCCTTCAGCTAATTAAACTTGGGGAAGTTACAAGACTTACTGCACACCGGACAGAACAATACAAATCATGATACAGGGACTTTTTATTTGATGCACTGGAAAAAATGCTAAAGGCCAGCGGGGGGGGGGGGGGGGGGGGGGGGGGGGATGACAAAACAAAAGGTGATGTTTGCATGGGGCCTTTCTGTGACATAGCTCATTAGCTACAAAAGCTACAGCCTTCAAAAGTCATCCCATTTATTCTGATGGCTGGGCGGTAGCGACTTGTACTCCTCCTGCACCTACTCACACCAGCAGCTCTATGGCTATGAATCCTGAGACAGTAGCAAGGTTAATAACTAGCCAGTGGCTTCAGAGAGCAAAAAAGCATTTCTCAGTATTTACTGGGAAAACACATCAAAGCCCTTAGAAATGGTGACTCATGGAATGCAGTCATCCAACTTTTACAGTACCAATATGACCTTAAAATTAGTCTTGTATTGATAAGCAGACCCATTCACAGGGACTTACCCACCCATTTCTACTGAGAGCCCATCAAAAAGTCTTTTTCTACTTTGCAAAAAAAAAAAAATTAAAATGCAATGCAGTGATCAAACAACGTTGAACCAATAGCAGATGGAACGCGCTGACAAGAATATGCAAAGCAATTAAACTTTAGCTACTTTTAAAACAAATTCTTTTAAATGCTAATGGCCATTGTTTTCTCACTTGATAAGTAAAATTGTGTCATGGGAGGTTAGATGATTACAAAGATTTAATTGAACAGCTCAAAGAAAGGAAAATGTTTTTTTAAAAAAAGCTAAGATGGACCTCTTACCACATTCCTACAGCAAAATGTCCTGTAACAATAGAGCTGTGATTTGCTGAAATTAAAATGCTATTATGGTGAAATTAGGGCTTCAATATTTTTAGCAGCTTTAATAGGCCTTGCATTTTAAGGGACATCTGATAATAGATAATTACATTTCATCTAAAAGAAACTGAGTTGTTTTCTTAAGGAAAATACTTTTCTTTCTTCCACTGAGGTTAAAGCATAGCCATCATTAGAAGCAGCAATAGGCTTTAGGTGCCTGCTTCAGCTTGGGGAATATATATTAGCATATAAATAGCCTTTGGTGGCTGCTTGATTCTAGCTATTTTATGTTTCAATGTGGCATCAGACTGCACTTAGCAAGAAATGTTCTGGAGGGGAAAAAGAGGTTTGTAATACGTCGCTTTTATAGAGGGAGCAACTTTTAGCATAAAAGATCGTCCACACCTACATTATTTTATTTTTATTGTATCCTTTCAATTGTTCAATTACATGTTCCAAATAACAAATTGGTACCATGCCATGGAAAGGGGCTTCAGTTTGTACGGAAGCTCCTCCTTGGAAATAAATTGGAGTAGTGCATTTTAAATAAGATAAATACTGGGGCTTAATTTGTGATTTACGAGAACTTGTCTGGAACAACTCTTTTTTTTTTTTTTTTTTTTACATTTTTTAATTAAGGGAAAAGTGGAAGGTAGGGAGCTGTTACGACCCTGCCCACACCATTCTTAAGAAGTACATTTTCTCATGGGAGGCAGGCAGGCAAGCAAAGAAAGCCACAAGCATCCCTTGTTCTCTGCTACAGTGACCTTCAAGATTTACAGCTTTAAAATGTTAATTATCAGGAGTGACATTTCTCATGTCGCTAACTGGATCATAACAGCAGAGACACAGGGAGAAACGTTCTAGGGGAAAAGGCTTCCCCCGCAGCCAAAGAGGGGTGACTGACGATGGAGGAGAAGTGCAGAGATGGCGCCTCGAGGAGAGCCGCAAGGACAGAAGTATTTCAGTCAGTGCATTCTTATGAGGAAGGGGTGAAGGCCTGAGGTGAAACAGACCTGCCCAGCTGCATGTGAAGACTCGTTCTTTGAATCCAATTGTCAGCACGGAGTTTAACTATTCCAGGAGCTATGAACAGTTTAGTGGAAGGTACTTTCCTCTAATCTCACCATTTAGTATATGAGAACATAGAACAAGTTAACAAATCCGGTACTTACTCAGAAATATGATTGCACCCAACTGATATACACTGCTCCTTAGCAATCAACTCAAGTTGGGATGCTGTTTATTTTTATTAGAAGGCACACCATACAGGACTTCTTGTCCAAAAAAAAAAAAAAAAAAGTTACTGAAGTTTCATTTTCTCTAATTTTCCTTAGCTCTGTGAAGAGTCATTAAAATAAAGTGTAAAAACCAACCAGGTAGCGTCTCCAAGAAATGTACAAATCTCCCCAGACTGTATTATTAGCGTATCAATTCTTTTCACAGAGAAATGGATTCTCTTCGGCTCTCGGTGCTTGCACGTTTCCATGGCACACAGGATTACGAGTGAAAACAGTAACAGATCCATTGACATTGCCACAAACCGAACCAGTGGCTGTGAAATGTTTCAGGAGTTTCTTCATGATTTCTGCAAAGATAAATGGCTAGTCTTGTCTCTTTTCATCTCCCAAAATAAACAGGACTATCCAGGGAAACTATCTGCCTCAATTACAAGGGCATTTCCATGCTGAGAAGCGTCAAGGAAATTTCATGAGAACATCAACTATGACCATTTCTGGGAGGCTAATGATTGGTCTCTACGGGTGTGTCTAGACTACAGGCTTTTGTTGACAAAAGTGGACTTTTATTGACAAAACTATACCTGCGTCTACACTGCCACTGAGTTCTGTCGACATAACGTCGACAGAACTCAGCAGTTTTGTCAACGGCTGTAAACCTCATTCTACAAGGAATAACGCCTTTTGTTGACAGAGTTCTGTCGACAGAAGGCGTTATTGCAGCTACACTGTCCTTTGCGTCTACACTATCACGTCGACAAAGCGGCTTGCTTTGTCGACAGAACTGGATGTAGTCTAGACACGCTGGCTGTGTCTAGACTGACAAGATTTTGCGCAAAAACTTGCCAGCTGTCCACACTGGCCGCTTGAATTTGCGCAAGAGCCCTGACTTTGTAATGTACAAAATCAGTGCTTCTTGCACAAATACAATGACGCTCCCGTTCGGGCACAAGCCCTCTTGCGCAAATGTATTTTGCGAAATTGCAAGCTTATTTCGAGTTTTGGTGCTGTCTACACAACACTTATTTCGAACTAGAGCACTCTTCCACTAGCTTCCCTTACTCCTCATAAGATGAGGGTTACAGGAGTCGGAGTAAGAAATCCTCCAGCTTGACAATATTTTGACATTATGTCGAAATAACTGCCGGCTGTGTAAATACGGACTATGTTATTTTGAACTAATCCTAGTTATTTCAAAATAAGGTTGCTGTGTAGATATAGCTTCTGAGTACACACACACACACACACTCACTCACTCAGTATTGGGCCTTATGCCTTCACTTCTCTCAAGGTGGAATCCCACAATTCTTCCACTCTTGAGATCCAGTCCTGGACTACAGTATTCCAGGTCCCAAGCATGCTTACCCCTCAGGTCCCACTGGTCTGAGCATGTGACCTGCAGATTATAATGAGCCAAAACAGCTTTCTTAAAATAATGTGGTGTTCAATCTTAACAGTGGGAACAAAGCATAATGTAAGATAAAAGGATTTTTAAAAAACAAGAGAAAGTCTACCTGTATATCTATCTTGCCTACAGTCCTAGGCAGACCTCTTGTCCTCAAGCCCTTACCTTTATGTCTGAGTCTTAGCTCTGTTTCTCTTGAGTCTTTCAAGAGACTGCCTTTATGTACAGCCAAAACTCTTTGTTCTCACAAGGTTGGATGCCCTGCCCAAAACTACTTTGATGAGCACAGCAGAGGGGTTAACCAAAGCATCCACACACACACCCCCCCAAAAAAAAGGCTTTTTCATGGTCTTACACAATTTGCAACAAAACACTTGAATCAGGAAACTTCCATCTTTTCCTGATAGTCCTCGTATTGAATTATCAATATATTTACACAGTAAACTTGACATTAAAACAGTAAAAATAAGTTATTCATGAATGCACAGACAAGCCAAAATCCATCTCAAAGTTCTACTGTCTTAATTCTGATACTGTAAAGAACTTGTTTAATTTTGATGCAATAGTTATTGCTGCTTTTAATCACAACATGATTCTGCTGAAGGGACAGAATTCAAACTTCTCTCCAATCAGGTGGCTGTAACATCTAAATCATTTCTGAGCACAGCAGAACATTTAGCCCCAGTATACAGAGATAGTGCTAGAAGCTGCTGGGGTAGATATTTTTCACTTTGTTAGGGTCATAAAACCATTGGTACTGCTAGCTGTTAGGGTGTATGTGGTGACAATTAAAGTACAGCATCAAGGTGCAGTGGCTGAGGGGTTTGTAGGTTTGAGCTCACTTGATCTCATGCTCAAAGGCCACCTTCAGTTCACTTGGATCCAAAATGATCCCGATCCACTGGATCACGGCAATCAATGGTGATCAGAGGTGATGGAGACCACATCAGGCTCATGGAGTATTAAAATGGCATGTCTCCCCCTAATGAGCCACTGGCTCAGGGGAAACTGTGCACTAAGGCTAAATCTACACTGCAAGTTCCTGGCTCAGGGTTGTGAACCTCCCCCTATTTCTCCCCTCCTCTGCTCCTCCGAGTACAGCAAGTTATAGTGCTGTAAAGCGTCAGTGTAAAAAAAAAAATAAAAAATAAAAAATAAAAAAAACCACACTCCCACTGCTGTTAGCGGTGGTGTACACGGAGCGCTGAGAGAGCTCCCCTGGCCACACTTTTACTTTCAAGCACTGTCCCAGCTATGTTTTAATTTGAGGGGTGTAGACAACACCAGAGGTGGCTGCTGAAGAAACTGTATCCTGGGCAGAATTGTGAGGCTCTGAAAGCACCCCTCACTTTAAAAGCCTATGGCTCAGACTGGTTTGTGGAGAACAATTGTTTAAAACCTCTCAGCCACAGTCAGTGCTGGATTACTTTAGCCAAATCAAGTCATAATTTGCTTTGGAAATTAAAAGAATAAAAGAACTATAAATATGTCCCGGGTATTCCTGGTCCCTACAACATTCCTAACTTTTACCTTGTTTGCAATAAAGCACATTGAACTTTTTGCCAACAGAGCAGTAAATGCACAGCCCTCTTAATTCACAACTCCATGGTAACGGATGAAGATTATGTTCTTATTTTCTGCAATATCAGTGCTATGGGAAGATCCTAGTATGGAATCTTCATAATCCAGAAGCCAACAACAGAAATGTGGAAATTGTCTTGTGTCCTATGAGTGCTGGCAAATGAAAAGCAAAGTAGGATAGAGCAGCTATTCTCCAACTGGGATCCATGCACCCCTGGAAGTCCACAAGGGTCCTCTAGGAAGGCCACGAGTAATATCCAGGGCTGCCAGATCCATTCATTAATTCTTTCGCTTCCCTCCCAGAGCTTCCTGCCTGCCGCTGAACAGCTGTTCCATGGTATGCAGGAGAAACAAGGAGAAAGGAGCAAGTGCATGGATGGGGCGTGCTTCACAGTGGAAAGAGAGGAGATGGGGTAGAGCAGGGGAAGAAAAAAAATGAGGTGGGTTCAGGACTGGGGCTGAGAGAGGGTTGAGCACCCTGGGAAAAATTAAAATCTTGTTTGGTAGTCCACAAAAAAAAAAAAAAAAAAAAAGCTTAAAACTTAAGGGTGTTAAAGTCTGAGACCGAGACAGATTTGGAGTAGGCTGATTAAACCAACCCTTTTCCAACATGATTGTTTAATTGTAAAAACCAGACCCATTGCCAGGGGACAAAGGGAGCAGTCGCCCTAGGGTCTGGAGATTCAAAGGGGCTCACAGCTCCCGGCCACAGCAGCAGTAGTGCTTTGAATTGCTACCTAAGCATTACTCCTTGGTGGTCCAGGCAGCACTAAGGGCTGACTGCACTCAGCCCTGCCCCTCAAACTCTCAGCCCTACCCCTTTTGGGGGCCCAGAGCTGGGACCTCCTCCACACCTTGCCCCAGGGCTCGCAGTGGCTGTCAGAAACAAGCTATTGGAAAAAATAAAATAGCGGGATCCTATCAATTTCAAAATTAACATCTCACTTCAACTGATCAATCAACTCAAGCTGAGGTCACAGACCTTAATCTTCCAACAAATACAGTTTTTGTTTCATCATATTAGTTGAAAATTTCAGATTGTAAAATATGTGAATTACCCTCGCCATCTGCATTATCTGGGCATTATCATTTTTAAACATGCTATTTAATCTTTGTGACCTTTGTATTACAGTTTATATTGACTGAGGCAGGACTGGGGCTCTGCAAATTAAGGAGGAAACATAATTAGGCGCTTCAAATGTCCCTTCCTTATTAAAAAGGCCAGTGAAAAGATTTTTTTTGGCACTTAATTTGCCACAACGGAACTAAAACTAGGCAGTTTAGGCAGAAGCATAAAACTATAATAATATGGTTTATATTTTTATCATCTGATAAAGAGCATCTGATAAAGTCATAGTAGTTGGATTTAAAGTAGTTGGATTATTTTCCTCAAAATAGTAGCTATGGTTGCCTAATAAAAGTAAAAAACAAATGCCAAAAAATGAGAGAGTTTTACAATAATCAATCAACTGCCTTGTGATTTAGCCTGAAACCTCCCAGAGTTCTAACACCTGAGCATAACCACTTTCTCCTTAGAAAGTCTGAGAAAATTTACACTAACAGCCCTTACTGCATGGAGGGAGGAGGAGAATCATTTTAAAAGACTCAAAACTTTTTGGCCTAATTACTAACAAACCATCCTTGCTACTCTGGTGGCAAAGGAACTATGACACTAGAAAGATTTAAAACAGTTTGAACTCTGCGATATAAGTCCTTAATATAGCTGATCCAGTAAGTACCCACTCAATTGACTACTGATGATGCCCCCGCTGAAATTGCAAAAAGTAAGGTAAGTCAACAGGAGAGTTTTTCCCTTCGACTCCCCGCAGTGGGGACGCAGCAGAAATTTGACCTAAGGTATGTCAATTTCAGCTACGCTATTTACATTGCTGGAGTTGTGTATCTTAGATTGACTTTCTCCCATTTTATATATTTGGCCTTAGGAACAACACTAACTTTCTGCGCATATTTAAGCTAGATCTTCACTATGTGTAAACTTGCATAGCTCTCTACACTAGCCAGGGAGCTACATCTATGCTTATTACTGTATGCTATTGGATGCCAGTAAAATACCAAAATAAGATTTCAGCTAGTAAGGGGCAATGTAGAAACATATAGAGCTAGGAAAGGAGTGAAATATAAACTCTGCCTCGTTATCTGTAGCTATTTTTCAGTCAGGGCAACTAGTTCAAACACACACACAAATTATCAAGGATATTAACTTTTTAATTTCAAATTTAGTGCTTATAACAGCATTGCCATGAGATCAACAAGTTAATTCATAAGAACATAAAAACATCCATACTGGGTCAGACCAAAGGTCCATCCAGCCCAGTATCCTGTCTGCTGACAGTGGCCAATGCCAGATGCCCAGAGGGAGTGAATAGAAACAGGTAATCAAGTGATCCTTCTCCTGTTATCCATTTCCAGCCCCTGACAAACACAGGCTCGGGACACCATTCCTACCCATCCTGCCTAATAAGTATTGATGGACCCAACCTGCATGAATTTATCTAGTTCTTTTTTAAATTAATTCCATTAATCAATGGCTAGGTTTTCAATGTTTGGTGTTTCCGTTTATTATATAAATGGTATTACGATGCTGAAATGCTAACGAAGCAGAGTCAGACTTCAACAAACAGCAAGAAGACAACGTGTTTAACGTTTTGTAGCCTCAAAATGTGATACCAAGCATTTTAAGTGAGTTAAATAATGAATAACGTAGAAGTCTGCAATTTCACTGAACACAATCCAATGATCAGTGGAAGCTGCAGGATTTCAGTCAGCTTTCATTCTCACAACTCCCATATGTCTGAGAAAGGGAGGTACTTCCCTAGACAGGGAAGCGTTAGTACCATTCTATAAGGTACTGGGGAGACTTCATCTGGAATTCTGTGTGCAAGTGTGGTCTCTCATCTTTAAGCAAGATTAATTCAAGCTGGGATAGGGGCAGAGAAGGGTTACCAGATGATCTGAGGAAGGGAAAACCTTCTTTATGACAGGAGATTCAAAGAGCGTGGCTTGTTTAGCCTGACCAAAAGGATGAGAAGAGATATGTCTGATCTCTACATCAGAGGTAAATACCAAGGAGGGAGAGGAGTTATTTAAGTTAAGCACCAATGTGGAAACAAGGAACAAATGGCTATAGACTGAGGTTTAAGCTTGAAATTAGATAAAGGTTTCTAACCATCAGAGACGTGATGTTCAGGAACAGCCTTTGAAGGGGAGTAGTAAGGTCAATTATCCTAATTGGGTTCAAATGTGAGCTTGAGAAGCTTATGGAGGGGATGATAGGTTAGGATTACCTACAATGACATGTGGTCCATTGGTGACTACCAATAGCAAAAAATCATAGAATCACAGAGCTAGACAAGACCTCAGGAGGTCGTCGAATCCAGCCCCCAGAAGAGGAGGGAATTGAACCCAAGCTACCAACATCTCAGGCTACAGCCCAAACAATGGACCGGAGATGTTACCTTCTAGGTACCCTACTAGGTGGAGACAGGACACTAATTGGGGAGGGCCCTGCATTACTACAGATAATTTTTTCTCGGGTTTCTGCCTGGTAGGTCTTGACCACTTGCTCAGGATCTAACGACTCACAATTTTTGTGGTCAGGAAGGAATTTTTCCTGGGTCAGATTGGCAGAGACATGGGGGTGGTAGGAGTTTGCCTCTCTCTGCAGCCTGGGACACTTGCACATTTAAACTAATGTAAGTGGTACATTCTGTGTAATTTGAAGTCTTTGGACTACAATTTGAGGCCTTCAATAACTCAGGCAGTGGCTGGAGATCTATTACATGTATAGGTGGGTTAGGTTCTGTGGCCTGAAATGTGCACAATAGTTTTGTCTGAATTTACAGTCTGAATCTCGGAGAAAAAGATTTCTACCCACTCTCTGTTGCTGGAAGCATTTCTTGAGTTTTCTGTTTGGCCTACAACATAAAGATACAGGACAAAGAGAACAAGGATTCCACAAGCTCTGATCACATCATAAGCCACTGTGCAATTCAGTGCAAGAACTGTATAAACAGCACTGAACAATTCAGACAGAAATTCCTTGTAGGATTCATACTTAAATCTATCAGTTATGAGTTTATAAAATTTTGGGACAAAACTGAAAAACACCCTTTTAATTTCATCCATTCAATATTGATCCATTTAAATGTTTACAGCTGTCAGAAATTATGGGTTTTCATATTTTATTTTGTCCAGTTTTTACATATTGAAATGTTTACAGTTGCTAGAAATTATGGGGTAGTGCAAAAATAAAGGGGTCAGACTAATTTAATGACAGCAGATGTTGAGAATCAAGAATTCAAAGCTTTATAAACATTACACACAAATTGTTCATCCACATCAATACAAAATAAATATCCTTTAATCAAACTAAGTTCTCAAGCAGCATTTTTCTTTCTTTATCTGTAAATGTTGGCTATTATCCATACATATTTTCCATTGGCTTATTAGCGTACAATGAAACTGATGTTTACTAACATTTACAAATAAGTATCTAATCTTTCCAAGCCTATATATAGAAGCTTATACCCTGATGTCTAGATTTAAGCATCAAGAATTTTGTCAAAATTAAAGTCACTTAACATTATCAGGGCATGTCTCCCTTATTTGCTGGATTGATGGGAGGCGATCAATCCAGCGGGAGTTGATTTATCACGTCTAGTCTAGATGCGTTAAATCAACCACTGAGTGCTCTCCCATCGACTCTGGTACTCTACCAGAACAAGAGTAAGGAGAAATCAATGAGAGAGCATCGGCTGTTTGCTTATTGCAGTGACACCACCACAGTAATAGATCTAAGTATGTTGACTTCAACTACGTTATTCATGTAGCTGAAGCTGCGTAACTTAGATCAATAGTCACGGTAATGTAGACTAGGCCAAGGTATCTCTCACAACAACAAGAAAACCCTTCCTGCTACAATACTGATTCAAAAGTTAAATGGGATTGTTGACTGATAAAGGAAATAATTAAAAGTAAGACCTGAAGGGATGAAAATACCAGCCCTATCACTTAATGACAATTACAGTGAATGAAGAAAAAACCCAAAATAATAGCGAGAGAATCACATAGGACATTGCCCTCTCTTTAGGCTTTGCTTTGCATCCTATGTCTAACATAGGTTTTGCTTAGCAGAGAAGAATCCTGCAAGCAATAAATCTAGTTAACCCAAGGCAGAGCAAATCTGAAAGATTGAGGGGTTGACAATAAGATGCTGCCAACAGCCTTGAGGGTCCCTGTAGATATCATGGCTGTGATAATGAGGATGACACTCCAGTTGCCAGATGGAAGTAGTTACTTTATTCTAGAGGCAGAACAGGAGTAGGATAGGTTGAATCTATACAAAGGGGATAAAAACTGTGGGCAATGCTAATCCAAGTATTGGCAGGAGACAGAAAGAGAAGTCATATTTGCAAAAAAAAAACAAAAAAAAAACAAAAAAAAAACCACAACACACCAAGATGGACTAGATATGGATGACACACAGTTTACAAAAAATTAGCTCTCATACAAAAGAAGCTGAACTGCAGATAGTCAAGGGCTTGTGTGACCATTGCACTCCAAAAGGAGATCCTAAGACATTGAAGTTGAAGCAGCTGTATCCTAAATTGACCATTATGAGTTTGTTAACTGCAGGTTCATCAGCATACCTAGGATTTTATACTGTCATAGAATCATAGAATATTAGGACTGGAAGGGACCTCAAGAGGTCATCGAGTC
>JANRFK010002918.1:7520158-7531587 GCA_030068395.1 Apalone spinifera | reverse complement strand
GCCGGTCCCAAAACAGACCCCTGCGGAACTCCACTTGTTAGGCCTTTCCAGCAGGATTGTGAACCATTAATAACTACTCTGAGTACGGTTATCAGTTGATGCCTTCTTTTTCACCAGGGCCAAACAGCCAATACAATATTATTAACAAGTGCTGGGCCTCCCAGACATCAGTCCATCCTAAACATATCAGAATTAACACTCTTGGTCAAAATAAAAAGTAAAATGGGAATATTAAGAAAAGATGGATCTGGTTCAGGCTATGTGGGAAGTAATCCATTTGGATTCAGGTAATTTTTAATCTCGGATTTATTCTGCACATCAAGATACTGATTGGCGTATTTATGTGGCACTTACATATCACTACAGTAGCTGAGTATCTCCTTCAGATCTTAACACTTTTCTACGATGAAGAAAATACCAGAAAAACCTCTGGTCACTACTTCCAAATTTCTAGCTTGCACTGACATACTAATGAAGAATAATAGACCTTGAACACTTCCCTCTGACAGCTGCACTCTGGGGACTTGATGGAGAAAAATAAAAATTACATAAAAATAATTTAAGTCTGTATTTCCCAAACCTGAAGTGTTTTTCATGCTCTAGCGTCCTGCCTTTTCTGAAATGGCTTAAGGAAATGAAGTAATATTGTTCTGTAATAGTTATGCCACATTTATTTTGATAAAAGTCTCTATAAAAAATATCCCCGGCAATTAGACAAATATTGCCCAAATGGCCAACAATGCCAAGGTCTCACAAGTACAAGGACTTAAATACTGAAGACAGACAGCATTTGTAGCACTCTATTGCTTAATCAATATAATTATGCCGCTAACTTTGCAGACAGTGTGGTATGTTGTTTTATGCCTGAACTACTAGATATTGCTCAATTGGTAACAACCTAATTAGCAAAGAAAAGAGTGAAAATTGAGCAGGAGCAATCACAGCCATCCTTTTCAAGAGAATGCACCTTCAAAGGAGCCATCACGTTCAAGTTGAAGTGCTCTCTTGCGGCAACAGATCTCAAGGTGATATAAATATGGCAGCCATTGCATGCTGTAAATCACGCTCTGCTAATGTAAACAATGCACTTTTCCTGCTTTTAATGAGCCAATTTTCCCTCAGATAGGACAGGCTAACAATGGAAGAAGTGTCTTTGATGTGATACATTTGAAGCTTTATTTTCTATCGGAGTTGCTTTGTTGCAGGCCACAGCCCTTTCATCTCACTGAAAGAAAGAAAAACTAATATCTCCCACTTACCTAGAAGGCAGTTTTAAAACAGGTATTCTTGAATCAGCTCTCTAGAAAAACAGATGGTTTTGCTTTTACTCATCCTGATCAAATAGAAACATTAGCCTGAAAGCTATCTTGCTCTATCATTTTAAAAAAAAAATTGAGTCTATAGATTTCACCATTGAATAAATTATGCAAATATGATAAAATGTTCATGTTTATACAAAGAAAGAAAACATCTTACTAGATTAAGAAAGATTTATGATCAATGAGGAGTTCTATAAAAATTTCACAAATTATTTAAAATCAATTATGCACGTTCATAGGCAATAAACGCTGCATTTAGTTCCTTCAGCATTACATAGCCACCTTTTATGCCCTTTCCTATAAATAAGATAAGCAGGCATTCAAACATTAACTGATGAGAGGCACTTAAAATGATAACCTAAGAGACTTTTAACCAAGACCCCTTGAAAATATTTTCTCTATATCTTTCTTATTTCAGAACAGCCTTCAATACTGCTGAACTCCAGCTATTAAGTCTATACATCATTGTTACATAAACCAACGTTTTCTTCTTCTTCTGTTGGTATTGTAGATGGATTTTCAAAATAAAAACCAATTATAACATTGGCCAACCTCTAAAGAACCAAGGAAGTACCTAAAATCTTTACCTCACTTTTGTAAGCCAGGTGCCACCCACCAGTTGTTTAACTCGCACATTTAAATAAAACTCCCCTCAAAATATATATTATAAGAGACAGACTTGCATGTCTTTATACAGAGTCCCAATTAACTTGCAGGACTGGACACCTTTTTGTATAGTCATTTTAGGTTTATATAGACAAATAACCCACTCATTGGGTGGGTTACAAAGCTAATTCTTGCCCCCTCATAATTTTGTACCTGTAATTAACAGCAGGAACAAAAGTGTGAGCATAATCATTAGCAAAATGTAAATAATGGAATTTAGATACCCATCTGATCCATTGGAAAGATGTTTAGGGTGGGGTTCTCAAAAGTATTCAGTACTGATCTCACCCTCTTCCCACTGGAGTCCAGGATAAAAATCCTATTGACGTCAGTGGAAGGGGGAGACTAAGTATGTGATGAGTGTTTCTGATAATCCTGCACCTGTTGCTCTCACTTGAATCTGACTGACATGGAAGATGTAACTGATAGGTTGTTGCAAAATGGAGTGCCAAATAAAAGAGCATTTTTAAATTTGGGCTCAATAGAGACCCGTTGTCAATGTGACCCTTTCTGCCTCTGTATTCTAAATTCCTCTTTTACCCACTGGCCATGCAATTAGTGTCTGAGTCAAAGATTTAGAGCTTCTCTTGTTTCTTTGCTTCCTAGAATGCATTTATTGGGCTTTTCTTCCATTCTTTGTATTAAATTCTTCCCTTTGTTACTCAGGCACATAAATCTCAATGAAATCATTGGGATTTGGGTGCTAGTATATAAAGGATGAATGTTTCTTAGGCTTCTGTGCACTTGAAATCAACTGTTTCTTTAATATTTTCTTTGTACCATACTATATATGTATACAATATAAAGTTCACAGAGGACAGGTCCAACAATGGCTATTAGCCAAGGTGGTAAAGGATGCAACTCCATGCTCCAGAGGTCCTAACTAACCTGCCAACTTCCAGAAGTTGCGGCTGGACAACATGTAATGATGGATCATTCAAAATTGTCCTGTTCTGTTCATTCCCTCTGAAGCATCTGGCACTGGTCACTGTCACAGACACGCTACTGGGCTAGATGGACCATTTATTTGGCCTAGTATAGATGTTCTTATGCACCAAATAGAATGCCTTTTGTCTGTTTGGCCAGCAGTGGGCAGGATCCATAACATCTCACAGTGGGAATTTTCTAATGACCTACATAAGTCGAAGTTGCTTCTGAGAAGAGAATAAGAAAATTGAGATGGCTTGGTTTAGAGACAACATCAACAAGGTGAAAGGTTATAATAGAGGTATACAAAATAATTAATGGGACAGGAAAAGTAAATCGGGTGCTCCCATTTGACCTTTTTCATGATACTAGAATAAGGAGAGATTTTAAACAGGAATGTTTTCATACAATGCATAATTAATTTATTACTCTAGGGCAACCCAGGTCAAATGGATGGTGTACCACAGCTACTGGGCTCAAGATCCAGCACCCTGAATGCACTGTGGCAAAATTATTCCAAACAATCCACACAATGCCGAATAAACCCGGAAACTGAGCACAGACTCTGGTGTCGGCCAGACCAAGGATCACCACGTGGGGTAGCAGAGGTTGAGAAATGGAAAATGGCTGAAAGAACAGTCCAACTGTTGGATGCAAGTCACAGCACAAGAACACTCTCATCTGAGCCGTACATCAATACTTACATTAAAGCCATAAAAATCAGTACATGTAAAATGCTATTAGGATATGCAAAACAATACCTCATTGCGCAATGGGAAAGCAGAGAGCAAATATTCCTAGGAAGATCATTTGACAGTTGACCAAGGGATGGAGTTGTTGGATTCATTGTCAGGAAGGAAACGGTTCCAAGGATAATTAGCTGCGACATCGCATCATCCCAGGTAGCAGGTCTCATGCTACAGATAAAACAAAGAACAATACAAATTGTTCAGGTGTCTGCTCCCACGCAGCCAATGGAAGATGAATATGGAATATTTTTACATAGAGTTGGCGGAGTCAAGGCAGAAAAGATCCACCTACACAATCATCCAAGGAGACCTCAATGCAGTAGCAGGCAGAAAGGAGACAAGAATAAAATGTATGTGAGAATATTCAGCAAAGGTGAAAGAAATCATCCTGAGCACATCTGGTTGCTTTTGCGTGGCAAACCATCTCCAGGTAACGAACATTATAGTTCAGAAAGAACAACATTGGCAGTGGAAAAGGAATCACCTGAACGGAGTCACACTGAATCAGATTGTTTATGTACTGATGGATACCAGAAGACTCTTCAGCAATATAGCAACAATAGGAGAATGCATCATTTGCACAGGCTCGAAGTATAATATGCTGTGCTCAAAACTATGTACTGATAATGCCTACAGAGACCCACTCAAGAGAAGTCAGAAACTGACATGAAAATGAAACTTCAACTAAGAGGCATTTCCTCAGGAAGCAAAATAGACCTCAAATACATGATCGACAAGTACATAGATGAACACAACCAAGAGTTTCTCTTAGGGTATGTCTGCACTGCATTCCTCTTTCGAGAGAGGAATGAAAATGCAGCTGAGCGAAATTGCAAATGATGTGTGGATTTAATTTCCCACGCTTCATTTGCATAATCGCATCCGGCCGCTATTTCGAATTACCCTATTTCGAGATAAAAAATGCCTTGTAGATGTTATTTTGAAAGAAACCCCTTCTTTTGAAATAACCCTTACTCCTTAAAAAGTGAGGTTTAACTGTTATTTCAAAAGCAACTAAGAAGAAAAAGGCAGTGAAAACTCTGGGACACTAACAGAGGATCAGTGAGGAAACTGTGGACCTGATGGTGAGGACAGCAAGCATGGAATCAGAAAGCAAAAACTGAGGGGAGAAATACAGAATACTGGACAAGGAAGTTCACATAGAGATCAAAGAAAACTACAAGGGCTTCAGAAAGAAGAAATTCAGAGAGGTGGCCAAAAAGAAGGAGACTCTGAAGAAGGTTAAAAAAAAAGAGATGTTAAGCTGTAACATGTTATCCCAGTAGCAGTGAAAATGAAAACGGTAACAGGACATTGGAAAGGAGCAAGATGAATGAAATATGAACAAAATTCCACAGTGACGCCATCCTCACATGTCAACATCCCGCATGCACAATCAGGGCAGCAGGCTACAGAAGTTCCCGACGCTGCATAGGAAGCAATTATATTACAAATTATGTATTCAAAAGAGAAGGAAGAGCCTGGGAGTGGACCATGTTTGGCCAAAATATCTGAAAGCAGAGGAAGATACTCGCTTCAAAATGTTGATGCAACGGCTTACCATCAAGATCAACTGCAACTGTGTTCCAGACGCATGGAAGACATAAAAACCAATCCTATTGATGAAGTAAGGTGACCCAGAAAAACAGAGCAACCACCACCCAAGCACACTTCTCTCAAGCATAGAAGGTCTTCACCCACATCATATTCCGATTACGAAAGATCTTGAATACATGAAAGCAGAGGAAAAATGGCTATTCACCTTCTCAAAACTCTTGTTTGTCAGGAAGGGTTGCTCATGTCCCTTCCAATTAAGTATGTGCACACCCATGTGCATGGTAGCTAGAAGAGTTTTGCACTAGCAGCAAGCCAGAGAGTTAACCTCGGCATCCACTGAAGTCGCACCTTCATATGCTCAATATAGATTCCTGCGGACGCACCCCACCCCCTCAGTTCTAACATAGGAGTGGGAAGCTGGGTATGGGAATGGACACAGACAACACATCCTGAAGAACAACAGTTACGGGAAGGTGAGTAACTATTTTATTCCTTCCTCAAATGCTTGTTCATGTTGATTCCAAGCACTAGTTCCAGTGATGGGGTCAGACTCTTCCACTGACTGGAGCACTGCTCACCCAAAGGCCATGACATCTCTGGCCTGCTCGGTAATTGCATCGGGCAGGGTGAAAGTATGGACCGAAGACCATGTTGTCACTCTGCAGATTTCCTGAGTAGGGATCTGTGCCAAGAATACTTGACGAAGCCTGGCTCTGTAGCAGTGAGCAGTGGATAGAGGTGCAGGAACTCCTTCCTGGTTGTAGCAGTCACGAATACAGGATGCTATCCAGGACGACATGCATGGTGATGACACTAGCTGACCTTTCATTCTGTCCACCATGTGACCAAATAACCGAGCGAACACCCAGAGAATCTCTACTTCCTGCCGCTAGAACTCGGCTCGGAGAGAATATGGGGGGGAAAGATGCACTGGTTGATATGAAAGTGCCACACAACCTTCGGGAGGAAAGCAGAAAGAGGTCTGACCTGCACCTTTTCCTTACAGAATACAGTGTAGGAAGGCTCTGATGTTAGGCCTCTGAGCTTAGATACCCTCTTGGCTGAAGTTATCGCTGCCAGGAGCACCACTTTGTAAGAATTAGAGCAGGGAGCATGTCACCAGTGGTTCAAATGGTGGTCCCATTAACCTAGAAAAGACCAGGTCGAGGTCACAGTTGACAACAGGGTGATGAATGTGGGGGTATAGTGTGTTGAGTCCTTTTAAATATCATTTGACCATGTGATTGGCAAACACCCTGCAGCCACCAGTGGTTTGATAGAAGGCCGAGAGGGCAGCTAAGCGACACCTTATTGATGATAAAAAAAAGCCTCTGCTGCTTCAGATGAAGGCGTTAATCCAGAATAAATGGCCCTGAGGCTAACATGGGGGAAGGGGAATGGTACTTTACTGACCAGATTGGCCAGGTAAGCAGCTCTTGTAGAGGGCTTACTGATGCCAAGGAAGACTTGTCTGACCTAGTCTTAGGAAAGCTCCATTGGATTCAACTATGGACCTTCCACATCATGAGGTGGAAGGAATCAATGCGTGGATTTTAAAGATGACCACGATCTTGTCCAGTAAGAGTGGAAGTGTGATTGGGGCTCCCACTGATACGTCTAGGAGAGACGTGTACCAGGGCTGAAAGGGCCAGGCTGGTGTTATCCATATGACCTGTGCTCACTCCCCCCCAGATCTTGAGGAGTACCTTGTGAACAAGCAGTATGGGTGAAAAGACGGCCTCCCCATGGAATGAGAAAGGCATCCATGCTGAAGCCCAGGCCGCGAGTCCGAAAGAATGAGAATTGGTGGCTCTTCCTGTTGAGACACATGGCAAATAGCTCTCTCTAAGGAAAACCCCACCTCCTGAAGATTGAATTCATGACATCCAGTGGAAGGGAGCAACGGTGACTGTGAAATGACCCGCCGAGGTGGCCCACCAGCTCGTTCTGTACCTCAGGGAGGTATGAGGCTCGCAGGTGTATTGAATATTCTACGCAGAAGCCCCACAGCATGAGGGCTTCTTGGCACAGCGGAGAAGAGGGTGCAGTGCTGGATGTTGATCCATGACTGGAGCCCATATGCGCTATCTGAGAGAGTTTGCATGTCTATCCATCCATGAGTCTTTTGTTCAAGAACTCCGCCTAAACGGTAAGAGCTAGGACCAAACTGGGTAGGCAGCTTCCTCTTATCCCAACTTAACGTAAGGTCAGGGCTGGGTTGTGCCAGGATAATGGGATGTGCCTGAAATGGGATTGTTTCTCATCAAACAGAAAGGGAAGGGTGTAATCGCAGGGACAGTTATACTAATGTATGACCACAGTGGAGCAGCATGTGCCCCAGCCCTGGGAAGCAGCTGCTCACTGGCAGGACAGCCCCTGCCATTCTGGCCTCCCGGCAGGTAGCTGCTGGCCAGCTGTTGGTACCATAAGGAAAAGCCAGCAGCAGTTGGGCTGAGCTGCCCTCCACCACCCCATACAGGGCTGGCCTCAGGGAGAACCCACCTGAGGCCACATGGAGGCAGTCCTGGGGAGAAGCTGGCGAAGGGTAGATTGTGCGCACCCCCCCATCCAGCTTTGGGCTGCCCCCAGAAAGAAGCTAGTGGGTAGACTGAGTATCTCCCTCCACCCCAGGGCCAGCTTTGGGGAGAAATTGGCAGGCACCATCACCCCCCTCTGAAGACCCCACCCTCTTCCCCAAGCCCCCACCTCACCCCTTTGAAACACCCTTCCCTGACTGCTGAACCCCAACCCCCTGTCCTGAGCCCTACACTCCCTGCTGAACCCTGTACCCCCATCCCTGCTTTGACTCCTGCACCCCCACCCCCTATCCTGAGCCCCTCTTTAACCCCCCTATCTTGACTCCTGCACCCCCTACATCCCCAGCCTCCTGCCCTGACCCTCCATATCCCCAAGCCCCTGCCCTGACTCCTGTATCGCCTACCCCTCAGTCTCCTGCCCTAAAGGACCCAAGCAATGCTGAGTAAGTCTTCTAATCATAATTTAAATCATGAAACAGTAATAACATATGGCCCATACCAACGAGTACATTCTTTATGAAGACCTTTAAAATAGGCTCATGCACTAATTTTATTTTACTTGCTACATGGGAGATGTCATGGAGTCATATGGTCTGATCTATGCCTCAGCCTGCCACCAGCTCTCGGAAGTGACACACCCCCCCCTTACAGTGCCAGGTTCCAAGGGCCCAGGGCCCCCAAGACTGAGCTTTTAAACTCCAGCGAACCTTACCTCACTCCATGGCATCCAGAAAATTCCTGCTTCACAACATCCACAATCCACTCTTCCCATCCCACGGGCTTTCAAGCTTCAGGAAATGCGGGTCCAATTCTGAAAAGGTCAGACAACTGCAATTGTTCACCTGAATTTTTGAATTCACCCCCACCGCCCTCATTTTCTAAAGCTGTATCTGAACTGGGATTGACAGAATGCACCTATTACTAAGCACATCTGCAGTTTTTATTACTGCAATCAGACACAGGTGAAGAAAATGCTGTGCAGCAAAGGCACTTCACTAAGTATTTTCTGTTCAAGACCTTAATGACCAGGCTTTAGCTGGCTACACTTGTAAAGAAAACCGCAACTCAGCGGGCTTTCGAATAATAAAACAGAAATGCATTATTTATGGTTTTCAAAATAACCATGCAAAAAACCAAGCAAAGTGCTCCATTCTAAAAGAAACATTACTGTATATTTGATTATCTAAAGTTTTGCGATCATTTACTTGAGCTGCATGTGTGGTGATGCTTCTGGTTTTACCACGCTTCTTCTGGAGTAATTTCTTTCCTTTAAATAAGAGGTTAAGGCAGCCTGTTTTAAGCTAACAAATAATCCCGTGCACTAAACTGAAAACGGAACAGTAAGTGGTCAGCTACCGAACCCCCAAAGGTTCTCAGCTTTTACTAAAGTGGGAACAGTTCAGCTTGTTCTAAATGCTCTGAATAGCATACCTTAGATTCTGGACAACCGTGGCATAAGTTAAAGAATTCTAGGAAGACAAGATGTATTTTCAAAGAATACCACATGGCATTCTCCTCCTGCTGAAATGTATGCTAAAAGGACATAATAGGGATCTCTAGCATGAACAAAAGTTCTCGTTATCAGAAATGTATTTGTTTCACCTTTAACAGCCTCAAAAGTATTAGACAATTATGCAACTTTATTTTGCTTTTGTCTTTCCAAGGAACAGCACAGTAAGTCATAGCATCATTGCAATGTAAGGTTGGAAGGCACCTTGCGAGACATCCCCTACACAAAGGAAAGGCCAAATACATCTAACGTGGTCTCTGACCTGTCTCTCTCTAACTTGTTCTCACATAACTCCAATGGTGGGAATTCCACAATATTCTCTGATAACCTATTCCAATATTAGCTATCCTTACAGCTAGAAAATGTTTTCTAATAGCTAACACAAACCTCCTATGCTACAGATTAAGTCAATTACTTCTTGTTCTGCCTTCAGTGGACATGGAGAACAATTAATTACCGCCCGCATTTTACAGCCCTGGCCTTAACATGTCTGCAGACTTATCAGGTCTCCTCTCAGGCTTTTTTTCTTAAGACTAAACACATTCCAAAGGAAGAGAGGGATTTCCCCTCGTCTTCTCAGATGCAAGGTGCAGAACTGGCTCTTCCCTTCAGCGTCCAGGATTCATTCAGCTGAAATGAACCTTGTATGGTGAGGTTTTGATTCATTTCAGTGATTCAGAATCACATCCCTCTGGGATCAGTGATGAGACGTCCATTTGTGCGGTTGACCATTAAGCCAAAAGGACTTCTTGCGAAATAAAGGCCCAAGGCTAAAAAACCAAATCCCTACCAAGCTGCGGGAATCATCTGCTGCCACGCCATGAAGTTGCTCGACCTTTCTTAAGAGTGGAAATTTTAGCTTACTCACAGTTTAAAATTTAGTGGCTTAATGTTTAGTATAGCATCCTCTTTATCAGAACAAGGGTTTTTATTTAGACCAGTGTCTCCCAAATGATGTTCCGTGGAACCCCGGGGAACTCCATCACTCCCTCGCCCCCTCTTAAAGTCTTTGTGCGCTGGCTCCTTCTCTGGTTTCCTGCCGGCTTTCAGACACCTCCTCTGCTGCCATTCTGCGTTTCCAAAGCCTCCAGAAGTCTACCTTGTCCACTTCCTTTTTTTGGGGGGGGACATTGATCTAGACAGTGCATGGTCCTGCCATGAGGGCAGGGGACTGGATTCAATGACTCAATGATCTCTCGAGGTCCCTTCCAGTTCTATGATCTGCAAATGTGCTAACAGGATTTGCTGGATTAAAGATTTTGTTGGGCCAGGTAAGGAGTGAGGGGGAGGGCACTTACCTAGTGCTCCGTGTCCCACATTGCTCCCAGGCACACACACACACCCCTTTCTACAGAAGCAGCGGGGCAAAGCCTACGGAAGAGCACATCGCTAGGAGGGAGAGTGAGTGGTAGGGTGCAGAGCTGCTTCTGCCTCCACCTGCCAGGGTCCATGCTGTGGGTGCTTTCGGAGCACCGCGGTTATATGGTAGATGCTTGGAAATTTGCCATGTGCACTAGGCAAAGGTGGATACTGTGTAATTGTCATGTGTGTAACACAGAAGGACATTACAAGCTGTCAACTGTTTATTCATAAACAGGTTTGACTTACTGGATGAACTAGGGATGTAATAGTGCAGTTGATTAACCAATAAGCAAAAGCTTATAGGTTAATGCTACAGACTACACGCATTTTCCCTCTCTGCGCCAGTAAATTTTTTAGCAGGCTGGCCAGCAGCCTGGCTCAGCCCTGGCTTGCAACAGGTCTGGGACCTACTGCTGCTGCAGATCTGTATTAAAAGTATGTTAGCAGCCAGGTGGGCAGGCAGCCCAGCTCAGTCCTGGCTCATGCTGGGTCCAGGACCTAGCCCTGTTTCAACTCTGCATTTCAAGTGTATTAAGAGCCAAGCGGGCAGGCAGCCCAGCTCAGTTGTGGCTCACACCGGGTCCAAAAGCTCAGACCCTGCCCTAGACAGGGACTGCCGCCACTCCACGCTGATGCCTCTCTCAGAAGCAGCAGCACAGGGCAACAGGCAGATGGTGCACAAGGGGAGCCGTTTTTTTAACTGCCTGGCACCCCACGCTGCTGCCTCTGATACAGAGGCTGCCAGCCCCATCCCCGGGGACTATAGAATAGTGGACTAACCAATAAAATGTCATGAGGTTAC
>JANRFK010002918.1:7502365-7516608 GCA_030068395.1 Apalone spinifera | reverse complement strand
TGATAGCTTGTAAGAGAAGATGATGATTAAAACTACTGTTAGGGTAAGAATTTGCATGCAACAAGTTTATCTT
The DNA here is from genome assembly GCA_030068395.1 of Apalone spinifera. Classification (NCBI taxonomy): domain Eukaryota; kingdom Metazoa; phylum Chordata; order Testudines; family Trionychidae; genus Apalone; species Apalone spinifera. The sequence continues at coordinate 7,516,535 of JANRFK010002918.1, read as the reverse complement.
AGAGCAGGCCTGGGCAAAATATGGCCCGTTGAGGCAGTGGGGAGCCCCAGGCAGGATCCCCTGCTTGCCCCACAGCCCTAAACACCACTGAGAAACATGGCTGGGGGACACTTTCTCTGAGTCCGGAGGGAAGGGGAGGAAGATTCAGATGCTGCTTCTGCCCCCAGCACAATTCCATTGGCCAGTTTCTGGACAGACACTAGCCAATGGGAGCTGCCTGTTTGAATAACAGGCAGCCACAAGCACAACCCTCCTGCTCACTAACTCAAGCACATGGCTGAGCAGGCAGAAACATTTTAAGCTCTGCAAGCCTTTAGCTCTGAGGCAGGCAAGACCCCCTTGCGCAAAAATGTCTTCAATAAATCATGCAAATGAAGTGCAACAATCTGCTAATCCGCGCTTCATTTGCATAGGCTCTTGCTGCAAAAGCCGCAGTGTAGACATAGTTTTTGTGTCATTGTTGCTATACTGTGGACTGTGACCCCATCTCTGTGCCTTTGCTGGGGGAGACCAGAGGCTCTGGCCCCGCAGGACAGAGTGGTGGGGTGCCCCAGAGGGTGAGTAGGCAGGCTCAGTGGTATGATCGGCTCATCAGGTGACACTCTCAAGGGGATCTCTGTGACTGAACCCATCACAGCAATCGTAGGGCTCTCTAAAATTCTCTAGGAAGATTTGAGGTCTCAGGAACAATGAAGGAATCTCCTCTGTAGATTTAAGATGAAATTTTCAGAGGCACAATAGGCGGGTGTCTAACTCCCATCTGTGGCTCTGAAAAGCTATCCCTTCATCTTTTAACCTGTTAAAAATATCAGATTTTTTTTATTTTAAAAATATTCTGTGCTTTCAAATGACAATTATTTATCCTCCTTATATTGTGCCAGCAAAAACTATAAACTACTTACCATAAAGGCACACTAGAAAGTGGAAACCTGCTCTGGACTGGATAGCCAGAATGAGATACGTATCAGACAGAGAAATATGGGGGCAGAATTATTCGTTATATATTAACTCTACTTGTTGCAAAAGGTGTGCTTATGTTGACTGCCACCAACTACACGTGTTCCAGCACCCATAATTGTGAAAACACTGCTGTCTTGTTCAGAGGTTCCTCACAATTTTCCTCAAAAGCAGAATTTCACCCTTAGCTTAAGAGTTTATTAACTGGAAGTCTCATGCTAACCAAGCATCCTTATAATCCTTATGCAATTATCAATGAAACATTTTAATTTGTAGGTTAAAAAACCTGCTTGTAAACAAAATGCCACGCACATGGCTTATTTCTTTCTTTCCCCAAATGCCCTTCCGTCAGTCACAGATCAATGGTCTGGAAAATTTCAGTTTAAAAAACCCAAAAAAGATAGGTCCATCAGTAATGGTGTCAGGATACTCCGAGGTCAACATTTGTTATTTTCTCCCTCCTTCATGTCCCCTAACAGTGCATCGTTTTTAAATATTTAGGAATCAGTTTTATATGCAAACCTTTACTCATACTAGCAGTCTGATTTCAAATGATAAGGGGAGTCAACAGCCTTGCTGGGCTCCTGGGAACAAGGTGTGTGGGGGGTGGCTCTGTGCTCCCAGAGGGGGTGGAGCTTCAGAGGGGAGGGGGCAGGGCAAAGATGCAGTCTCCCAGGTCTCCAACACCTGTCATCTGGGCTTCTGGCTGGCCTACCTCTGGAGCGCCTTCAGCAGGTCTTTCCCCTCCAGCATCCAACCCAGACTGAACTGAGCTGTTCATTTTTATACTAGGCCAGCCATTGGAGCATGCTCAGTACAGCTGGGGGGGGGAGGGACTTCCACTGTCCCCAGGGCATTAAGCCCTCCTGGACCAGTGTGGGGGTATGCACACCCTGTCACAGTCCCCTTCTGTCAGCAGGTCTGCAAATGATCTACTCATGTAAGTAGGGAAGACTCACAAGTAAGGCATTGTTAGATGAGGCCCTGTATAGAGAGAGATTTTTAGGCTTTCCCAATTATGGGATGGATGCATTTTCCATGCACTGAAAAATTCAGACATTTTCCTAAGATACTTTGGGGGAGCCAGTGGTCCAGAAAAACATAATAGCATATGAATAGGATAGTTATTTGTTAACCTTAAAGACTTATTTATCCTAAGAGCTCTCTCATTGTAATATTCTGATTAGTATACTGCATTACCAAAACTCTGTTAAGAGAATATTGTTATCTTCTACCAAGGATATCCCAAGGGAGGGGGTCAGAGGGCCCGGGGCAAATCCCTCCCTTGCCCCCGCCATAGGCCCCGCCCCTGCTCCACCTCTACCCCTGAGCTATGCAGCCCAGGGAGTAACGGGGGACCTGTAGTGGCAGCAGCAGGAATTGCTCCCTCCCCTGTGGCATTTAGAGTTGCCAGGTGTCCGGTTTTGAACCGGACAGTCCAGTATTTGAGCTTTCTGTTCGGGAAACAAATTGAGAAAATAGAAATGTCCAATATTTTCAAAATAAGATGTAATGTAGGTTGTGACGAAATGTCACGTGTGTCCGGTGTTTTTGTTGAAACCATCTGGCCACCCATCTGGCATTGGGAGCCAGAGCGGCTCGGCAGCCTGCTCCGGCCCACCCTGCTGTGCCACCCTCCTGGCCCACTGAGCCCTGCTTCTCCACAGCAACGGGAAGCAGCGCACCCTGGGGCCAGGGCACTCTGCTTTCTGCTGCCGCAAAGATGCCGTGTGTAGCAGGCCGGGAGAGGGTGGCAGGCAGAGTGGAGCAAGGTGCTGGACTGCTCTGGCTCATGCCAATGCATTGAGTTGTGGAGTGGGGAGGAGCCTGCTGCTGCCACGCCAAGCCCCCAGCCCCAGGTAAACCTGCAGAGCTCTGTCCATAGGACAGTTCAAGGCAGCTTCACCATGCTCTTCTACCATGCGCTCAAGTACAAACCACTCCAAAAGCAAAGGGAGGTGTGTGATGGCTTTGTGGCTGTCCCCCTCTCACAAGCCAGCAGCAGTAGCCGGCCCTGGAGAGGAAAGCAACTGCCCTCTGCTAACTAGTGCTGCAGTGAATAAATCCCCATGTAGATCTGAGAGGCAGAGTGCATTTTATAAAATTTCTTCCTGGTGCAGGCTTGCTTCATTCAGTGAGCCAACTTATAGTAGATTTTACAGGTTTTGAAAGTAACATGCACTCCAGTTAGCTAGCCACACATGCAGGCAGAGTGCCACCTATCTGCCTTTGGATTGTTGGTAGATTGTTATTAAAAACAGGACTGGAAATTGTTTTTTTAAATGCACATGCACAAAGTACAACAGTTCATCATTTGGCCAAATTAAAGATGTTCTTCACAGCATCATTCAAACACATCTCACTACGGGCTCTTCCTCTCCTTCATCTTCTACTTTCTAATCACACCTCTCTATTAAAATTGTTGAAAAGGACAGAAAATATTTATAATGGGAAAGTCTCAGAGGAGTAGCTGTGTTAGTCTCTATGGCTACATCTACACTGCAGGCTTCTTGTGCAATAACCTTTTTGAAGAAGAGATCTTCCACAAAAACTTCTTGCGCAAGAGCGCGTCCACACTGCAAAAGCGCATCGGAAAAGCGATGTGCTTTTGCGCAAGAGAGCATCCAGACTGCATGGACACTCTCTCAAAAGAAAACTCTGATTGCCATTAAGAGACTGAACACCAGGCCACCTGAGCTTTTTTCGATAGGCCATCTTTGCACAAAAAAACTCTGTTGCCCGTCCACACGCACCTTTTTGCACAAGAGCTCTTGTGCAAAAAGTAGTTATTCCTTGTAGAAAGAGGAATACCTATACTGCAAAAACTCCTCTGTTCTGTCGATTCACTGTACATTTTTTTGCACAAAAACGCGCTTGAGGTGTGGATGCTCCACAAGTTTTTGCGCAAAAATGGCCGTTTTTGCGCAAAAACTCTGCAGTGTAGCCATAGCATATCTGTAAAACCAAGGAGCCTTGTAGCATGTTAAAAACTAACAGATTTATTTGGGCATAAGCTTTCGTGGATCAAAACCATTTTGTCAGATGCATGGAGTGGGAAAGGTACTTTTGGCTCTGAAAAATTACAAAATTGTTTTTTGCTGAAGTTTGTCAAAAATCTCTCTCTAGGCAAAGTCAAGGCAGAAACATTTCAACCCAACAGGTAAACATAAGCGTCCGAAAACAGGCGGCTTAATGGCAACTTTAGCTATAGCTGAGGCTCCTTCTATATTAAATACCTTGTTTCCACAAGGACCTCGTCATATTGCTCCTAGTAACAGCAATGTACAGAATGATGCAGTAAAGAACACAAGGTCTGATCCTACATCATTGAAGTTAACAGAAGAGTAGACGTTGATTTTAACAGAGATGAAAACAGGCAACAGAGTTGAAACCCAATAGATGAAAGATAGCTCAAATGTAAATGTCTCCCACATGATCGGTTTTCTTGTCGCAGAGGTACCTTTCTCAGGAATAAAATAGGGATGTGATATGTTTCTAGACCTCATTTTGGCCAAGGTTGAAATTGTACCAGCAGTACAATTGGATTTGACTGCACGGTTACTAATCACAAGAGTATGAAGATGATACTTATGAACATGCTGGATTCTAAGTAGATCAAAGTGCCAAAAGGGGATACTCAGCACCAATTTGGCAGCTACAGAGGAGAGATTCAAATGCCACCTAGCTGATTAGCAGTGCGCCCACAGCCCCCCACAGCCAGCAGCATGTGTTTCTACTGGTGGTGCACATCCATACATGTTTTGGTGTGCATAAAATTTATTCCACACATAGATAGAAAAAATTAGAGGGAACATTGCCCAGTACCTTGATGAAACAGGACAAAGGAGCTGGTTAATCTAACTAGGCCTTTGAAGCCCCATAGAATTTCAGCTGTCTCTCATTGCAAATTCAGGAGTCATTTAAGGTCACTACTGCTCTAGGTCGGCAGCAACTGCACTTTCACTTTATGTTTTTCTGAAATAAAAGCTCTTCCGGTTTCCCTGGAATGTGAAAATAAATGGTGCTCAAATTAAAGGTATGAAACGGAAGGTTAAAAAAAAGTTATTCGTAAGTGAGAAGGATGGGAGGAGAGAACTGAGAGAGTGTGTGAGTGTTGTTGCAGCATGACAGATGCTCTCCCATGTTTTCGTGCGATGTTCATCCCTTAGAAGCTGGTTACGCTCATAGTGGGATTTTATTATTTTCATTTGGGGATAAATTCAGGCTGCGGGTGAGCAAAAGAGACACTAATCTGACTGCATTCGGAACACCTGACCTGCCCAACTTTTTGTTCTGCAGTGTTGTTATTGAATGAGCTGCCAGTTATTAGTAACACAAGGTGGCTGAGGTAATAACATTTATTGGCTCAACATCTATTGGTCCCATAAACACCTCTCTTGTCTCTTTAGTTTGTGCTGTCCTTTTCCATCAGGTATTGCTTAGGGAAAGCAGCCTAGGAATATATTTTGTGTTGAGGATGAGTGGTATGGGAAAGGCACTGTTTGACATGGACAGCATGACTTTTTTCCATGTACAAAAAAAGACTGGAATCGCAATTAAGCTTACAAAATGCTGGCAGCATCTGTTTCCTTACATCCTTGCGTGATGCACGTGTAGCACTCAAGTGACCTCAATAGACCAGTCAAAAGGGTTAATTGTCCTAGGATGTAAAGGAGAAAGTGCAATAGTATGAGGAGAAAGTGCAACATTACTAAATCAAATGGCCAGCAATTGAAGAACACTCACGCAGCAGGCAGCTAATGATGGGACAAAAAGATTACAACTAGCCATGTCTTTCTGCTTTGAGCAACAACACAAAACACAGAGCTGAGGGCCAGAGAGGAAAGACTAGTGATAGAAAGGGAGGGAGAAAGGCTGTGAAAATAAATTGTGTAAGCTCAGATACTACTAATTCACCAAACTAGTTCCTTTAAATTCTAAGCTGGGATTTGAAGGGGGGGGGGTTAGCTGTCCTTGGGATTTTAATGCTTTTTCCCCCTCTTTAGATGAGCTCTCTCTTGCATAGCAGTCTATACAAGTTAAGGGTTTTGTTTTGTTTTTTAAGTTTACAGCATCTACCCTGTTGTCATGTTCATGGGGCCACTAACACACATTCAGCTATGACTGTTGAACCTATAAAAAATGTGTCATGTTGAATTGTGAAGATGAAGTATAACACAGGGAGATATGCTCAGCTTCCTAATGCCTTAAGAATATTATGTTCACTGTATAGTTATCACACACTCATTTCTGCGAGGCATGCTGTTTCTTGTACATGTCAGCTGAAACGACAGGAGCTCTGTTCAAAGACAGATGATGCACCTCCTGCTGTGCTAGCAAACAGACACTCAACTCGACTTGACTTGCACTGCTAACAGGCATGGACATAGAACTTGGTGTATGAAGCCTCCAACTGAAAGAATGTGTTGAGAAGCCCAGATCTTCAGACTCCAAGCAGGAGTTTCTGCTTCTGAGTCAGCCAGCTCGAAATGTCTGGCTCAGTCAGCCTTGTTCTTTCCAGATCTTTCACTGCAAACTGTGAATCCGGGAAAGACTTGAAATATGCAGAGATGTAATCTGACTACTGATAAGACACTTTGTAACCCCTTGGAGATCAAATAGGTTTTGTTTGATAAACTAAGTGATTTAAATCCCTACTAAAGACAGATTTAAGGAGGGGAATTCACCTTGGTGTGACAACATTGTGCTTATAAATGCCAACATAACTGCTTTTTCCTTACAGGCTGTGGAATAAGTAAAACACTTTGGCTACGTCTAGACTGCAAGCCTCTTTTGAAAGAGGCTTTTTCGAAAGATACTTTCAAAAAAACCTCTTTCGAAAAAGAGCATCTAGACTACAACCAGTACTTTCAAAAAAGCAAGCTACTTTTTCAAAAGAGAGCACCCAGGCAGTCTGGATGCTCGCTTTCAAAAAAAAAACACAGTTTGCATTACATAGCCCCTTTTTTTAAAAGAGCACTTTCGAAAAAAGGCGTTCTTCCTTGTAAAATAAGGTTTTCCATGGTCGAAAAAACTGCCGTGTTCTTTCGATTTACTTTTGAAAGAATGCAACAGCAGTCTAGATTCAGGGGAAGTTTTTTCGAAAAAAGGCCACTTTTTTCGGAAAAACCCTGTAGTCTAGACACACCTTTTGTGTTCAACTGTAAGTATTCCCCTTATAGTTAGCAAAATGGCTTTGGGGTGTGAGACCAACTGATCTGCTCAAGTGATTAACTGGAAGTTTGCTCTGTTCCCATCAAGAAGTTGGAATGGAAAAGGTGGGGGAGGAGGATTGTGGCTTATTGTTTCGGAAGTTAAACTGTAACATAAAATTCAGTTCTGCTTTTCTGGCTATCCACTGCATTGCTTCAGATATCCTATATAAGGTCTGCAAATGAGGGGAGGGGAGGGGACTGGAATAATTTTTATATTGCAGGTGCTGAGAGCCACTGAACCCAACTGCAAACTCTTTGTATAATGAAGACCACCACTTCACATCAGGGCGTGTGCAGTAGCACCCCCGCACCTCTGCCTGAAAACCTCAGTCATTATGCAGGCAAAACTCTCATTTAAATCAGAACAAGTTTTCTTCAAAAAGGACAGGAGGAGGTTTTAGCCCTCTGTATATGCACTGCCTTCAAATTTATGGTAATCAAACTAAAACTACACCAAAAAGCAAAGCGATTCCGAAGCACAACAGGTATATCAGAATCAACTAACTTGCTGCATTTCTAGTGGCATTTTCTAAAGGATTTGTTCTCAGAGAAGCAACAGGGAGACAGAACTGGAACTCTACAAGAGGATCTATAGAGTATTCTCAATAGTAATTTATTCAAATTATATAAACTGAGTCCAAATGAGTCTTTAATTAGCTCATTCCACTGCATCTCTTCAGTCATTAATACCTATTCAATTACAACGAGGAGTCCTGTGGCACGCAAGCTGATGCCCAAATAAATTAATGAGTCTTTAAGGTGCCACAGGACTCCTTGTTTTTGCTGGGGAAAAAAATGTATAATTGGTGTGAATTGAAGTCTTTTTCTTCATTAGGAACAGCTTTTAACCAGGCCCAGCCTTTGGGCAAGGTGAGCGAGGCAGTTGCCTTGGTCTCCGTGGATTTAGGGGACCATGCTGCCCAGCTCCCGGTCCCACCCACCCGGCCACTCACTTGTGGCCATGCAGGTCTGCCACGCTGTTTTGGGCCCCCGTAAACTCTTTGGCCGAGCCTGCTTTTAACATATTGATTTGCAAGTCCTTTCTTGTAGCTTCTGGGTTCTATTCTTACATTTATTTTATTTATTTATGTATTGCGTGTAGAGAGTCACACTCTTTAAAATTAAACTAAACGTTCAAGAAAATCTCACAGCGCTCATTGCACATCTTTAGGTTCTCAAACAAGAAAAGGGAATGTTTCCATACTCTCTATGAATCTGAGCTTGAGTTTGATGTAATTTAAGTACAGCTTTAAAAAAAAACCTAGCAGTTGAAAGCAATGAAGAATGAGATAAGCAATCCTTGCTGTTATCTGTGACAGGAAGAGTCTATCTACATTTTCATACAAAAATGTCTCATTTATTTTTAAAACATTCAGAGACAGATGGGTTTTCTTTCATTTTTCTGTTTCCCTGCAAATTGACTGGCCTGCTTTTTCTAGGCATGTCATTGGGAAAAGTAATGTATTTACAGGCGGAGGTACTGGGGAAAGTGATGCAAATGAGAAGAACTGAAGTAAAGCTTTGTCTCCTGTTTGCCATTCAAGACATTTGACTCGAAAAAAAGCTTCCACCCCTCTTGCAACCCTCTGTACTGGTGGCTAATCGTCCCGGTCTGGCATTACTCAGAACAATCTTTGTGGGGCAGGAAATCCAGGTCTGAAATACTTTTTAAAAAGTATGGATGGGGCGCTGCAATCTGACTTGAAAATTTAACATTAGGACATAAACAAAAGGATGGATTTTGTCTTACTCTTACAAAAGCGGAAGCAGCCTTCCTCCTTGTCACATCTGCACAGAAACAAGCCACAACCGCAACCTATACAAACTCTCTGAAGGGAGATGGGATAGGGCCCTCACCTGTTTGCACTGACCAAAGCCAGCCATCGAGTTAAGCAAACACTGCATTCTTCAAAGGAACAGAGCAGTAGCTACGCTCCCCAGGAGTTCAGGAGACAATATTCCTCCGAGAGGCTCCGGAACGTTCCAAGAGGAGCTGTCCAGCGCTGCAATTCCTTCAGTGTAAATCTAGACCTTAACACAAAATCAGCCTCAAGTATGCACAACATGAAGTTTCTGAAGCATGATGCTCTTGCTCACAAACAAAATCCTAGAAAACACCAGGAGGAACGTTTCTAACTATTGTGACAGACGGCCGGCTATGCCAGAGCTCTGCCACTACAGCCTGGCGGAAAAGGCCAAATGGAAGCCAACTGAGCAAGCCCATGCCTGAAGGGCTAATGGAAGCAGCTGTGGTCCTGCTATATAAGGCAGCCAAAGGGGAAGAGGAGAGGGAGGAATGAGGAGCCAGGGTGTGCTTCCCCAGCCAGAAGAAGAGGCTGGCTGAGTTTGCTGTGAACAAAAGCTCTGTAAATAGACGGTGGTGGGAAATTGGCACAGACAATAAAAGGCATGAGTGACTGCACCAGAAAGGGTCTCCGGTTGATTTGTGACCCAAGAAGGGGCCCCAAGGCAAGGGGCCTGGGCAAGGACCTTACCACACTATGCCGCCAAAGAAACAGAATCCAAAGTAGCAGGGATGGGATAGGTGTGTAGCCCACACACTCTCCCAACAGAGTGGCACTTAGAGCACTGATAGGGAGAAAGAAGGAGCTTGCTCTATAGCTTTAGCAAGGAGCCAACTGGTTTTGAACTTATGTCATAGAGGCTCATGCACTAAGATCCAGAGCTTCCAGGTTCTAGTCCACCTGTTGGTGATACAGATGCAGATTGCTTTATCTATCGTTCTGCCATATTACCAACATATTCTCAGCTCCTTCACACAGTCTGGTTTTCAACATCTCAAGTGATAGGACATTCACCCTTTCCCTTCAGACACTGTATTTAGAATAGGAGCACTATGTTAAGAAGTTTTGGGGTTTTTTGTGCTCAAGCTCACCATAAACCTTGATGACCAAAGGGGTATAACAGGCAGGTCTAGAGTAAGGGAGTAGCAAACAGGGCAGTTGCTTGGGGCTCCATAATGGGCCTCATGAGGCTGGGGCTGTTACATGGCTGGGGCTCAGGCTTTAGCTTCAGAAAAGTTTCAGAAATCCAGTGTGAAAAGGTAAGGGAGGCTTGGTGGGGTCCACGCCTTAGTTTCTGCCCTGGGTCCCAGAGGGTACAAAGCCAGCCCTAGTAACAAGAAACTTCTGGTTATACCACTTTGATCATCAGTAAAATCTCCTCTCTTGTTCCTTGGTGTTTATGTGGGTTACATTTATGCAGCTATTTGAAGGACAGAGAAGTTGTCAGCAGAGTTGTCCCATCCATAGGATGGATCAGGGCAGCTGCCCCAAGTGCTGCTCTTTTGGGGGCCCCGGGACAGCCACTCCAATCATTCTATGGATGGGAGAGACCCAAGGGATTACAGGGGCCTGGTGCGGGCCCACTCCGCCCTACCATGTGGCCCTCCCAGCCCGCTGTGCTTGGCTTCTCTGTGGTTGTGCCCCATGCCAGGTCCCTGTAATCCCCCAGCCCATGTTGCTATAGGGTGGGGACAAGAGGTGTGGTAGGGGCAGAGCAGGGACAGGACTTAGAGGGGCACCCCCCTCAGGACAGCCCTTGTTGTCAGTGTCGCCTTCTTTAGTCATCATTTGGCCAAGTTACATATGTTGATATTTTTATAATATTTTCTCCTAAATCAGTCCCGCTAGCTTCTTTTCTGAATTCCTTCCAAGAGCTGTCAACAGTTTTCATCTCCCATCACATCATTTGAGACAAACAGGTTTCCTATATTTGATCGCTCCCTTTACGTTCTTCGAAGGCTGTGGAGGGGCATGACTTTGGAAACGAACACAAAACTGCATCAATATCTTCTTTGTAACTGGCACCTAAAGATCTATCAAATCTGTCAGTACACTCACCGCTCTCGCCGCCAGTTTTAGAGAGCCCATGCCAATAGAATTTTTGTTTTAGTTTCACTTTGAATCTGTGTGTTAGAGATGAACGGCTCTTAACTGAGGTCACAGGGTATTAAGAGGGGTGGTTGTTTTTTATATCAACTCAGCAGTTTGTTTAGTTGTGAGGCAAGGTTGCTTTTTTGATCATTTCTGTTGTGTCTGTCTCCAGACCATTGTGTTTTAATTCTGGATTGTGCTCAATCACTGATGTCAGGAGGTGTCTTTCCCAAACTGCTACAACAAAGTCCATGCATGGTGGAAAGCAGTGGTTCTCAATTCACAGCCCACAGGCCACTTGCAGCCCAATCAGCACGTAACTGCGGTCCATGTGAAATCCTCAGGGCCACGTGGGTAATACATAAATTTGTGGATGCAGCCCACATAACACATAAGGGCAGCACATGTGGTCCACAACAGTAAATAAGTTGACAACCACTGGTGCAGAGGCAAAAGCTCACCCCATTTCTGGGATCCAGGATCATTATGAATTTTTGTTAGCTTGAGCTACACTATCTCCTTTACACTGCTTGCTCCTAGATTTCCTATCTTGAGGCCACTCAGGACAGAAGAACATTAAAATGGCCGTACTGGGTCAGACCAAAGGTCCATCTAGCCCAGTATCCTGTCTGCTGACCGTGGCCACAAGAAGAAGAGTGCTTTACAATTTGGGGCGTTTGAGCTTGATATTGTGTCATCCTAGATATGTAAACCAGTGGTTCTCAACCCGGGATACTCACACCCTGGGAGAATGCAAAAGTCTTCCAGGAGGTACATCAACTCCTCTAGATATCTGCGTAGTTTTACAACAGGCCTCATAAAAAGCATTAGCAAACTCAGCACCAAACTAAAATTTCATACAGACACTAACTTTATACTGCTTTATACACACTTTACATTTCAGCGTAAGTGCACTATTTATATTCCAATTGGTTTTATATCAGAAAAATGAGAAAGCAATTTTTCAGTAATGGTGCGCTCTAGTACAAACTACAAAAATGTCACATTTTGCGAGTGGGTGGGTTTTAAGTGAGGTGTACCTTAGGGGTAGACAAGACGAATCAGACACCTCGAAGGGGCACAGTTGTCTGGAAAGTTTGAGAGCCAGTAATGTAAGCACACTATTTTATATTTTTGTACATGAACTGTCTCTCTTGCAAACTGCTGGAATACTTGGTTAAACCATAGTACTATGCCAATGTCGATTTCAAATGCAAAGAAGAGCCTGGAAGAAGGCTCATAACGTAAATGTTTGGTTCTAGCCCAAAATTAAATGGAATATTTCATCTTAAAAGAACACTGTAACTTAGGCACTGTGTTTCAAGTGGCAACAAATGCAAGCGATTATTCAAGAAAATCAGCATGAACATTGTTTACAATATGCTTTTTGTACACTATGGAGGTTTCATATTGAGCATCCCTCTAAAATGTAAACATTTGGCTATATTAGTGCAAATCAAACAGGTTCCGCTTTACCTTGAAGACCAGCGATAACAAATCAACTCAAAACCCCCTTTGGGCTACAGAAATAATGCAGCAGTAAACACCCATCTGTCATCTAATTCCACCTATTCCCAGCCTGCATTAAGATGGGCATGTTAGCCATTTGAATCCCAAATGGCATCTGATCTTGAATTAATAATTACTGCTTTCCTGTTCCCACAGGTCTTAAGATCGGGAGTCCAATTTTCAGAGGTGCTGAGAACCTACACTCTGTTTTAAGTCAGTTGGAACTGCAGGGGCTCAGCACGTCTGAAAATCAATCTTAATAAGAAAGGGACAGAAACAAAACAGTCAGGAGGTGGAATCCTTTTAGAATAGTTACATAAATTGTCATCTGTTGGTGCTATTAACTACATTGGCTTGTATTTTAAATTATGAAAAAGAAACTTGCATTTGAACTGTTGTCTTTTAATTATAAACATACAAATGAGCCAAATGTGTGACATTTCCTCACAGATTATCACCTTCCATGTATATCAAGAAATGCTAAGAACTGCTGCTTCATCAAACACTTGAATTTACACACACAGCTCTCGGAATACTTTAGAAGCCATTTTCAGTAGGCACTTTTTAGAGAAAATACTTCAAAACAGAGGAAAATTAAGCTGTAACTTGAGCGACTGCAACATCTGACCCCCCAAAAAAGCCCAATCATATTTTTCAAGGGTCAATTTATGCACCAAATATGAAGTTCCAGACCTTCAGCTTTAAAGAACCACAGCAAAAAGGTCAGAGTCAAGTCTATAGCGCATTTCCTGAAGAGATCTCTTAGATTTAGAGGAATCAGACAGGGAAAGGACTTTTTAAACAGATGTTGTAAAAATAAACATCAGGTTAAGATAAAGTTTCCTCACCTGTTGCTAACATTAGTTTAGATCACTGAAACGGAGAGCAAAATGTAAACAAGGTTACTTTACATTATTGATGTGTCATGTGTTTTTTTCGAGATAGCCCTGAACTTCCTAGCTAACCCTTCTTTATGGGCTGAATGAACTTTGGAAACCTTCACTTCCTGATCCAAACCTTGTAGCCTGGGGCTCCCTCTGCATGGAGTTATTCTGACCGCCATGTGTCCTCTGCATGGGATTAGCTAAACACTTACAAGGAAACAGATCAACTTAAAAACCACACTGCTGACTGAAAACATTTAATCTACCACTGTTGCAGCCAACCCTGAAGGTCACCAATTGGAAGAGACTCCAGAGAAGTATTTTTATTTTTTCACTTTGCTTCCTTTACATAAACAGCTGTCAAGTGCATGGAGACAGCAACGCTTTCTCCTTTTTTGGTTTGTGCTTTAAACACAGCAATGGGGGGAGAGAAACATTTTTTTTTTAAAGGAAAAATTCAAATGTATGTAACCCTTCTGCCAGGCTGAGTTAATAGCAGCAAGGGCCAGGTTCAGTATCTAGGGGTCTCCTCCCTACAAGGTAATACAACACCGGCTCGAGCCCCCACCCAGTGACCTGGGAAATCTTACATACACCTCTGAGCGCCTCAAAGAGGCAATTCTTCCCCTCTCGCAAGCACAGAGCCTCAGTATAACAGCAAACCTTTAATAACACGAGGTAACCAACATCAGCATTAAACTGCGAAAAC
>JANRFK010002918.1:7489082-7502078 GCA_030068395.1 Apalone spinifera | reverse complement strand
CTCAGCAGTCCCACGAACTGTCCGGCTCTGCCAGCCATCTCGGTCCACGCCCCTGGCCGCCAGCTGGTTGCTCCTGCAGCTGCTCCTCTGGCTGTCTGCTGCCGCTCCTACCGACCGCAGGTCGTCCCCGCCAGCCCCTCTGCTGGCCGCCTACACCCGCCGGTCACCCCCGCAAACCGCTCTGCTGTCCGCCTGCACTTGCTGGTTGTCCCTGAAAGCTGCTCTGCTAGTAGCTCAGCAGCATCACGCCAGGCTCCCCACAGCACACAGTGATTTCAGCTCTTCCACAGCATCGCACCAGGCTCCCCACAGCGATTTCATCTCTTCAGCAAGATCAGCTCATAATCAAGGAACCTCAGTGCTAGTGCTCCACAGTGAAGTCAACTCAGCAGCTCACAACTAGACTCCTAATGGAATCCAAATTAGTTCTGATATTCCACAGTGGAGAGAGAAGGGGATGCAATTGGTGTTGTTTAGGCCCTCAGACAGGGCCCTACCACCAGGTACAAAGACCTATCCCCAGCCTCTCTCAACTTGACTAGGTTTGGAACCCATGTCCCTTGTCTAGCGAGTGCTACTTAGTTTATGGCGAATCCCTCTGTCATAAACAGTTCCACCATTCCATTGTCCTTGATTCACATAATCAAGGTAACAACACTTTTATCCCCCCTGCCTCAATAACAGAGACTGGGGATCCCACAGTGGCCAAAGTGCCCAGTTGGGCTGCTGTGAGCACATACTAGGCGGGGTGAGTGTGTCTATGCAAATTGGGTGTATCTATGCAAATGAGATCAGCCCCTGAAGTCTCTTTGCACCACAGTTCACCACCAGATGTCAGGGTAGAGCTTATCCTGACCCTGCTTACATGTACAAGCACAAAAAGTTGCAGGCAAGTTTCAGAGCACAGCGGGACAGAATACATTTCTCACCCCCACGCGGCAGGTTAAGAACCACTGCATTACTGTGTACCAGACACAGCAGGAGTCAGTGGGTATAAACAGGGAGTGTTTGCACTTATGGGGCACGTACGCTTATTTCACACTGCACGCTTATTTCAAAATAAGCTATTCCAGAATAGTTATTCCAAAATAGCTTATTTTGAAATAGCACATCTACACTGCAGGGAAGCCTCAAAATTAGTCTGAGGCAGGCTTCTCTAATGTAGGCATGCTATCTTGATTTAGAGCCCCAGGAGGCACTGGGGAGGAATAACTTAGAATGACCCTCGTGCAGGGCTATTTCAAAATAGCAGCAGTGGAGCGTCTACACACGCCTTATTTCAAAATAGCTATTTCGGAATATGCGTTATTCCCCAGAGAGATTTACAGATATTGGAATAAGCTGTCCGTTATTTCAAAATTATTTCAAAATAATGGAATAGCTATGTAGACTCTCACATTGTTATTTGGAAATAATGCTAGTTATCTCGAAATAACGGTGCAGTGTAGATGCACCCATGGGGAATAATAGGTGGGTAAGAAGTAGTTTGCCTGATCCCCAGTATTCTGCTCTGTAATGGCTCCCAAGTTCAGGTCTGGATATACAAAGCCATACACAAAACTCTAATAAACTAATCAAGCTATTTTCCCTGCAGGCTATGAAAGATGATAGAGATTGGTGTTATTTCTATCTTTAAATATCTTAAAGGAATTCAGATGTTGTTCTGAGAGCTGTATGTAGGAAGTACTTGCACAGAGCAGATGGATCTGCTTCAGTAGACAAGTCAGCCCAGTCTACTGCTCCCAATGTGGTCACTTTGCATAACCAATCTTTTGTTGATGTAAATCAGGGTCACTCTACCTCCTGAGGTTCTGGCCCTTACAGAAACAAAAAAAAAAGTCTAACCCTGCATCCCTGCACAGAGATGATGTAAGAAGGAAAGGAGAAAAGGCAAACGTTAATGAATCATGGGGCTTTCCTTTGAGGGGTGGACACAGAAGAGCTACTTGCCTATTTAAAAAAGCCTGTTTGGAATCTAGACACAGAAATTCAGATAAACTGATATGTTGAACAGACAGACTCAACAATTCACCTATAAAAAAAAAGAGACCCACTTTAGAGCCACTCAAATCTACAAAATCTCAGGGCCATGTTAGTCTGTAACTTTAAAAACAATGAGTGGGCCTGTGGCACCATACAGGCTAATCAAAATATATAGAATTGCACGCTTTTGTGGGAAAAACCCACTTCATCAGATGAATCCAATTGCACACAAAAGTGGACGAGTCTATATATCTTGGTTAGTCTCTGAGGTCTTGTCTACACTAAAAGGAAGATCACCACTGCTGTGATCAATCTTCCAGAGTTTGATTTAGCAAGTCTAGTTAAGATTCGCTAAATGGAACTCAGAGGGTGCCTGGTACTCCTCCTTTTGCAAGGAGTAAGAGAAGCCAATGGAAGCGTTTGCTCCCATCAGTCTCCCACTGTAGGGAAGTGGCCAAACTTGGCTTAAGCTTACCTTAAGCTGAGCTGCCGGGTCCAGGATAGACTTGGTCTAAGGTGCCACAGGACCATATCTACAAGACTACTGAGGAAGTGCTGAGAAAGAGAATTATACAAGCTTGGAGTCATTTGCACTCAGTTCTGTGAAATGAATATCCTATTATTATATACAGTGATGATACACATTAGTTATACAAAACTGGCCTTAACAAGTATCAAATGTATCAGTATTTTACAGACTCCAGGATATATTTAGAATGATTTTATAACTCATGCATCATTTTATGTTTGACATAGATCTTATTTATTTACAGTTTCAATTGTGTGTATGCTTTACAGTGAAGTGAATGCTTACTAAAACCTAGCAATTAAGATTTAGGGTCTTTGTCAAAAACACTTCTTATTTTCCTGTAACTAGTAGTTCACAATAAGATAAAGGCATAAATATTTCATTTAAAAAAGCCTCACATAGAATGAGACTTAGTTTAAATAAAAAATATTTTCAAATATTTCTTCTATCTTTTGAAAAAGTTTTAAAAACAGGACGGATGAAGTAGAAATACATTATCTTCTATGAATCTTTAGAAGCCCAATTTACAGGGGAAGTGGTACAAGATTTCTCCTCTTCCAGTATAGAAAGACGGATTGATTAAGTTCAGTTATGTAAGTTAATGTCCAGGGTATTATAGCTGGCCAGAGAACAGGCAGTCGGGTGAAACCTCACAGTATGTGGATCTCTCTAATTTACCATTTGAAAAAGCCTACAGTTAAAAAACAGGCTAACAAGTAATGTATTTAAAACCATACCTGACATGATAAATGAAACAGAATAAATGTATACAGCAAGTGAGACTTCCAGGGAACAGGGGGAGACTTCACACTTTTGCTGACAGTGACTTTACTGTCAGTGGCCTGTCTCTCTTGAAGGCAGCTGTCAATCATAGGCCATCTTTCTCTCCCACAGGAGTTCATTGTGCCCGCAGACAGTTGTGGAATAACTGCTCCTGGGCGTCAGAGCGGCAGATGGAGTGTATCTGTCAATCATTGTCACTAATTATTAACTTCTGTCACTCAGAGAAAGGCAACATATCTCTGCCTGATCCTCTGTGATTTGATCTGCTACGCCACCTCGGAGACAGACAGTTCAACCTTTCATTATGTGTCACACACACAGCGCTTTGCTGGGTCAGCCCCCGTGACTCAGTGCTCCAGCATAATTCTATTTTAGCCACATAAGATTACAGGAGAGAAGCTTACATGCAGGAAGCTCTTCAGCATTCAAATACGACGGTCACTCGTTTTCAGTAAACATTTTGAAATGAGGCAAATGCAGACGCGCCAGCCTCTACCCAGGTTTGAATAAAGAGGATGACTGAATTTGTCAGTTAACTCTTTCAGAAGGTGATGTGCCTGCTAGTTATTTATTTGAGATAAAATTAATGTTTTTTAAATTTAGTAAAATAAATACCAACATATTCTAAAGGTAGACCAGACTGAAATTTGTTCTGGCAATGGATTATCTTCTCAAATAAATACCAAACTGACAGAGGCCTTATAAATAGCTACAATGCATCAATATCGCTGTCCAGTCTCTGGATAGCTCAAAAAAGTTACTTTGAACATTATCATCATTCATTTCTTGAATAAGCCTACATTTATTTATTTATTTATTTGAAATATTTTTACCCTGCCTCTCTATTTAAAATATTTGAGGCAGCTTACAACATTTTCTAGAAGAGTATATATAAGTACAATACAGAACCCCAAAGGGGGGGGCATAAAACCTGTTAAAACACCTCATGAGACACACCTAAACACCAGTAAAAGCGTGGCTAAAAAGGGTGGCTTTGGCCTAGTGCCTAAACAATGCCAACACCGGCACCCAGGCGAATGTCCTGGGGGAGAGAATTTGCCAGCATGCTTTCCTTACTCTGCAGTTTTAGTGCTATTATTTATTTCACCGGTTTAATAAAAGTCCCCATGATGGCATCAGATGTTCTTAGCTGACTGCTGAAGGAAACCTCCTTCAGGCCTGCACCTAATCTGCCGATAGGAGGGCTGCTTGGGAACCTATCCGTGCTTGCCCAGGATAGCTTAAAGTTGTGATGCTGCCTAAACACAATCACTAAGCGGATTGAAATTAGTTATGACCCTCACGGTCAAGGCTAAAATTTCCATGTGCCTGAATCATAGAATCATAGGATGGAAGAGACCTCCAGAGGTTATCGAGTCCAACCCCCTACTAAAAGGAGGATTTAGGCTCCTAAGACCCATCTTTAAAGGTGACTTAGGGCCAGATTTTCAAAAGGGTGAGGCACTTATATATGCAGATGGGCACCTACCAGGGTTTTCAAAAAGCACCTAAGTGCCAAACTTCCAGGATTTGGACACCCAGGTACTTTTGAAAACTTTCACCTCACACCCAGGTATTATCTGTATTTTTAAATACCATCAAAATCTGGTCTTCTAAACCAGAAGTACCACTGATGTTCAATGAGTTTAGGTTCAGTTTTTGAAAATAGGACTTGAATTTGGGAGTAACATTTTCAAATGCACTAAACTTCTAAGTCACACCACAACACAGCTCATACAAAATCGAGTCCTTTTTTTTTAAAGAGAGTTAAAACTTGTAACTTACAAATACTAGTTGCACCAAACTATTCCATGACAATAGAATAATATTTCCATTTACTGTTATCTTTTAACATCTTTTTGGCTGCTCCAACTAGTCTTCAGTTGAGAAGAGAACTCACCCCACATTGGTTAGATGCTGTCTCATTTGTACAGCACTCCTTCCCTCTGGAATGAGGATCTGCTGTTCCACAAAACCAAATCTTTCAACTTCACCCCAAATTGTGCCTCCCCTGGTGCACTTCTAGTATTTTCTGTATTCTGCCTTTTCTTGCTCATGGGACTGGAAGGATCTCTGAAAAGATCACTTGAGCTCTTTTCTTGAGCTCTCTTCGAAAACCGCTGAAGTCTTCTATAATCTATGCAACACCAAGAGGTATCAAACACAACTAATATACTTTTTTGATGGGATTATAGATTTGGTTATTAAAGGTATCTGTATATATGAAAGGTACTTAGACTTTTATAAGACCTTTGATTTAGGCGCATGACTGATAAAAATTAGCATACACAATAACAGTGAAGGACAAGTTCAATGGATTAAGAACTGAAATCTCAAAGAATAGTCATCAATGGGGAATCCTCACTGAACAGAGGAGATTCAAGGCCTTGTCTCTACTTCACCAGAGATAGATGACCCACAGATTAATCATCCAGGGTTTGATTTAGCAGGTCTAGGAAGGATCTCCTAAATTGAATATTGATAGCACCCCTGTCGACCCCAACCTTCCACAGGGTCATGAAGAGTAAGGGAAGTCAATAAGAGAGTTTCTCTTGTCGACCTCCTGCAGTGGGGATGCCACAAATTTGATTTAAGAGATGTTGACTTCAGTTACACTGTTCTCCTAGCTGTAATTGTGCATCTTACGTCGAATTTATCCCCCAGTGGAGACCGGACCTAATAAGGTTTCCCAGGGACTGCAACTATGCCTAATGCTTTCAACATTTTTGTCAGTGATCCTCAAACAAATATAAAATCCCTGCTGATAACATTTGCAGATTACACAAAAAGAGAGGTGGCGTGGTAAATAATGACAGGGCACTCACTCTGTGTAGTGATAACCTGGACCCATTAAAAAAATGTTTTTTAATACAGCCTAATGCAAAGTTATACCTTTAGGAACAAAGAATGCAGACCGTGTTTATGGTCCACCCCACCTCTGGAAAGCAGAGGATTTTAGCAGTCATAGGGGATGAGCAACTGAACATGAAATCCCTGTGCAATGCTGTGGCAAAAAGGGTTAATTGACACTTTGGTTACATAAAGGAGGGGTGTAACAAATAGGAATAGGACTAACTTCTGTGTATAGCATTGGTGAGGCCACTATTAGAATACTGCATCCAGCTCTGGTGTCCATCTTTTAAAAAAATGTTGAAAAACTGCAGAGATGCCTTTCAAAGAGAGACTTAAAGAGCTCAATCTTTTTAGTTTATCAAAAAGAAAATTGAGAGGTGATTTGATTGCAGCATATAAATACCTTTATGGGCAGAATATTCCGGCTGCTAAAGGTTTCTTCAATCTGACGGACAATGGCACAACATGAACCAATAGCTAGAAGCTGAAGTCAGATAAAATTCAAATTAGAAACTAGGCACAAATATATGAGAGTGAAGATGATTAACCGTTGAAACAAGCTACGAAGGAAAGTGATGGATTCTCCATCTCTTGAAGTCTTCACGTCAAGACTAAATGCTTTCTGGGAAGATATGCTTTAGTCAAATTCATGGTATTCGGCTCAGTGGGTGAAATTGTATGTTCTACATTATAAAAGAAGACAGCCCAGAGGATTTAATTGTCCCATATCGATTCTTAAGGCCAAAAACCTAAGAATCCTTCAGCACTATTATACCGTTCAGCCTACCTACAACATCTGACTGGCTATTCACAAAATTAAATATTACTCAGTCTCTCCCTTCTTCTGCAGTCCAAAGAACACAAAACCAGTTTGGAATCAAGTCTCCAAAGTTTTGATGCTTCTTGATAAAATATGTTTCCATGAATTCATTGTTAAAGTTGGGGGGGGGGGAGATGGGGTAGAAATCAGACATTAATCTGTAATTCTCCCCAACAAACACTGCAGGTTTTAATACTACGAGATCCAGACCCAAACTTCCCATTGTTTTGTTAACTGAATCTGACCAATGAGGTTCTGCAAACACAAAACTAGTATAGTTTTGCTCAACTCTGTTCAAATCCTCGATCACATTCCCATCACCTTCCAATCTTTCTGAATCCAACACACTCAGACACCATAGTGACAAGAACAGGAAGAATAAAGGGGAAAAAATAGGAAGTCTAAAGGAAAAAATTTGGGTGCAAATTTCATTGCAGCGTGACGCACAAGTCTCTCAATTAACATTTTCTCTTTTAGTTCAAATCCTTGTGCACACTTTTAGAAAAATGTCAGTGTCTTCTCTTATAAGGACTTTTTGCCTGTGTCACTTGGTTTCTTTTTCCAGTATGAGCAAAGAGAGACCATCTCTAAATAATACTTCTCTATTTCAGCTTCTGACAATCTGCTGTCATTACAACTAGAAGCACATTTTATTTGCTTTCATAACCTTTGACAACTAGAATCACTAACAATATTTTTGTTGAAGAAACTTTTATAAAATATTACAATCAATTCAATTGCATTAACACATTTGAACCTCTAAGTTCAACACAGTGGAAAACACAATACTATTTTATTACATCAGCTGTCTGGTCATATATATATCATCTATAACTAAAATCAGAAGTATGGTGAGCCCTATTTATCTAGAGTTTGCAAAAGGAATTATCTGACAGTCTAAAATGAAAAACTACTAATAAGCATTATGGTTTATTGAAAAAATTTAAACAATGAGATTAAGGAAACTTTTGCAATATTAAGGAATGTATGTGATACTATTTTACCTTGCTTGAAGAATTCCTCTGGGATTTCTTATGTTGTTATATCACAACTAAACTGTGGTATTATGCTAAGGAGTTCTGCCTTTCTTCCTATATTCAGAACACTTAAGATTAGAAGGGAATTGGTCCTTCGGCATATTGCTAAATTGTTTGTATTTTATTGGAACCATTTCCCTTCCCAATAACTGGAATAGAGGAAGGAGAAACAAAGCTCTACCTAACACCTCAACCTTTTCTAGTGCCTTAGGAAATTCATTTTTAAAGATTTTGTAAACTATGTTTTCTGAAGGCTTACATTTAAGGGTTGTGAGAAGGAACTCTTTGTGGAGAGATTTTGCTGAGTAGGACACCAGTGGAGAGGCTAGAGCGATGGGGGAGGCACAGAGAAGAGCCCAATAACATCACTTATTAACAGAAATCAGAAAAAAAAACCACCCCCACGTCCTTGTGACAAGAAATGAACTGAGGGGAAGAGAGGTGGGAGGCCAGGGTAACCAATGAAGCTGAGGAAACACTGCAAGCATGTATCTATCCATGACTATTCATGCAAATAAAACCAACAATTTTGATGCGTTAGCATTTACAATTAATGTTTGGGCAAACTCTCATCCTCAAAATAAATATACTTGTTTGCATGCAAATGAGTAAACATGGTCACGTGTCAACACAGGTGCTGGCACAAAAAGCAACACATATTTATGCCAAACGATGAAAAAGGACAGGTCTTCAAACCAAGGAATAGAAAATACCATTCTACTTCAGTGACTAACCACACAGATCACATCGTGAATACAACTCCTTTGTAAGCCATTTTTGGGTTGATGTTTCTTTGACAATGTTCACTGGACACATACACGGTAACAAATCTATGGCTGTTCCTGGAAAATTCATGAAGAGAAAAAAGGCTAAATTCTTCAAATAAATTATTCACTGTGAGTGATTAGACTTCACTATAGTAACCAAAGAACATTCCTGATTTACAAATATTAGACTAGACAGTTGTCATTACGATGCAAGGTCAGCACAAGGCCAGACAATAAGCCCAGCTCTATGCTGCACCTATCAAAAGCATTTATCTCCCAAACATGAAATTTCCTAAGTATTGTGCTCCCATGTTACCCAGAATTGCACAGTCCTTTTATATTTACACTTGGCTGGCCTTTTTATTCTCTCCCTGACCTAATACTATTTTTTAATTTCTTTAGCAAGATGTAGAAGTATCAAGGCCCAGACAAAATGTGAGCAACGACCAAAAACAGCAATAGAACAACAAACCATGTCAACAAGATTAAGCAGTAGCTTAAGTGAAGAAAATGAATATAAAGTAGAGCTGAGCAAGTATTTCACAAGTTATTTGGTTAATTTTGCCTCTGATTTGTCAGCAGATGCACAATTTTCAATTTCTTTATTTGACATTCTTCACAGATTTCTTCAGTGACAAATTTGTGGCCCGCAAATCTTTGTAAATTTTTAGACTATATGGTTTGCAAGGTCTGCCATACCGGTCACCAGGGCTTGACAAATCACTGAATCTACTCGCCACGGGCGAGTAGATTTCAGCCGGTTGCCCCGTTCACCGGCGGTGCGCAATGCGGGTCTTGCACATGCGCAGTGCGGGGCTGGCGAGTAGATTTCGCCGCCGTTTGTCAAGCCCTGCTGGTCACCTATATCAGTCACATGATATCATTTCAGCTCTCTGAATGGATGGTATGGATGGTAAGTAGCCAATCCAAAGCAAGCTTGACATTTTACACTCGATTTTATTCAATTTACTACCATTTAAAATTCAATGTAGACAATTTAACTCCATTTAAAAATGGACTTTGGCTGAATCTTCAGGCATTCAGGCACCACAAAGGGTTAGAGTAAACACTCAGGAATGGCTAGTAACACAATTTTTTCACTTATTTGCAATATAAAAAGTGAAGGAACCAGTGCAGATCTCAGCATGGAAAGCAGGCCTGCACAACTCGGAAAACAGCGAGGGCCATAATACTCCAAAGAAAACAGCTGCGGGCCACAAGTAGGGATGCTCTCCCAAAAAATACCGAACACACAGCTAAAAATTTTTGTTGAGCAAAAAAAACACGTGGGTCTCCACTTGGCCCCCTGGCATTTGTCTCTCCTGCACCCCCCCCTTGGTGCCTTCCCCTTTCTCCTGACCTGCCCCCCTCCCCTCAGCACAGACCCCTTCCCCTCCCCTACCTAGCTTCTGCCTTCCAGTTTGTGGGGCTGCCGGAGCCTTTTTGAATCCGGCAGTCGCCGGCCGTGACATCATGACGCCACGTCACACCAGCATCCTGGCATCTGCCGGCGTCCAGCCCTCTGGCTCGTGCCCCGCCTCCTCACACTGGAGCTGAACGCAGGCAGCCCAGTGGCAAGAATCACCGCACTTTCCCCTCCCCAGCGGTGCTCCACTCCTCCACCCAGCCGGCAGATTGGATGGGGCCACGCCGCCCATAGTCGTCACGGGCCGCACAGTGAGCCCCTCGGGCCGTATGTTGTGCAGGCCTGATGGAAAGATTCCACCAGGGAGGCTCAGGGTTTCTTTATCTGGGCAATGTAACTGAACTACAATTAAAATTCAGAGAGCAATTAGGACGAAATAGCTATTGGTGACTGATCCACACTGTCAACTGCTTCGAACAGGCTTGATGACCAG
This sequence comes from Apalone spinifera, assembly GCA_030068395.1. Classification (NCBI taxonomy): domain Eukaryota; kingdom Metazoa; phylum Chordata; order Testudines; family Trionychidae; genus Apalone; species Apalone spinifera. The sequence continues at coordinate 7,491,447 of JANRFK010002918.1, read as the reverse complement.
GGCTGCCAGGTGTCTGGTTTTAGCCAGAATGCACAGCCGAAAAGGGACCCGGGCAGCTCGGCTCAGCACCATTGACATGGGTGTTAAAAAGTCCGGCCGGTTGCACAGTAGGTTACCTGCCTGCCTTGGCTTGTGCCTCGTGGAAGCAGTGGCATGCCCCCCCCCCCCACTCCAGCTCCTATGGATAGAGGCAGCCAGGGGGCTCAGCAAGCTGCTCCCTCCCACCCCAAGCACCAGCTGCACTGCCCCCATTTGCAAGGCACCACAGCCAATGGGAGCCGTGTGGACGGGACACTGCACAAAACCACCTGGCTATGCCTCAGTATAAGAGCCAGAGGGGAACATGCCACCACTGCTTCCGAGAGCTGCCTGAAACAAGCACTGCCAGGAGCCTGCACCCCCTCCCATACCTCAACCGGCTGCCCCAACCCTGATCCCCATCCTACCCTCCAAATCCCTCGGTCCCAGAGCAGAGCAGCCTTCTACACCCCAATGCCCTCATCCCCAGCCTCACACCAAACCCTACACCACCAGCCAGACCTCTCCCTCCCCTACCACCCCAGCCCTCTGCCACAGACTGCTGAAAATGACCAAGTGAAGATGTGAGCCACAGAGGGAGAAGGAATGAACTGAGAGGGCAGTGGAGCCTTGGAGAATAGGTGGAGCAAAGGTATTCGGTTTTGTGCAAGCAGGAAGTCAGCAACCCTGTTAAATATAGGAGGCCCCCGACTTGCAACGCGATTGGTTCTGGAGGAAGTGTCGCAAGTTGGGAGCATCGTAACTCGAACCCGCATTTAAGGTAGGCGCTGTGCTCCATCGTAAATGAGGGCCGAGGACGTAAGTTGGGGGTTTCTGGCCCCTTCTGCACTTACAAAATGGCTGTAAGTGCAGGGGGTCGGAACTCATGCATTCACAAGTTGGGGGCCTCCTGTATATGAGTCACCTTTTATGTGATTGACACGTTATTTTAAATACTTCAGGGCCAGACTTTCCCCTATATTAACCTGGTCTGGCTTCACTGACTTGGAGTTACTCTGGATTAACACTGATTTAAATGAGGTCAGATTACAGACCTTGGAGAATAAGAAAACTTTCAAACCACATTTAACCCAACCCAAATGCAGGTCAAATTTATACATGAATACAACTCCTATCTGAGTCAAGTGGAACCTTATAAGCGGCTACACATAAATATTTACTACTACTACTGTCTATCTTGGTAATGACCACATAGAAATTATAATAATATATATATAAAAAATAAATAATTATCAGACTATTGTTTTTTCCAAGCTAGTACACACACACACACACACACACACAGTTGGAGAACAATTTTTCGTATTGTCCATTTCAAAGCATCTCATACCCAACCCAATGAAAGGGCCACTGTCGCTCCACCAAGACTTTTTTTTTATTCCCCAGAAAACTGAGAGGAGCAATACAAAAAAAAAAAAAAAGGAACGAAAGAAAGAAAGAAAAACCCCCTTCTTACCAAGAAAGCAGAGATGTTTTGTACCATTACAGAAAATGCGCCAAACCTGATCGCCCTAATGTTTGATTCTGAATATGTCTGTCATGAAACAAGTGCAACCCTTCAGCAACGGCGGCTGGCTGATTAGTCTCACAGTCACTCCAGCGACCTATCAGCTTCCCAGCATGAAGTTCTACTGCATCACTGCTCCAGCCCTTTAGGCAAAGGATTCTAATAATGAGTCACAGTGCGGTGACTGAGGCCACACTTCTGCTCTGGTAAGCTGCTTGCTGAGAGGGACTGCATGCTCCCTCATTATCATTTTATAGGTTTTTTTTATTTGTTCTTTTGTATTCATTTTCCTTCCCCCAAATGCTTGGTACATTACAGTCAGAGTACTTAGTGCTACCACCAAGGCAGAAGGCATCTGCCCTGCTTTAATAACCTTCTATTATGAGGTACTATTATAAAACTTATGATCAGTCCAAGTATTATAGAAAGAATCAGGTTCATCCTGTATCAGCTTCTAGCAAAATAGATAGGCACTATTACAGCAATGGGATTGATGTTATCGTGAGAAAATTTTATATATCTGTCTCTTTCATTTAGGGTGCTCCAAATGTATTAAAAAGTCTCTGGGAGGTAGCCATATTAGTCTGTAACTTTGAAAACAACAGAGCAGTCCTGTGGCACCTTAGAGACCAACACAAATCATTAGGATCGTGAGCTTTCATGGGAAAGGCCCACTTCAAAGTACTCCACACTTAGGAAGGAACAATCAGTTTTGCACACACAGAATGGGAAGTCACGGTCTATGAAGGAGCACTGCTGAAAGATCTAGAATCATAGAGCTGGAAGAGACCTCAGGAGGTCATCAAGTCCAGCCCCTTG
>JANRFK010002918.1:7466048-7488982 GCA_030068395.1 Apalone spinifera | reverse complement strand
TTCTGGACACCACATTTCAAGAAAGATGTGGAGAAACTGGAGAAGGTCCAGAGACGAACAACAAAAATGATTAAAAGTCTAGAAAACATGAACTATGAGGGAAGATTGAAAGAACTGGGTTTGTTCAGCTTGGAAAAAGAGAAGACTGAGAGGGGATGATAGCAGCTTTCAAATACCTAAAAGGGTATTACAAGGAGGAGGGCGAAAAATTGTTCTCCTTGACCTCTGTTTGGAGGACAAGAAACAATGGGCTTAAATTGCAGCAAGGGAGGTTTAGGTTGGACATTAGGAAAAACTTCCTAACTATCAGGGTGGTTAAACACTGGAATAAATTGCTTAGGGAGGCTGTTGAATGTCCATCATTGGAGATATTTAAGAGCAAGTTAGGTAGACATCTATCAGAAATGATCTAGATTGTGCTTAGTCCTGCCATGAGGGCACGGGACTGGACTTGTTGATCTCTCGAGGTCCCTTCCAGTTCTAGTATTCTATGATTCACCAGATGAAGTGATTCCAAGTGAATTAGCTCTTTGGTGTGACTATTTGTGACTATAGCTCTTTGGTGCGGGATTTGTGCAGTAATTATGTAGTCATATGGGAATTGGAAAATAAAGGGGTAAGGAACTGAATGAAAGAACACAAGAGAGACACATCAGTCTAGGCTTATAAGAACAGCTTAAGCAGTTAGCATATTTATAAGGCCTTAGCCCCTAAGCAGCACAAGTAAACTTAGCCTCAAAAAGCTAGCACAAGTAAACTTAAAGTTATCTTAAGTCACAAGATGGCACAAGACCTTATTTATTGTTTCGCTATAAGCATAAATGTTGAAAGCGGCTGATAGGTAGCCACAGGAACACAGTTTGTGCCAATTCCAGGTATTTTTAAGAGGAATATCAGCAACCACAGTAATCCATTTAACATATATGTTAATAAGCATAACCCAAGTAACTGACTAACATATAGGATAAGCACTGCCTAATATTATGAGGTGGAGGCAGTTAATGTACAGTGAAGGAGGAAAGAGCTGCACATACACATTCATGCTCGAGATCAAGGCCTATAAAACATCTGGTCTCAGTACATAGCTGTTAAAGTTCTTCACTGGCCTGCCAAAGTAAAGACTTAGATGTGCCTCAATCCTTGGAACTCTCCCCACAGATAGAGTGAGTTTATAGCTGTAATGGTGCAGGTCATCCTATAGCGCTCTATTATCTCACTTTCCTCCAATAGGTAAAGCCATCCAAATCATTAGACTAATAAAACTGAACACAGGTCTTCCCTGAGCCTGACCACTGTTGGCTTCCAACCTGAACTTGGGACAAGAGCCTACCAAATGACAAAGTGCTAATTGGGAATGCCAATCAATAGATCAGGCAACTGAGGAGGTGAGATTACATCACTAGATTCTACAATGACAGCAGCATTAGAATGCAGATGGAGAGACCAGAAAGATACAGCAAAAGTGAAACAACGCAGGCTAGTGCAGTGCTGAGCAACTCATTCCTAAAAAGAGATTCTGGGAAAGAACAACAACTAGGAGGTAATTTGACCAATCATTTAAGGACGTAGGGGTGGAAGTAGGGAGGATATGGTAACTGCAAGTGTTTGAGGCATATAACACTGAAAAGGGAGAAGCATTATTTAGAGTGGTCCATGTGGTATGACAAAGTAACAGTGTTCAATGAAGCAAAGGAAAAATCCAGGATGGGCAACAGAGAAGAAAGAGCTACTAACCTCTGGAGTCTCCATCATGTATGTTATTTAAAATGCATAAAGAACTTGCCAATAGACCACAGCAAACCATCCTGCACTGGCCAGTGGAACAGACAAGAACTGAACACAGATTTTCCATTGTTTCCTAAAAGCCTCTTTACCCAACATGCACAGCTCCACAAAATTATGCTGTGCCCATGTTCATGAAAAATACCAGCTTTTCCAAATTTCTGCTGAGCTCTTAGTTTTTTCCATTGCAAAACTACAAAGTACTCCCCACAAACAGTTGGGTTGCGTCTAGACTGGCATGATTTTCCGCAAATGCTTTTATCGGAAAAGTTTTTCCATTAAAAGCATTTGCGGAAAAGAGCGACTAAATTGGCACGGACACTTTCGCGCAAAAGCACTTTTTGCGGAAAAGCGTCCGTGCCAATCTAGACGCGGTTTTGCGCAAGAAAGCCCCTATCGCCATTTTAGCCATCGAGGCTTTTTTGCGCAAAACGGTTCTGGGTTGTCTACTCTGGCCCTCTTGCACAAAAGCATTTGTGCAAGAGGACTTTTGCCCGAGCGGGAGCGTCAAAGTATTTGCGCAAGAAGCACTGATTTTGTACATTACAAAGTTAGTGCTCTTGCGCAAATTCAAGTGGCCAGTGTAGACAGCTGGCAAGTTTTGCGCAAAAAAGTCCTGATGGCTAAAATGGCGATAGGGGCTTTCTTGTGCAAAACTGCATCTAGATTGGCACGGATGCTTTTCCGCAAAATTTTGCCAGTCTAGATGCAGCCTTGGGGTACATCTAGACTTGCTTTCACTTTTTCAAAAGCGGTTTTTTTTTTTTTCAAAAGTGAAAGCAGTTTAGGCTCAGTTCTTTCGGAAAAAATCCATTTTTTTCTTGCACACCTCATTTTTTCGAAAAAAGGTGGGGTTTTTTTTTTTGAAAGTCTAAATGGCTTTCTTTTTCAAAAAAACAATTAGAAGATATGCAAATTTGCATATCTCCTTTCAAAAGAACGCAGTCTGGATGTACCCCAAAACCAGAGCCCAGGGACTTATAATTAGGTGGGGAGTTTGGCATCTGACGAAGGATTCTGGAGTTAGCAAAAGTATTCAGTTATCATCATGCTTTCTGTATGCTACAGCCTGGAGGAGCACATGGGAACGAGAGAAGGAGCACAATGAGCAAACAGTGGAGGGTGAGCAGGAAAGAGCTCAAACCTTTTCAGCCTTCTCTAAATAAAAACAATTAGTACGTGCAGCCTGACAAAGGGACGCGAGGCAAAAGTGCTCCAGGGCCCAGTGATTCAGAGAGGCCCCGGGGTCTCCGTCGCTTCTTTAAATAGCTGCCAGAGTGCTGCTCCATGTGCCTCTCAGGGTTGGGGGGGCCTAGGGCTGTGGTCTGGGTGAAGCAGAGGCTGTCTGTCCCAGCCCTGCCCCTTCCACCTGAGGCCCCGCCCATACCATATTTTGGCACCCATGGAAGCTCTCAGCCCCCTGCAGAGTACATGGGATGTACAAACAGATTGATAGAGGAATTCATACAGCTGTGCTAATCTGCCATGTGGCAACTAGAATATCATTGCTGAGGAAAGTTCCACCTCACTTGTTGCTTATACAGTCCTCATCACAGCAGTGTTGGAGCAGCGCAGAATTGTTATCTGGAGAGGGGAGCTCTGAGGAATGTGCAGTTTCACTTTATTGATATACTGACGGGCTCAGGACTATAGACAGACTTTGCTGGGCTCAGGTGGGGCAGGTCCTGGCCCCTGGAAGGGGCAGGGCCTCTGGTGGAAGGGCTGGGGCTAGCCCTACAGCACCATCAGGTGCACACTGCCCAGGGTTCCGGTGGTGTTTTAAGGGGCCGGGGAGAGGCTAGCCGGGTTCCAGAGAAGCTGATCCCTTCTTCCCCGCATCAGTGGCCCTGTATGGGCTGCATCCCGTAAATTTCACTGAAGGTTGGAACGAAGCTGCAAACTCAAAAGAAGCGTCGCTCAATCCAATTTTGAAATCTCACCTGAAATCTTGCAAAGAGCCATGTGAGCATGAATTAAGCTAAAGAGGCAACTAGGTAAAAATAGGCAAGAGAAATGCACGCACAAGAGAAACATTCCTGAGTTACACTCAGCCAAGGTTCCCTGTAAGTTGTGTGCTTGCGCAGGGAACGCAGCCCTTCACTAAGCCCCGCCCAGAGGTGCAGAGCTCCCCCTGCAGGCAGCGAGCTCAGCTCAACGCCTAGGGAAGAGGGGGTGGGGCACTCGCCTTCTCAGAGTAGCAGAAGCCGGGCTGGTCAAAAGATGATCTGCGGGTTGGTTCCAGCCATGAGAACCTCAGCCGGCTCCCTACCTGCCCCGCCCCCACTCAGCCCACAGGAAAGCCGGATGCAGGGCCACATGTGTGTTTGTGAATACTCAGAGCCTGGAGGGATGGGAGACAGGCTTCTCCTGCTGTCCCCGCCCCCCAGTAGCCAGAAATTGGCCAGTTTTGGCCAATAGCCACTCCCTGTTTGCAGGACAGCTAGTATGTGAAGTACCCCTCATCCCCCAGGCTCACAGCATTCAGTTTAGAGCAACAAACATGACTCCTGCAACTCCCCTAGGCACATGCAGGGGCTGGAAGGCAGGGGCCCTGGCTAAGGAACCTGCTAAGATGCTGGCTTGGAGCCAGGTGAGGTCTCCCAGCTAGAGCCTGCTTCTGGCACCCCAGCCTCTCCCTTCCTCCCTCAATCTTCTGCCCCCCTTCTACCTTCCTACCCCATGTAACCCAAGCCTTCTGCACCCCTCCTCCAGCCCCCATACACCTTCACAGACATTGCATCCTCTCCTCTGGTCACAACCCCTTTTCAGACCTTGTACCCCAATCTGCTATCCCTGGTCACAGCCCAAATACCTGCACCCCCCTCCGATAGCCCTGCCCCAGGTCACAACCCTCTCTTAGGCCCTGCATCCCCTCCTCACCCCAATCTGTTGCCCACCCAAACTCCCTCCCAGATCCCAGTCCCTTACCCCAAGTTCCCTTCCGCACCCAACCTCCATCCCAGACCCTTGCACCTCCTCCATTAATATAATGGAAAAATGCAGTCCTTGACCACTTACCAAATTCTTGGAATGGCCCCGCATCAAAAATTATTGCCCACCCCTGTGTTAATGGCTTAAGATAAGAAACAAAAAGATTCTCTTAACAGATTTTTTTTGAGTGTTGCAGATATCAAACTCTGACCTTAATGATTTTTTTTAAAATCCTGTGTTACTAATTAATACATGGTAAGTTGTATTGCACTAAGGCCAGACCTTTGCTCTCCGGTAGAGTTCCGGCTCTTATGAGTCAGAAGCACCAAGTACTAGGTGTGATGTTTTGTAGGATGAAACCTCATTTGCAAGATCTTTGAAACATGCAGCTGTCTGTTAGAAAGGATGATGATGCATGTACTTCAAGGTCTTAAAGGGGTAGCCGTGTTAGTCTAGCTTTAAAAAAAAGGGCCTGTAGCACCTTAGACTAACAAAAATATATAAATAGTATCATGAGCTTTCGTGGGCACAACCCTCTTCTTCTGCCAAGGGTAGAGTTAATTTTCTTTGTATTTGATTTCATATTAAATAATCATAAGCATTGCTCCTTGTTGATTATCCCTTGTTTTAATATATTTTCTTCCACACCTATGGACTATTTAAAATATATATTTATATCTACAGTTTTTGTTTGTACTGGTGCGTGCACATCCACACCTGACCTCAATATTGGTGGTGCACATAAGAAATTTCAACACGCCCTAATGAAAATTCAACCCACCCAGGGATGGAAAATCTTAGAGGGAACACTGACCCCAACCCTCCTTTTTCTCTGTATCTAACACAATGAGAAAGGGAGAGCACACACATGTGCAGCCTTCTTAAAAATATATAAAGCACCTGGCACTCTCAGAAATAAATACTAGCCAAAAGTACTAGTAATATTTTCCAGAAAGTGGGACAGCGCTACAGACACACTGAACGCAGCAGAAGAATCTCATTTCTAGCCTGGGTTTAGATGAGGATGACAAGTGGGACTGGTACACATGGCAGAGACTGGACCATTTCCTTTCTAACTTAGGATTTTCCCATCTTGTTCATTCTTTCTGAGACCAAGTTTCATTCCACATTAGCAGCATATGGCAGTGGGCTGGGGAGAGAAGGCTTCACAAGTGACACAGAACACAAGAAAGAAAAAAAGAAAATGTGTGAAAAAAAATTAGATGAGATTGTGTTCAGAGTTTCTTATGCCATGCAAGAAACTCAACGCCCAATGTGCCTATACAATACACGCAGCATGAAGAGACTGTGCACTACACAGGCACCTATGTTCATCCCACACAGAGACTAAGACAGAAATATCTACCACCACCACACCACCCACACTGCAAACCCAGGTTCCAAAGCAGCTTCCTTTCCACAAACATAAATATAGTGTAGGAGATTAAGGGGCTATGGTGTTAGTGCATAAAGAAAAAGGAGATTTGGTGTTAGTGCATTTAGGTGGCAGTAATTGCTAGACTGGAGAATGCAAAGAAAAACTGAGGAGGTGGGCAGGAGATTGGGGGCATAAACATCGCTTACAAATCGAGTGTTTCAAATCCAGAACACACGTTTGAAAGTATGCTTGGTAAGACACAACTGTGGCTTTGATTCATCCCTTCCAGTGCAAGAATCTGTACTTTGCTCTCCCAGACCCCACTGGAAGTGCTGCGTCCTAGGGCAATTCAACCCCAGGAGAGCACAAGGGGTGTCCGCCCTAGGGATGTAAGCAACTAGTCGACCATCTGATAAGCATGTGCTTATTGGATAGTCAACTTGACTAGTTGCTTCCCCCCCCTTCCCTGCCACTTGGTGCCTCTATCAGAGAGAGCCATCGAGTGGGGTGAACCTGTTTAAAAGCCATTTCCCTGCAGCACCATCTCCGTGGGGAGGGGCAGGGGCACAACGGGGAACTGGAGGTGCTTCCATCTGAGAAATGTAGCAAAAGCAGGGCTCTTCCTACATTTCAAAAGCAGAAGTGCCGCAGGAGCAGGGGGCGAGTGGGGGACTCAAGCAGTCCCCCGCTGGCCCCGTGCTCCCTGCGGCACTTCCGCCTTTGAAATGTAGCAAGAACCGGAAGGGCTCTTGCTACATTTCAAAGGCAGAGGTGCCCTTCTCGACTAATCGAATAGTTGATGCCAAATGCATCGACTTAAAAGCCGATTCCCCCCAGCACCATCTCCGCAGTGCGGGGGAGGAGGGGTAGGCGTGGCAGAGGCGAAGCAGTCCAGGACAGAGCTGCAGTGGGGGTAGGTCCAGGTCTTGGGTCACGGACCTACCCACACTTATGCTGGGTCCCAGGCCTACCCCCGCTATGCTTCTGCATTTTAAATGTAGGAGGAGCCGGGCTGCCTGCACACCCACTTCCTACTACATTTCAACTGCAGAGCTGCAGCGGAGCCCCTTATCGACTAATCATGTAGTCAATACAAACTGTATCGACTATACAGTCAGTTACCTGCTTCTTAGCGCCCTTAAATGTAGACTTAGAAAAATTAGAGAGGAGTTTTTAAACTAAGGGCTGGAGAAAGCCAACAGGGGTGGAGGAGCATGTGATTCAGATGGAGACATCCCAGAGGAGAAGATTTATGAAAGAGGATATTCTACAGCCTAATAAAAAAGAAAGGCTAGAAGTACAGGTAGGCACTGAAGAGACACAGTTGAGCAAATAAGAATCCCATTCAATTATACTGTAGTGGGGAATACTAGTAAATACTGAATTTTTGTAAGAGCTTGTATACAAATGCGCAAAGTCTAAATACCAAGATGAGTGAACGTGAGGATCTGATATTAAATGAGGATGTTGATGACATCACAAACTTGACAGAACAATGGTAATTGATGAAGCACAGTAAAACAGTACAAAATACATAGATATGACAGAGTAAGTGACAGTAGTGGACGAGTTGCACTATGTGAAAGAAAGCACAGAGCACAGCTACAGTAGAGATTTTACAGTGGTGCAGCTGTACCATCATAAGCTCCCCAATGTAGCCACTGTGAGTTGTTAAAATAAGAGCCTGCCCTATTGGCTTAAGTTCTCCAGCCCTGGGAGCAGCAGATGCTCTCCCACACCAGCACTTATGTCAGTGTAACTTAGGTCACTCATTGCGGATAGTTCTCTGAAAATAATCTACTCATGAAAAGCACTGATTAAAAAAAAAAAAGCTAACAATATTGGGAACCATTAGGAAAAGAGATAGAGAATAAGACAGAAAATATCATGGCACTATCAATCCATGGTATGCTGAAACAAAAGAGAGGACTATGCAGCACTTTAAAGTCTAACAAGATAGTTAGTCTTTAAAGTGCTGCATAGTCCTCTCTTTTGTTTCAGCAAGATCAGACTAACACGGCTACATCCCTATTACCATAGTACAGTGGGGTGACACCTTGAATATTGTGCACAGTCCTGGTGCCCCATCTCAAAACAAATATCTAATACAGATAGTCCCCGACTTACAAACGAGTTACGTATCAAACACTTGGTCGTAACTCGATCTGTTCATAAGTCGGACTCCATTCATTTAAATGTGACCGCGCTGTTTGTAAGTGCGAATTGCGTGTTTGTAACTCGGGGACCAGCTGTAATGCGCTTAATGGGAGGTTGGTCGTAAGTACGAATGGTCATAAGTCAACGCGTTCGTAACTTGGGGACCACCTGTAATTGGAACAGGCACAGAGAACGGCCAACAAAAATGATGAAGGTTGTGGAACAGCTTCCACCACGTAAGACAAGACTAAAAAGACCAGGAAAGAGGGTATATACCCATCTGTAAAAAGAGAAATATGGACAACCCAGGAAACTACAGACCACTCAAATTTACTGTACCAGGAAAGACAATGGAGCAAATAATTAAGGAATCCCCCTGCAAAAATCTGGAAAATAATTTGGTGATAAGTAACAGTCAGCATGGATTTTTAAAGAACAAATCATGTCAAACCAACCTGATAGTTTTCTTTGACAGGATAAGCAGCCTTGTGGAGAAGGGGGATGTGGTAGACGTGATATACCTAGGCTATAATAAAGCATCTGATTCAGTCTTGCATGATCTTCTTATCAATCAACTAAGGAAATACAGTGTAGATGGGGCTACTATAAAGGTGGGCACATAACTGGTTGGATAGCCATTGATAACTACTCTCTGAAAATGGTTTAGCGTCATGCTGGAATGATATAACAAGTGGGGTTCCACAAAGGTCAGTTCTGGGTCCAGTACTGTTCAATATCTTCATCAATGATTTAGATAATGGCATAGAGAGTACACTTACAAAGTTTGCAGATGATACCAAGTTGGGAGGGGTTGCAAATGCTTTCAAGAATAGGGTCATAATTCAAAATGATCTGGACAAACTGGAAAAATAGTCTGAGGTAAAAAGGATGAAGTTTTATAAGGACAAATGCAAAGTACTCCACTTAGGAAGGAACAATCAGTTCCACACATACAGAATGGAAAGCAACTGTCTAGGAAGGAGTACTGCAGAAAGCGATCTAGGGATCATAGTGGACCACAAGCTAAATGTGAGTCAGTGTGACACTATTGCAAAAAAAGCAAACATAATTCTGTGATGCATTAACAGTAGTAAGAAAGACACAAGAAATAATTCTTCTGCTCTACTCTGCACTGATTAGGCCTCAACTGGAGTATTGTTTCCAGTTCCAGGCACCAGATTTAAGGAAAGATGTGGGTGAATTGGAGAAGGTCCAGAGAAGAGCAACAAAAATGATTAAAGGTCGAAAAAACATGACCTGTGAGGGAAGATTGAAAGAGTTGGGCTTGTATAGTTTGGAAAAGAGAAGACTTAGGTACTTGAAAGCTTTTATCTCTTCCCCTCTCAAAAGGGAGAAGGGAGAAAAATTATTCTCCTTGCCTTCTGATGATAGGACAAGAAGCAATGGGCTTAAAAATTCAGCAAGGGAGGTTTAGATTGGACATTAGGAAAAACTTCCTATCAGGGTAGTTAAGCACTGAAATAAATTGCCTAGGGAGGTTGTGGAATTCTCCATCACTGGATATCTTTAAGAGCTGGTTAGACTGACTTCTGTCATGGATGGTCTAGATAGTGCTTAGTCCTGCCATGAGTGCAAGAGACTGGACTTGATGACCTCTCAAGGTCCCGTCCAGTTCTAGGATTCTGTAGTTTGCTTGCATCTAGTTGACTAAGTGATCAAGATCAGTGACTTGTTCTCTTCTTCATTTACCACTCTTCCCCTTCCCCCAAATATTTGTTCAAAATGTGCAAACTTTATCAATGAAGACGTTGACTACTGTAGGACCAAGAAGCAATCACTGAGACTTCCTGAATCCCGGGAACGTGTCTGCTCTTCCGAAATTTTTTTTGGAAGAGCAGATGCGCTTTTTCAGCATCCCTGTAAATCTCGTTTTACAAGGAACAAGGGATGTTCCAAAAAAGGGGGGTTTTCCGACATTTGGCCCAGTGTAGGCAGGCCAAATGTTGGAAAAGCCTCTTCCAAAAAAAGAAGCGGAAAAAGCTACGCAAATTACAGTTCACAATTTGCGTAGCTTTTTCCAGAAGAGCAGTACAGTGTAGACATAGCCTGAATGACCCTTGTTGGAAGCAAACAAATTATCATTCTTTCAACGATAATTTCCCACATAGCTGTATCAGTGCAAGGATATTAGACAAGATTGTTTGGCCTTGTATTTATCTTTGACCGTTTTGAGTGGCTTTCCCAGACCCTAGGAAGAGATCTGTGTAACTCAAAAGCTTTTCTCTCTCAAAATTGGGAAAATAAAAGATATTACCTTGCCTCTCTCATTATGAGACCTATAAGTCAGTCATCTTTTAATCCATGTAAGGTGTGCCATGTTCAGTTTATACTTTCATAATTTTTAATTAAAGTATTACATCAACATGATTACCTTTATCAACCAACCTTGTCATCTCATCAAAAAAAAGATATCAAGTTAGTCTGACAGGATCTATTTTCCATAAACCCATGCTGATTGGCATTAATTATATTAACCTCCTTTAATTCTTAATTAATGAAGTCCCACACCAGCCTCTCCATTATCTTACCCAGGATCAATGTCAGACTGACAGGCCTATAATTACCTGGGTGACCCCGTTTAACCTTTTTAATTGGTCTGATCCTGGGGACAGTCTGTCTTGCACAGTCCGACTTTTACAAAATGTTGCGAACAAGTGCTCATCTGTGGCATTCTTGTTTCCTGCCTCTTTCCTCCATTCCAAGTTACGTGTCTTCCCATCCAGTTGACACAACACCCCTCTTCTGCTGTTAGCTTGTACAAGCAGGCCAGGATCTTGAACCTTCTCAGAGCCCAAGCAAGTTAAAATGGCAGGACAGATACACTTGCATCCTCCAGACTGGACTAGATTAATACACAGGGACTTAAATCCACCTACTACACTGTGACGGGGTGTTGGGATCCCTGGCGCCAGAGCCCTCCATCTCCCACACTAGCTGGGAGGGCACAGAGGCGTTCTGTGGCCAGGGAACAGTTCCCCTGCACCACTGCGAGGCTTGTTTGCTCACTGCTCCCGGTGCATGTGCGAAGTACCTGACCCCGGCAAGTGTCTTGGGCGGTCTGCGCCGGTGCGGGCGTGTGAAAACGCCGGGCGCCAAGTTTAAATGGCAGCTCCTGCCACCAAGGAAAATGGACGAAGAGGTGGCAAGAGGACCGAGCCTGGAGGAGAATACAGTCCCCAATGTTGCACAGAGGGTAGGAAGCAGCCCAGGACAGGGTATCCGGAACCCGTGGGTTGGTGAGTTGCGGACGGCGGCCCCACCAACTGAGCAGAAGGACGTTGCCTCTGCTCTTAGGGTCCTGGGTTGAGACCTGGAGTGAGGGAGGGCCCAGTTCATAAAGTTCATTGCTTTTAGAAAAAAGGGAACATTAATTTACTGTGTAATCTTCATAACAATGGACACGTTTATGAAATGTGAACTTTAAAAAAATATGTTTCCAACTATTTTAGGCATAATAAAAGGACTTTATATCTTACTAAGATACTGATTTTGGTGGAGGGGTCTCCCTACCCTCCTTGACCGAGGAAGGCGAGCCATGGTTATAGGAGACTAAAGCCAGAAGGCGAGGACTGGTTAGATGACGGAGTGACTGACGATGAGTTAAATAAGGACACGGGTGAGGGACACACTGGGGGAAGGGTTCAGGGGAATATCTACTCCCCGCTCACAATGATGACCCCACGGGCTACCTGAGTGAGTGTGAGTTGGAGCTCTGCCCTTCACTCCCGGACATACACATCGAGAAACCCACTTTTTAAATTTGTGGCAGAATTCAATATGATCAGCTAAATATTCTGACTGTGGGTGGGGGGTGAAGCTGCTGCTTGGGGAGGTGAGCTCCCAAGCCCCCCTCTTCTGCCTGCCCATATTCCACCCCTGCTCTGCCCCTACCCCACCCCACCCACTCCTCACTGTCTCCCTCTTCTCTTCCCTCCCACTCTCTGCCCACTCTCTTCCCGTCAAATCCCTGAACCCAAATGATATTTGGAGGAAAAAAACCACTTCTGCATAGGGGTGACATATAGGAAGGACAAGAGGGGTCACATGCCCCAAATGTCATGGGCGGGAGCAACCAACAGCTGGCAGGGGGAATAGCGAGGGGGGGCCAGGAGCTCACAGCAGGATCCCACCCTTCCACTCCCGCTCTTACTGGCAGTGGCAGGGGGAAGCTGAGCAAGGCAGCTGCAGTTGCTTTGCTCAACTGGCACCCCACTTACTCCGTCACTGCCAGTGAGTGCAGAGGGGAGGGCAGTCCTCTGCTGCCAGTGCCAACCCTCCACCCCACTATTCCCTTGGGCTGCCTCTGTTAGAGCAACGGGTGGGGAGAGGGTGGGTAAAAAGTGGGGTGGGGGCAGAGCTAGAACAGAGGGGCAGAACAGGGGAGGGGAGGGGCAAAGCAAGAGCACCAAGGGGCGGAGCAAGAGCACAGAGGAGCGGAATCGTCCCAGCCTTTCCCCAGACCAGAGGGGGCAGGAGTCACCAGTTACCTCTGGTTCTGCATTTTCTTCCTAAAGAAAACAGAGCATGTTTTCCACTGCATGCCAGATGGTGAAAATTGGACATGCAGAAGGTACCTTTTTAAAAGCCCTAAATTTGAGAATTAAAAAAAGAGTCACTCATGGTTGGTTTTGGCCTTGAAGCTTGGTAAATTTACAAAAAACTTTGTAGCAAGGGCAAGTCAGCTGTCCTGCTGAATGCAACATTACATATTACAGAATACATGATGCAGCCCTTCTCTGTTTTACATTTCCTTCATCAATATTTCTAACCTGATTGTATCTTTTAAATATACTCCTAAGTCTTCATAAAGTAGTCATTCCCTATGTAACTCACTGAAACAAAGACATTTAAAACAGTCACAGAGGTTTAGTGGTTCATAAAGTTCATTGCTTTTAGAAAAAAGGGAACACTAATTTACTGTGTAATCTTCATAACAATGGACACGTTTATGAAATATGAACTGTAAAAAAATATGTTTCCAACTATTTTAGGCATAATAAAAGGACTTTATATCTTACTAAGATACTGATTTTGGTGGAGGGTTCTCTTAAAACTAGTTAAATCAAATAGTCAGAAATAAAGAAAGGGAATCTATCTGGAAGAAAATGGGTGTTGACCCTTTAAAGGCTTTCTTAAAGGGGATCTGGGTAGGGTGATTACAGAAAGATTAAATTTACAAGGATGGACAGAAGAGACAGGAAACTGGATGCAAGCTTGTCGTACTAAAGTAATTAAAATTAAAATGTGTATTTTAGATAAGGGTGGTCATTTGAAGAATTTATTTTAAAACCTATATGTCTGAAGAGCCAGGCATTTAAGGCTACAGAGCTGTATTCAGATTGTGCATCTAAATATCTATGCAAGCAGTGTTGGATTTATGCACAAAGTAAGCCACAGTTTAGAGCCTCAGATTAGGAGGGGCCTCTAAATACAAAAAAAAAAAAACCCCAAAAAACTAATTTTAGTTGTGTCCTTACTTATGTACCCGTATGTATGCAAACATCTCTCCTTCTCCCAGATATATATATATATAAAGTTTTTCCTGCCCTGTGACAGAATGACATCATCACGCTCTCACACCGCGCAAGCCGCCAGAGAGGGGGATTGGATTGGTGGGCATAGCAAACAGCAGGTGCAACCCCCTAGTAAAACTTTTTTTCTGTTTTCATTGTCCTGTCTGTTAGAATAAAACACATTTTTTGCTAATCCTTTCGGGGCCTCTTAAACTTGTCATAGTTTAGAGCCCTCGCATGTCTTAATCTGGCTCTGTATGAAATGATTTTTTAGAGATGTGATTTTTATCATCTTCAGCCACACACTAATGAAATATTTTAAAGCAAATTTTAAACTAAGGCCCTGTCGACTAACATGTCCTGAGTAAATATTACAGAAATGCTCAACTGTTTATCAGCAAATGCAGAAACTGACAGTATATACGTGTGGGGTTAAAAATGCCTATTAATGGCTTCATTACTTCTTCAATGGCTCTTTAACAAATGCTCTGCTAATAGGTCTGGCAAGCAGGAAAGCCTTTTCATTTTTAAAGGCATGTCTACACAGCCGGGCAAAAGTTGAATTAAGCTACTCAACTTCAGCTATGTCAAATGCGTAGCTGAAGTCACAATAGCTTAATTCAGCGTTAGAAGCTGAATTTAACACAGCAGGAAGTTGAAGGAAGAAAACTCTTCCTTCAACTTCCTTTACTCCTTGTGAAATGATGGTTACAGGAGTCAGTGTAAGAGGTCCTCCAGCTCACCATTATTTCTAAATAACAACTTGCTGTATAGACGCACACCTTGTTATGTCAGAATAACGTCAGCTACACAGCTGCTGTGTAGACGTAGCCTGAGTTACTAGATCAAAGACTCACCCGGCAGCAGTCAGTCGTGGGAGCCTGCAGGAAGGGTCAAAACAGGGACAGGAAGAGGCAAGTGCCCTTCCCCATGGTTCTGACCCTCATTTTTCTTCATAGCCTCTTGTAAAAGAGAATGTGACAAATTATTTATCTCATTGATATAATCAAAACACAATTACCACTGAGGTGACCATTCCATGTAAACTACTGTTTGAGATGTTCATAATGTTCTCCGACATTTCTGTTTCCACTTGAAATTGCTTGGCCTTAGGTCAAACCTGAAATTGTTCTTTTGTTTTTAGTTGTGAAGAAAATCCTCCAGCTGCTTTTGAGTTGGGCAAGTATGAAAAACACTCACCTGCATCAGAAGGTTTTCCCGAATGTTGTTTTACATAAGGAAACCAACATACCCTTCCTCATCTGAAGATGCACAAAATGTCAAGTGTGTTCAAACTTCGTGATATCTGATCAGGTTCAAAGCTTGGAGAGATTCTAGAGGCCTCCATGTGAAGGAAAGGGACAGATATGAAGGAGGGGTATTTAGCTGTTTTTAACACCTGCATTATGTTTTTGGATGTAGTGAAAACGACACACAGAAACATTAGAGGACTTGTTCAAGCTAATTCTTTGAGTTCTGCCAGAGACGACAGGTCTCTAGACTTAACACCAGGGCCGGCCCGAGCCCTTTTGGTGCCCTGGGCCCAGGCGCACGGCACCGCCCCCGGGCGCATGGCGCATGTGCGGGCCCGCCCCCAGGGAGCGCAGCCTTGCCCCCGGGGTGCACGGCACATGCGCATGCCGGCCACGGCCACTGGCACACAGCCCGGGGCCACGGCCCAGTGAGTGCTGGTGGCGCGCACGCCGGGCCGTGCAGGGCCTCACGGCTGTGAGGGGAAGGGCGCTGCTGGCCGGCGCCGCGGGGCCGGCGCTGTGGGAGCCGGGTGCGCAGCGCCTGATGGCAGCTGTAAGGGATGCCGCACGCCCCTTACAGCTGCCATCAGGCGACCCTCATTGGTTGGCGCCCCGGGCAGCAGCCTGACTCACCCATGCTTTCGTCCGGCCCTGCTTAACACATGTATTTAGTAGGGATGTTAAATATCGGTTAATTGAATAGACAATTAACCTCATGAATTCTTATCAGATAGTCAACTATTCTGTAGTTCTTATCAGTGGCTCTGGCCCCACTCCCAAGGTGCCCCCTGCCACTCCACGCTGCTGCCTCTGTATCAGAGGCAGCAGCGTGGAGTGGCAGCAGCCCCTGTCCAGAGGGGTCTGAGCTCCCAGACCCAGTGCAAGCTGGAACTGAGCCAGGCTGCCTGCCCACCTGACTCCTAATACACTTTAAATGCAAAGCCGCAGCAAGGATAAGTGCTGGACCCAGCACAAGCCGGGACTGAGCCGGGCTGCTGGCCAGACTGCTAAAAAAATGTACTGGCAATGGGAGAAGGGAGAAATGCATGTAGTCTATAGCATTAACCTATAAGCTTTTGCTTATTGGTTAATCAACTACACTATTACATCCCTAGTATTCGTCCATTAGACATCAGCTAAAGAGTAAAGAGTATTTAGATTCTTTAAAGAGCTTGGACCTATGGCTAAAAGAGAGCACAGTGCAGTGGCTTTATCCTACCAATATAGCCCTCCACAGCAAGTGTGGGGAACCTAAGGCCCAGGGGGCTGGATGCGGTGTGGGACTTGGGATGTGGGTTTTGTTGTGGGGTTTTTTTGGGGGGGGAGAGGGAGAGGCGGGTTGCTATGTAGCCCCTGACCAATTTTTCTGTGGGTCAGTGGTCTTCAACCCAAAAACCCTACCTCTGCTCCACAGCATGCCATCTGCCCAGTTCACAATTCTCAAGTCCTTATTATGACAAACTGAAAAAAAAGTCATATTGCAAATATAGAAGCAGCACATGGTGAGATGGAAAGACTAAAGGAGCCAGAAGAAGTTTTCAACAGAGAGAGGCAATAATTGATGGGTGAGCTGGTCTGAAGGTGTTTGCTCTCACCTGGTTTTGAAAACCTACGGAAATCTGGACTCGGTCTGTATGTCAACAAGACGACATTTTATAAAATGAGTAAGTAGATCATGAAGACCTGTTGTGTTCGGCCCTGTTGCTTAAATACCTCAAAAAGAACTTACACCTAACCAAAAGTTGATTTTCCTTTAGCTCAATATGTAAGCTTATTGCTTTGGAATCCAGAGACCTCTGGTTCAGTTTATGCTGGCATGGGGGGGAAAAAATCACAAATATGCCTAACCCTTTATAGCTTACTTAAGTCTTTGAGCTCCAATAAAGTCAATAGGAGTAGACATGGGCCCCTGGGTGCCTATATTCCAGTGTATCAGAGGGGTAGCCGTGTTACTCTGAATCTGCAAAAGCGACAAGGAGTCCTGTGGCACCTGTTATAGACTAACAGATTTATTGGAGCATGCATCTGATGAAGTGGGTCTTTGCCCACGAAAGCTTATGCGCCAATAAATCTCTTAGTCTATAAAATGCCACAGGACTCCTCGTCGCTATATTCCAATGTGTAGTTTTCTTCTTTTAGTCCTCTCCCTGTTATTTTCCTAAAAATAAATTAGAGAATTCAAAGTAAGGTAGTACCATTCACTGCATGTTACAGATGAAAGTTTAAATGCATAAATATTAGGGAAAATAAAAACTAGCTTAATCATCACACACACAAAGCCATACCTCTATCAGATTACTCAGTAATATAAGCATCATGTATGCATAAAGAATCCAACAATGTTACTATCAAGGCTGTTCCCCCATGCTGGCACTTTAAGTGCAGAAGGAGGGGGCCCACAAGAGACTTTAAAATACCCTGCCACTAAAGGCTTGTGTTAAAAACTCCCCAACATCTCACACTCCCTGGCTTTAGGTTGGTATTGCTGCCACCACTCAAATGCAAAACCCCTTTGAAAACCCAAGAAGGGGCAGTTGGAATTCCTTCCAGTGTGAGATCCACACACTCTTTTAACCCTTCCTCTGGAGAGAGCTTGAAAACTATAATTTCTGTTAGTACTTTGGCTTTGCAGTCTTAGGCATATGAACACAGAACCTCACGCCTTTTAGGAAGCAGGAATCGGATCATGGTCTTCAAAAGGGTGATTTTTTTTAATACAACCATCAAAAAAAAACCCCACACACTTGGTGAAACATTATTTGGTTGCTAGATGTTACAGTGCAACTGAATTAAAAAAAAACCACAGAGAGAGAGAGAGAGAGAGAGAGAGAGAGAGAATTGCTTCCCTGGGATTCAGTGTAGAAAGTTACAGTGTGGAATAGTTCTCTTTGCTCAGCATAGAGAAGTCCAAACTCAAAAATAAAGAAAACCTGATTGCAACTGACTAAACAGTCCCTGTTCTTCTTGCATATCTGTTGTGTCAAGACTTAGTCCTTCCCTAGGCATGGATGTCACTGGATTCTACATGCCAGGATCCCTGGATTAATTCATCTCCTCCCAGACTCTGCTCTGGTTACACCACAGGAACAGGAAGCTCACTGCTTCCAGTTCAAATGCTTACACTCTGTTTCCATTGATTCTCCTGACATCCTGCCAACTCACTTCCTGCTTCCCTCACATTCCAAAGGACTCTCTAGGACCCCCTGTCTATGGTTTTAACCCTTACAGGCAAGACAATTAGGGTTAGGCCTCAAGCGTTAACTACTGTGAAAAGGCTTTAGTTAACTGAATGGCTGGAATGTCCTGAAAAAGCTATCCGACCCCCCATCCATCACAGCTACTGTGGGAATTTAACTCTAGAAATACTTGAACTGTGTGTTTAAATTCCCAGTCAAAACCTTGAGAACTTGAGGCGGCGGGGAAGGGGGGGGGAGAATTAAATGGAATAACATTTGGGAAAACCTCATCAAGCAGAAACACAATTCACAATAATATAATTTAGACATATACTCAAACTGAATGCGCCATCACAGATAATAAATAGAAACATAGCTCTGCCAGGGACACTGGGACAATTTTGTAGTGGGGGTGTTGAGAGTTATTGAACCAAACTGGGAACCCTGTCTAGGACAGAAACAACTTCAAGCCAGTCAGTATGGCTGCGTCCCCAGCACCCTAGTTCCAGCATCTGTGCGCTCCATACATATCAACCTGCAAATAAAAGTATATGCCTGGTGTAGAGAAGTCAGATTTCAAGATCTCTACTCATTTCTTCTCTGTGTGAATAGAAATGTGGTTGTGTTCTGCTGCCTTGATAAGGTTTCCTATTTTTTTTTCAAACTAAAAGAAGGCGGGGGGGGGAATCTTTTTTTTTTTTTAAACCACCTCATATCTGACACATTTGAGTGATCCTATGCTCCTTTCAGGGGTGGCTGCTTACATAAGCAGCTGCATCTGATGAGAGAGAGAGAACTATCAACACCAAGACAGAGGCACAGTCAGTAACTCCGTAACCTCCTTCTCTCCCTGGCATTCTCAAGCTTTTTACAACATAGTTCACAGGCTAGTAAGCTACGTGCATCTTTGAAAGATTGGCAGAAAGTGACTGTTTCAATTTCTCCACAAAGTCTCATTGGTTAGAAGTGTTCTAAAAGGTCTGCTCTAGAAATTAATTTGGCAAAGTTCTATGTACTCTGTGGGCAGGAAGTCAGATTAGATGATCACAAAGACTGAAACTTCTAGATCCTCTACTTCTTTACAGATCCGTCAAGAAACTCAAACATAACCTCCCGGGACATTCAGCACTTGGATTTAAAAGAAGCCATTCTTCAGCAAAAGAACTTCCAAACCTGACTACAAAGAGAGACAGCTGAACTGCTTTTCCATTTACAAATTCAATCCAATTGAATTAGGATTGGATGAACTGGTTAATGCGCTGCAAAGGCAATTTCCCCTCTTTTGGTATTCACATCTCCCTATCAACTGTTGTGAATGAGCCACATCCACCCAGACTTGATTAGCCTCTTTAACACTGGTCCTACACTGGACAAAAAACTTCTTTCTTTTGTTGCTCTTATAAATATATATCCCTGCCTCTGTAATTTCCACTGATGAAATTCATCTGATGAAGTGGGTTTTAAGCTTATGCCCTAAGAAATATGTTAGTCTAAGTTGCTACAGGACTCCTCATTGTTTTTATAAACCAGGAAAGACATTCAAAGATTTTGTAGGTCTTGGGTTTCTTGGATGTGTTTTTTTTTTTTAATTTACTGCACATTTATTACCACGTCAACCCTTTCACGCTTGCACAGCCTAATTGCACAGGAACACTCAGATACTCACAAAGTTAAACTTTTTGTCCCAAATAGAGTTCTGCAACAATTACTGTTTTCTGTGAATTTTTACTGTTCATTTATTCAATCATAAATTCATTTACTCGTGATGGGCAGTGAGACATTACAGGCCAAGTTAAGCTGAGAGTCTCCATTAAAGTGCAGTACTGCTATGGAATTTGTGATCTTCACATTACTGCCTGTGATGGATACCAATTACTTCGCTCTTTTCCACAAAAAGTCTGCATGACATCGAAGTTATTATGAATGACTGATAAGATCACTGAATATTTCACATCATGATTTTTTAAAACAACATCGTTCATCCCTAATCAGGGCATGAGCGTAACTGTTTCTCTCTTACATTATGACCTAGTGTATCTATGCGAGAGAGGCAGACTAAATCATTCAGCTCTTATCAGTATGAGCTAATTATTGACACTTGTGGAAGTTAGCATAGCTCCTCACTATAATAGAAGGATGCTTGATTATTTTAACCATCTCCCCATCAGAAGCAATAGCCAACTCACTAGGAAAGAAAGCCGCTTTTCCAGAGAGTACATTTTTATTTACTTTATCTACACTACCCCCATTAAATTGAATGCTAGAAGAACTACCTCCAGAAGGTCGATCTTCTCCATAGTGTAAACCAGTGTTTCTCAACCAGTGGTACGAGTACTCTTAAGGGTACTCGAGAGAAGTCTGGGGGGTACGTCAGCACAACTGAAATTTGAGAACTGAATTTTTGTTTTAAGTTTTACAGTGTTTTATTATTTTTGTACTTTTTACACCAAAATAATTCATTGCCTGCCTGTCTCCGATTAAGTTGTTTAAACAAATGTGTTGCAACAGTAAAAAAAAAATGTTGTGTGTCTGAAAACTATAGGTACTGGGGGTCCTGTTTTTTTTAAAGGGGTACTTAGGGTTTGAAAAACACTGGTGTAGACATACCCTGAGAGAATAATATGAAGAAAGAAAATTAATTCACCTAGATGTTACTGTACGTAAGAATTTTTTTTAAACAAACCAAAGAGCATGAGTCACCAAATTCTTTTTATTTGTGTTATGAGCTCTATTTTTACCTCTATGTAGAAAACTGGAAGCGACAATAATTGAATGCTCTTCTTCTGTGCATAACTGAGGCAAGTGCATTAAATATGACCAGGTGGAGCTAGAGCCGAGCTTTCACATTACATGCAGAATTAATGCACTTACGTAAATCACCAAATGAACTGCCAAAGATTTTTGATGGCTCATTTTCTTCATTACAGGAAAACCATACAAAGAATGCTAGCAAAATTTGGAAGACACCTAGGCTACGTCTATATTGCAAGCCTCTTTCGAAAAAGAGCATCTAGACAACAACCAGTACTTTTGAAAAAGCACGGGGCTTTTTCGAAAGAGCAGCCAGGCAGCCTGGATGCTCTTTCGAAAAAGCACAGTTTGCATTACATTGCGCCTTTTTTCAAAAGAGCACTTTTGGAAAAAAAGCATTCTTCCTCGTAAAATGAAGTTTTCCGCGGTCGAAAAAACTGCCGCGTTCTTTCGATTTACTTTCAAAAGAACGCGGCAGCAGTCTAAACGCAGGGGAAGTTTTTTCAAAAAAAGGCCACTTTTTTTGAAAAAACCCTGTAGTCTAGACACACCCTTAGAAGCAAATCAAATGTTCGAAGTCTACTTGCCTATGAGTAGCTCAGAACTTCATGATGCATTCATTAGAACAGCCCCGCTAAGAACACACACTGCCTCAAACTCATGTCATGACTTCAGTGAGGGGACCAGGAATAATAAAGGGTAGAATATTATGCATAAATACCAAGGATAAAAGTTCTGATCTCCTCAAAGTCAGTTGCAAAACTCTTTTGGACCACAGCTGGGCCATGATTTGACACCAGTTTTTACTATGTCTTTTCTAAACCTTTTATTTGTACTCACTGACCATGTGATTTACAGGTGGTTAGGAAGCCAGATCCAGGCTTAAAGCCTCAAAAGCAAAGACCTAAAATTAGGCTTCTAAATCCTTATTTAGGCAATTGGAAAAAAACCAAAAACCACAGCAGCTAACCAGCTTAACATTTTAACTTAAAAAGCTTAACTTAGTTTACAGCATTAATAAGAAGAATGTTAAGATGCTGTATTATCACCTTAATCAACCAAAAAGTATAAGTAACACAAATTGATCATAAAGCCATCCTGCTCTCTGTTCTGGGGCACAAATAAGAAATACCCATGATATATCCATAGTCACAACAGCTCTACAGCATGGCTCTGAATCCACTGGCTCTTCTCATATCAACTCTTGAATCATACGTCTCTTAATCCTGTTGAACGTCTTAAAAGATCTACTTAGGGTACAGCAATGACCCTCTAAGAGGTCATTGGTGGTAGAAAAACCTCCCCAGGAATCAAGAGTTAATTTAAACATCATCTCTGCAACATCAAGCCATAAATCTTGAGGGTGGCGGGGGGAATATTCTTAGACCTCCTGTTTCAGACTAAACTAATATTGCAAGAACAATCTCTTGTGGTATTTTTCTATTTCCAGTCAGAGCCAGAAAAAGGCAGATGAACAAGGAAAAAAAAAAGAAAAGAAAAAAAACCAACAAGAGGAAAGGAAGTTCAATTTGAAAGGTTCAGGTAAGTTTTACTCTATGCGACCTGGCTCTCCCATCCCCCAGGTTACATGAGGTGCTTTGCAGATTTGCCTGTAACAAAGCATAACTACATCCAGAGGGTCCTCTTGAAGATATGTACAAGGGGGAGAGATAGATACACTGGTAGGGGTAGGGTCCAGAGTGACCCAGACAGATTAGAGGATTGGGCCAAAAGAAATCTGATGAAATCTGAAACAAGGACAAGTGTAGAGTCCTACACTTGGGACAGAAGAATCCCAAGCATTGTTACAGGCTGAGGACCGACTGGCTAAGTAGCAGTTCTGCAGAAAAGGACTTGGGGATTACAGTGGATGAGAAGCTAGATATGAGTCAGTGTGCCCTTGTAGCCAAGAAAGCTAACAGCATATTAGGTTGCATTAGGAGGAGCATTGCCAGCAGATCTAGAGAAGTGA
>JANRFK010002918.1:7441450-7465948 GCA_030068395.1 Apalone spinifera | reverse complement strand
GGATTGGTCCTGCCTGGATGACCTCCTGAAGTCTCTTCCAGCTCTATGATTCTATGTTCTATGGTCTGCATTCATTTTAAGTGATACAATGATATTTTGTTGAAAATTAAATCCAAATGTTGAAAACTAACACTCACTATCACCTTTATTGTCAAAACTGTTCAGTTTTGCCAATATTTTAAAATATAGAAAAATGTGTTTTGTCTCTTTTGTTTTGTACATGATATCCATGAGAGAGATGGAAACCTCTAATATGGAAAACCCCAAAGAAACATTTTTTTTAAAACTTAGTTTGTTACCAGGAGACAGTTGTCACCTGGAAGGAGAGACTTTAGAGGGAATTGGAGATGATTCAACACCGCAATGATTAATTCATCACTCCAAGCTGTGAAGAACCAAGTTTCAGTTTGTCTGTGGTTCTAAGTAAACTATGGTTGGGGGCCTCTGCAGTTTTTTGGCAGCAAGAGCATTACAGCAGCAACTACAGTGGACAATTTTCCCTCCGAGGGTGTGTCTAGACTACAGGGTTTTTTTGAAAAGTGGCCTTTTTTCTAAAAAACTTCCCCTGCATCTAGACTGCTGCTGCATTCTTTCGAACGTAAATCAGTTTTTTTGACTGTGGAAAACCTCGTTTTACGAGGAAGAACGCCTTTTTTTGAAAGTGCTCTTTCAAAAAAAGGCGCTATATAATGCAAACTGTGCTTTTTCGAAAAAGAGCATCCAGACTGCCTGGGTGCTCTCTTTCGAAAAAGTGGCTTGCTTTTTTGAAAGTACTGATTGTAGTCTAGACGCTCTTTTTCGAAAGAGGCGTGTAGTCGAGACATAGCCTGACAGAAAACTGTTGTGTTATTTAAATCCAAGATAAGAGGAATTCTTTAAGAATACAGCCTCATGTCTTACAACAGGGAGATGACCAATCTTCATTCATACATAACCACACCAAGTGTAGGATGGCTTCTGGTAAGTGCCTTGCCTAAATTGTTAATACA
Organism: Apalone spinifera; assembly: GCA_030068395.1. Lineage (NCBI taxonomy): Eukaryota > Metazoa > Chordata > Testudines > Trionychidae > Apalone > Apalone spinifera. Next base: position 7,464,959 of record JANRFK010002918.1, on the reverse strand, counting down.
CACAATAGGGAAGGTGAATGGAAGGTTAAATTGTAAGCCGGAGGCAAATGGTACGCTGAATTCAGGCGGCCTATGCTAAGTAAGCAGCAACATCCTGATGCTAATGACTATTTGAACCTCCCTGGACACACAGTTATGTATTTAAAAGTAGCCATTCTACAAAGGAATTTTGCTCCCCAATTACAGAGACAGACTGCAGAGTTGGAATTCATTTGCAAATTTGTTACCCTGGGCTTGGATTGACACATTAACTGGTTAACACTACAAAGCCAATTTTCCCTGCCTTTAACATTCCGATTTCCACCTCAAAAAGCTATGAATGGGACTAGTCCAGCCCACCATTTTATATGTACACCTGCAATGTAAAGACCAGGTTCCAAATAAACAGCACATGGACAGAACATGCTGTAGTGTACAGGGATTGGTTCCTGCAGAGTGATCAGACCAATTAAAACATGTGTGATTTCACATTCAGCAAACGTAATCTCATGTGTAAAAGCATATAAAGCAAGAGGTTGCCTGTGTAACTTTGGATACCCATCCCCTACATTTGAGTCTGATCCAACTCAGCGTAGCTTTGCTGTAAGCCAAATAAAAGGAACCTGAGTGATGAAATCCAGAGTCAAGCCAAGTGAACTGCAAGAAGTGTTCTCTCAGAATTGGGTGAGGGGTTCCACATAAGCCAAGTGGAAAAGGTCTTGGAGGACATCCCCACACACAGTTTAGCTAAGTCGATAATCTGTTCTAATTTCTTTTTCTCCAGACACAGAGAAGAGTTTAACGCTTAGAGAAGAATTACAGGAGTGGTCCAGCTTGCTAGAGCCACATTTCTGATCACAGATTAACTATTGCCAGTTTTCGTGACTGACATAGGGTCGGCTGCCCCCAGAGCACCCTCCTGTGGCCTGACATTGCTCTGCATGCCCACTGCTATCCATCTTCCTCCTTTTCAGGGCTCCCCAATTAAACTCTACCCAGATCAGTCTCTCATTGATCTCTGCCCTCAGAAGTGTATCCTATGAGCCGAGGGCGGGGACCCTCAAGCCAGGGGGCCAGATGCAGCCCCCAACTTGCCTGGATCCGGCCCACCCAAGGCTCACTGTTCTCCCCTCCCCAGCATTGGGGAGCCCTTGCCTACTGCGGGACTGGACCACACAAACTCTACTAGCCTGGGCCCTGCTAGGCTCAGGTGTGCCAGGGGAATGTGGAAGGTGTCTTCTCAGTCAGGGGCCATGTCAGTGAGGGTTGGGTTTTTTGTTTTTTGTTTGGGGTTTTGGTTTTTTTTTTTTTTTTTTTGGTTTCTCATTCATGTGTGGCTCCCAACTTATTTTTCTGTGGGTCAGCGGCCCTCGACCCAAAAAAGGTTCCCCACCTCTGCTCTAAGCTATTGCCAGGGTCCATGTTTCTGGTAATCCTTCCCTTTCGCTGCAGTTCCTCCCAGTCTCTGAGCTCCTCTACCTCTTCTACTTCCTGCTACTATGTATAGGGAGACGGGGGATTTGTCTATGTCTATGGTGTGCCCCTTCAGTAACCAAGGTTGGCTGGGCCCAGGCCATTAGCCACAAAAGGTCAAGCGACACTGGCACCATTATCATCACTTGAAAACTTGAGAAAAAAGAAAAGCAGAAAACATTCTAAGTTCTACAGTACTAAGTAGGGTTTCCCCTGGGAAGTGACACACACAGGACATATCTGCTGACATCTGTCCACAGCAAGGTCACAGTGGCATGGTCACATACACTATACATTCTTATTAGTGGCAATGATAAGAAAAACGTATCTCTGGCCCTACTATTATCCTATGTAAAACAACTTTGCATAGTACTCTATGAGAAGAGACCAAGACAGCCATCTAGAGGACAAGGAAAGGAAATCCTCTTCCTCAAAGCACAGTTGATTCCTTTAGGATGGCGGTTCTCAACCTGTCCAAACTACTGTACCCTTTTCAGGAGTCTGATTGTTTTGCATACCCCTAAGTTACACTTCATTTAAAACCTTCTGGCTTACAAAATCTGACAAACATCCAAAAATGTCACAGCATGCTATTAGTGGGGAAATTGCTTCCTTTCCCATTTTGAAGATAGTTATAAATCAATTGGAATATAAATAGTGCACTTACATTCTAATGCATAGTATATCAAACATTATAGAATGTCTGAGTGAAGTTTTCGTTTGGTATTGACTTTGCTAGTGCTTTTTTAGGTAGCCTCTTGTAAAACTAGGCAAATATAAATGTGTCAATATATCCCTGGAAGACCTCTGAATACCCCCAAGGGGATGTGTACCCCTGGTTAAGAACAACTGCATTAGAAGCTCAATTCACAACTGAAAAAGCTTACCAGGACTAAGCAGGAGTAGCATTCATGTATTAATTACACTTGAAAGATTTTTAAAGGAATCCTACAGGTTTTTATTTTTTTTTAAATAAAAGTAAAGTGAAACCACTTTTAAGTTACTAGTAACTTTCTATTTCATTTTACAAAACTTATCTGCTATATTTAAATAGACTGTTCGATGCCTCTCATTATATTTGTTAAAAGTCAAACTATATATAGAGTAATTGCAGAAAAATCTAGTTTGAAATATTTAGAGCTATAATTGTACATGTTATAAAATACTGTGGAAAAAATATAACAAAAAGCAATATGCAATAAGCAATATATCTTTGGTGTATATTTGAAGGGTATTTAAGAGAATAAAAATTTAAAGAATATCATCATTAAGTATATAAATAATTAAGGCAACTTCTACATGATCTTGACAGACTCCCTAAATAAACACTTAACATTAAGACTTTTTGAACGTTATTGAACACTTTTAAAAACAGCTGAACCATTTTAAGTGAGCTTAATTGATATGCAAAAGTGAGTAGGTGCTCCACAATCAATGGCTCTAAGAATTATCAGAGAAATCCTGAACATTTTTAATTAATTGCTGTACTATCTTTTTTTTTTATTCCCCTGAGCACCAACTCAAGTAACAGGACTACTTAGTGGTACATGACTCTTCTAAAATAACCTGTAGCAACACCTTAATCCGTCCCTGTGATACAGCTCAAAATATTGGAGCCCACATATCTAACCTATAATAATTTTAAAACATACGTATATTGCTTGGAGGGGAGTAGAGAAGAAAGGGTTGTACATGAACATTTTAAATATTTATTTGCATTTAGTTAGTGTAAGAATAGTAAGAAAAGGCAGATTATGTAGAGAGAACATAAGGAGCATCTTTGACTCACAGGTGGTTTATTGTGAAAAGAACCAACTAGGTGCCTGCTTTTTCAGTTTGTGACTTGTGGTTCCCATTCACCTAGCACATTTGGGGTTCATTTTAAGTGTTGTGTAGCAAACACTTGATTCATTTCATGTACACTAATTCTATTTGTTACACTTCGCAATAGTTACTAGAAAATGTATAGTTTCATGGATTAAAATTAAATGTATATTTTTAGGGTTTTTAATCCACACAATATAAATATTCAGTTCACGTTTGAAATCAGATCTTTGTATTAATAACTGATTTTCCTATCACAACTGAAGAAAGCAAACTACAGCATCACAGGTGAGCTCTATGGCCTATGTTTGAATGGGATACCTAAAAACCAAACCATACATATATCGAGATCTGTGCAACCATCATGCCAATCTTTCTTTGCAAATACAATTTTAAAAGATTATAAAAATCAATACCAATTTAAAAATCCATTGTAGTAATCACTCCTTTATATAGTACATTTATTACACACTAAGTTATGTTTGTCAAATGCATAACTTGCATTTAGTTTCTCACTGAACTTATTGCATAAGAACTTAAACTTTGGTTCAATAATAAATGGGAGGGGGGGAGTAGGGAGAATTTATAGCCCTCATGTTGGTAGAGAAAAGCTTGAATGAAACTAGAAGATAAGTTAGAAGAGCAGCAAATTTATAATATGATTTTGGGGACTTAGCTTAGGACCTTTGAATAGCTGGTGTAAGCAGTGCTGCTGAAGTGTGACCCCTGTTCTGTAAACATATGATGCATGTCTCTTCAATTTTTAGAGAGTACATTTTACCTTAAAGACAGTTAATGAATGGTAGCACTAATGCCAAACATTCAGACAGGAGATTAAAATTTTATAAAAACAACAACATACTTAATTCATCCCCCCAAATTCTAAACAAACCCAACTCTTTTATGAAAGTCACAATAGTATGGCTAACTTATCTTTTCATTTCTGTGCACTTTCATCTCCTGGGCAAGCCAGGAAATGCAAACATATAAACTAATCTACAATAAGAGCGGCTCTTTGGATCACAGCAGATCTCTGGTACACTGAGAGCAAGAAAGTACTGGAGTTCATGTGAATCAAAGGGGTGCAAGGCAGCACCATCGAATTGTGTATGTGTGCATGTGTCAAACTTTCAAAACTATTCAAGTTCACCCATCCCCAGTATCAATCCACCAATCAGTATTCAAAAGAAAATATTTAGACCAACAGAAAATAGTACACATACAATCAGTAAATTACAATCCAATACAATTTTCACATGAAACTTTTTCTGTTAATAAAAAACAGTTTAATTTAATTCAAAAGTATATCAAAATCCTATAGTGTACTGCATAATCCAAGAACACAGAATAATTAACAAAATATTTAGATAAGCTTTAAAATTAGATAGTAATATAATCTTGTCTACATATATCTTTACTTTAAAATGTTTAACTGCATTAATAAACATGTGAATTATATACAATTTGGAAATGAAGTAATAAAAAACCTGCATTTTTGTGACAGTCCCACAAGTGTCAAAAAGCAAAGTAAAATCATTATTAATGGGGAGTGGGGGGGACATAGTACGGGAGAGTTTTTGACTAGATTCTGCCTTCTGGTAAACTGTGAATCACTGTTTAAATTGAAAAACTGGTGCATTTCTTACCCATACAGAGCACTAGAGCACAGACCCTGGACAATAAGGACAAACAATATGGGACAATATATGTTATTTCCAAGATAAAGGAACATAGTTGCCTAAATAAAAGCAAAACAAATCACATCTTTGCAGAGATATGAAATTAAAAAGGAACATGAGTTTTGCTTGTCTCCCCCATAAACTCTTTTCACTCTGTCTTATTGTAGCAGCAGAAACTCAGTTTTATGCTCTGATCTATGTGAATGTTTTTAGCTCTTTTTTAAAAACCTTATACTTATTTTTTGGAAAGGGTATCACTGTATGCAGGAAATTAAGAGCTACCATCTGGTACAACTTGCAAGACAGCACCAGCTATTTTTCAGATTCTAGAACTGAATTGAAATGGACAAGCTGCATGCTCATTCTTTTTAAAAAAAATCAGATTTTAGTTTATTTGCATTCAGTTAGTTGCATGCTTCTAGGAAAGCTTTATGCCTACGTATTAAAGTTCAATGTGTAATACTATACTCTTTGACAAGGCATCTTCTACATTCTAGAAGCTACCCGACTCAAGGGAAAGGTGAGAAAGTGGCTTACAAAACAAGGGACTCAATTCTATTCTCAATTTCTCCAAAAGCCAATTAAAACAAGAGGAATATATAATAAGGCCATTTTTCTATTATTTGTTTATTAACTCACAGCTGGAGGTGGTAGCTTTATGTTGGTAAAACTAATACTACTAAAAATTAATTCAAAATATGCCACAGTTAGATGAGGGGGAACTGGGGAATGTTCCACCCTACTATTCTGACATATGAAGATTTTAAAGGACAAAAGCCTCCGGGCTGTACTCAGTCTGAACTCACAGATGTCAGCAGGAACCTTGACTCAGTGAGAAGGGAAGGATGAGACCCATAGGAACAAAGCAATCTTTGCTATCAGTAACACAAAGCAGACCTTGGGCATCCAGTCCCAGTTTTCTAGTACTGACACTGGTGCACAACAAAATACAGTACAAGAGACAGAATTCAGGGAGAGCAAGGTTCCTGATCATAGTACTCTAAAAGACCAATTGTGGCTTTGGTTCCCGTAGGCAACTTATTAGTAATATGATGCCTAAACCATCAGTAGCTCATTGGGGTAGGAGTGAGGACTTGTGTAATTTATGCAAATGACCAGTCACATTTCTTGTTGGTGAAGTCCAAAATTACAGACTTAATAATGAGTCGCTAATTCTCGACACACATCAAAAAACTGGACAGTTTGAGGCTAGTGCTCTTTGGAAGGGAATTAAAATGTTCTGCTCACACCCTCAGCTTAATTACTAACATTATGGAAGCTTGGTGTAATTTTTTTAGCATTGTTCCTTCAAGCAGATGTTACAGACCAATAAATAAAATGAGGAAGTGGGGGAAAAAAATGTAGTCCCACAAAGTATGGAGAGAGCCTCTCTACAGTCTGATGCCAGATTTAAAATTTGCTTGACCTGCCAAAACCAGCAAGTTGGCGTTGTTTGCTCTGCTCTCACTTTGGCTTCATCTACACTGTGGCTACCAAAACCCCTGTGCTTTAAGCCGATGGTATGTACCCAGGCCATTTCTTATTTTTAAAGGTGTTTAAGGACAAGTATACATGCAAACTCTTATTTTTCATGCCATTTCCCTGACACCGAGAAAAGAATTTATAAAAACCAATTCCCACTGTATACTCCAGGATAAAACAAAAACATATAGACAACTGTACTCACTCTAAAGTGCCTATTTCCTTTGATTTCTGGATTCCTGCAAGAACCTAAATCATGCTTCCCGCTCTTGCTTTTGTTTAATTTCAGAGCACTGAAACATAAGATCTACTTACTGATACTAGGCAAGATATAATCGTTGCATTAAGCCCAGAAATGCTTTTTAAAAGCTCTTTTCACTGGTCTTCTAATGATGACCTCTTCCTTAAATTTGTGATGATTTCAACTGGCTTTTCGATCTTCTGTGTAGCTATAAAAGGCAAAACACCTCCTACTAACCCCATTAGGATGAAAGCTAAGGATTTTATTATTCATTTTTAATAGGAAGACTCTAAAACTCCCTCAGGAAGGTAGGTTCTTGATGTATCAGATACCGAGAGGTTGCTACAAACTCATGCCTTTCGTAGCCACTCTAATAAAAAGCATACCTTGTAAGAGAGAGATCATCTTTTTTCCCCCCTTTTTTAAACCAAAAAAAAAATCAAATTTCAGTTTGATAGGTCTAGTTTTATTCACTCTTATTAGTCTGCTGGATAGTATTTAAATAAAGCATATACTAGCAACCTAAAATAAAGTGTTCAGGCCAAGACATTGTCTCAGGATAATTGTCTGTTAAACAGTAGCATCACACTACATAAAGGTAACTAAATATAACATATCCCTCCAGCATTCTGTAGTTCATAATTGCAAGAAAACCCCTGCTGCAGACAGCATCATTATCCAAAAGACATTAACATCAATATTAGTATCAAACACCATCTGGCAAAGGAGACTGCAAACTGTCTTCATGGTGGCTGACTGGCAATAAAAGGAGATTTCAAGAAATGCTGTCCTATAGATGGTGCAGAAGAGGGTCTGAGATGCCGACACGTGGAGCACTATCTAAGCACTCAGCACTGCCTGAATCTGTGTTTCTCAGCCAGGGCTTGCAACCCTCAGGGGATCATGAAAGGCGTAAGGCACTGAAAATTAAAATTTTATTACAATCTGAAGCACAGAAAAAAATCTCACTTCCCCCCCCCCACACACACACACCCTTACCCCTCGCATATCTTCTGTCATCTTGAAACACACATGATTCTGTACGATTCTCATCAGATCAAAAATGTAAGGGTGTGTGAACATTTTTTCACTTTGACGAATGGATCACCAACCTGAAAATGATGAGATATTCTGGCCCAAAATCACAAGCAGAGGATGGACAAAGCAGTGCAGTAGCTTAATTTCTCCATATGTGAAGGAAAAAGCAACAGACCAGGAAAAAAAAAAAGTCTAACTACTGATTGTTAAGCGGAAGAGTTGGTTGGAAGGCCATTCGTCAAGAATGCTCTATGAGTCTGGAACCCACTTCCCTCTTGGCTCAGCATAGTCTGGAATCTAATCCCAACTATCTGATTATCTCTGAGGCATTTGAGAAGGGGATATCAAAGAGTAGAGAGGGAGCTAACAGTCATTATATGAGACAGTGTTGGGCAACTGCCAATGTCAGTTGTTGTTTGCAGTGTTGTTGTAGCCATGCTAGTCCCAGGTTATTAGAGAGACAAAGTGGGTGAGGTAACAGCTTTTATTGGATCATCTGCTGCTAGCAAAAGAGACAAGCCTTCCATCTACAGAGCGCTCTTCTCTGGATAAGCTCCGAAAGAGCCCTATGTAACTCAAAAGTTTGTCTCTTTCACCAGCAGAAGTTGAGTCACACAATGCTCAGTCAACTAGTGGAACACTCCCGGCTAGAGAATGTTGAGAAGACCAAGACTAAAACAGGGTTCAAAAAAGAACTATGTAAGTCCATGAAGGATAGATCCATCAATGGCTATGAGCCAAAATCAGCAGGGATGGTGTCCCTAGCCTCTGTTTTCCAGAAGCTGGGAATCGGTGAGAGGATGGATCACTTGATGATTCCTGGCTCTGTTCATTCCCCTGGAGGCACCTGGCACTGGTCATTATCGGAAGACAGAATACTAGGCTAGACGGACCTTTGGTCTGATCTGCTATGGCTTTACTTATATTCTTAGGAGTCAATAAAAGACATTACTTCACCCACCTTGACTCTCTAATGTCAATTGTTGCAACACTGCCCAGCAGGAAGGATAGGCCTGTTCATGGAATTATAGTAGAATTTCACAGTTACGAACTAACTAGTTGACCACAGTTCATTTGGAACCAGAAGTACGCATTCAGGCAGCAGCAGAGAACAACAACAAAAATAAAAGAGCAAATACACTACAGCACTAGTGCTAAATGTAGACTAAGTAAAAAATAAAGGGTAAACCACAGAGTAAATTTTAAGTTTTAAAAACTGTATTAAGTCAATGTTCAGTTGCAAACAACCATAACATTTTGTTCAGAGTTCCAAACATTTCAGAGTTATGAACAACCTCCATTCCCAATGTGTTTGTAACACTCGGGTTCTATTATATATTGTTTATAAATTTGAAAAAACATTTAAAAAAATGTATGAGTGGCTAGAAGATGTCGGCAACATGATACCACACTGAAGCACATTGATGGGTAGTAGGGAAGAGCAGAGAAATCAAAGATGATAGCTGGGATTCTCTTTTCAATTTTAATTTTTCCATTATGTGCTATTCAGAACAGCAATGTGTCTGGCTCCAGAGCAGTTCTCTCCGAGCACTGTAAGAAAGTGAAAAAGAACTTCAAAATAGCTGAGTCATAACAGTACTCCAAATCCAGCCACTAAGTGCTAGGATTTCCAAGTGTCACAAGCAAATTTTCATTCTATTCACCCACCCTCCATGGCACGTGCTCACAAATACCCAGCAGACACATATTTTCTGAGTGTTACTCAGGAATATTTAGCATGAAGATAGCTAGGATGCATCCATTGTTAGAAAGTAGCCTTTTCTTCAGTGTATTGGTACACTAGATTACATTGTAAGAAGTATTTCGTAATGTGTTGTGTCACTAAACATTGGATGATATTTCATTTGTTCTACTTCATTTGTAGAATACAGCTGACTTTTTCATTCTGAGGTCAATATGTTCATAACTATGTTGAAAATTATAGTGTAAATTATAAACTATAGTAATTTTATTTAGTTTTTTTTCCAAAGTACCATAAAAATTTCCCTCAGCCAGGACCTAATCAATGTTATAGACTAAAAATATGCCACTCTACATGAAGCTATAAAAAGATTAATGTACTTTTTTTGCAAGAAATTAGTAGCTTAATGAAGTGGATAAAAACGCTGTCACAATTTTTATTGGCTCTAAATTGCGTAGTAGTGGAGGTACAGTAAGTGCCTAACACATAATGACATAATGAGTCATGACTGCAGCTGGAAGGCTAATTTGCCCTTAACTGACACAAAACCAGGGAATTAACATCGCAGTAGTTTCAAGCCAATATAAGATGCATTATTTAATTTCACAGCAGGTTTTAAACAGAACTGTTAACTGTAGGAATATTGATCTATTCTTCTGTGGAGTTATAGAGCGGAAATTTTTTTTTATAAAAAATACATCTTAAATTCTTGCTGCTGCGATGACATTTCTTTTCACAGTATCATGTGTTACAAGTGTATTCAACATGCCACGTTTGGATACGAACAGTTGCTGTGCATCTGTCGTTATTCAGACATAAGAGGTGTGACCGACCCAGGCCTGTTGTCTGCATTAGCCTGGAGGAAAGTAAGTCTACTGGCCCTGGAGGAATAGTTTTCTCTTCCCAGAGTGCTCTGGAGCAGTCCCTGCACCGGTCAATCAGGAATGTACTAGAATCAGTTAAGTCAGGCAGACACCCTAAGACACCTAGAGCCAGTTAGGAACTTGCTAGAAGTAATTAAGAGGCAGGCTTATCAGAACACCTGCAGCCTATTAAGAACCTGCTAGGACTAGCTTAAAAAGTCCTCTTCAGGAAGCGTGTGGTTGGTGAGGAGCTGGGAGTAAGGTGGTACACTATGGAAGAGCTGGGAGGGGCTATTTGGGGAAGTGGTCTGGGCTGGACTCTAAGCTCTGGTAATAGAGGAAAAGCTACTTGTTGCTGTTGCCATTAGGGTCCCTGGGCTGAAACTTGGAGTAGAGGGTGGGTGTGGGTTCCACTCTAACCCTCCCAACATTCCTCTCACGGAATGTCTCTGTGGTGGAGATTGAGACGAAGGAGGGTTCTCACGCCAAACCCGTTGACTGGCCTCTGATGAAGATGGCTCAGTAGGCTGGGACACAGGCCTCCAGAAAGGGAGAGAGGCTATCTCGATGGTCACAGTGAGCCTCTGAGGCATGACCCATCTGCCTAGAGCTTTGCCACAGAGTATTTGCTCCAAAACAAAATGAACTAATGCTAAGATGATGCATTGGATATCATCAACTTCTATATCTGTGAGTCTGTCATAAACAACTTCACACTGAAGACTGTCACATGGAAGATACCTTGTGTGAACAAAAGCACACTTACAAGTAAACCAATTATAACTTTCAAAATCTTGTCAAACAACTGATGGGAGAAGGGAAAACAAGAAAGGAACTGAATTTCCAAGTAATAAAGCAGCAAGTGACATCTGGCTACACAAATTTGAAAATTGATGTGGTGGTCAATCTTCTGGTGTTTGATGTAGCAGGTCTAATAAAGACCCACTAAATTGAATGCTGAGAGCATCCCTGTCAGCACTAGTACTCCTTCATGTTACAAGGTGTAAGGGAAGTCAATGGGAGAGTTTCTCCCATCAATCTGCCACTGCAGGAACTGGACCGAAATTTGGCTTACTGTACATCGACTGCAGCTATGTAAATAACATACCTGGAATTATGTACCGTAAGCCAGCCTTCCCCCGTAGTATAGACCTCATCATAAGGCCTCACCATGTCTCAGGCCTCAGTGATGTTTCTTATTTGAACTTCTTTATTTACAAACAAACTTCCTAAATTAATCTGGAAAGATCCCAGATTACATACAGTAGAAGAGAATAAAAGCTTAAAAGTTATGGGGGACACTTGTATAGCAGAACAAGGCTAATGAGATACATGCAGCATGAAGAACTGTGAGGAACTGTAGGCCATTTAAATGCTGTGTGTCACTTTTTATAATGCCAGGGTATCCAGACTCTGTACTCATCTGTCTATCACAAAGCGCGCTCTTTTACAATGACCGCATCATCACAAAACTGCATGTCTACACTGACATGATCTTGCGCAAAAGCCGCCGCTCTTGCCCAAAAACTTGCTGCCTGTCTACACTGGCCATGTGTTCTTGTGCAAGTAAACTGACATTCTAATGTGTGAAATCAGGGCTTCTTGTGCCAGAACTCTGATGCTCCCGCTCAGGAATAAGCCCTTTTGCGCAACTGTTCTTGCGCAAGAGGCCAATGTAGACAGGTAACATGAATTTCTTGCGCAAGAAAGCCCTATGGTTAAAATGGCCATCAGAGCTTTCTCGTGCAAGAGAGCGTCTACACTGGTATGGATGCTCTTGTGCAAAAGCACATCTCTTGCGCTAAAGAGTTTTTGCGCAAGATCACGCCAGTGTAGACGCAGCCTCCGTATAAAGGTGTGCAAGTGGAAAGAGATGAAATAGGTGGCCCCACAGATACATGGGTAGTAAGAGTTTCACTCAGGGCTCCTCTGCTACACCCAGGAAAGAACCACTGAGTTTAAATAGGGCATACGTCACAAGACAAATTAATTCAGCAGTTTTCCCATCCTGCCACATAGTGGACATTTGTCTACACATAAAATAACCAAATAGTGCTGCACGAGTGGCAGAGGAGTTCAGGAGCAGTCAAGAATTGGAATGACAAAGGTTTCAACAGTTCCTTGGGGCCCAGCTACATGACAGCATTATTTCAAAATAGTAAGATGGGCGTCCACACAGCAATCCCGTTATTTCGAAATTAATTTGAAATAATAGGCTTCTTATTCCACACTAATAAACCCTCATTTCATGAGGAATAACGCCTATTTTGAAATTGCTATTTTGAAATAGCGGAAGTATGGACGCTCCACTGCTGCTATTTCAAAATAGCTTCTCCCCAGTGCCATTCAGAGTAATTACTCCCCAGTGCTTCCTGGGGCTCTAAATCAAGGTAGTGTGTCCACATTAGGGGAGCCTGCCTTGGATTAATTTTAAGGCTTCCATGTAGCATGGATGTGCTAGTTCAAAATAGTTATTTTGGGAATTATTCAAAAAGAACTGGTTCCAAAATAAGCACATAGTATAGACATACCCACAGGCTACATCTACATTACAGGCTGTTCTTGCGCCAGTAAATTTGCAGAGCGCCTACACTGCACGTGTGTTCTTGCGCAAGTAAATTTACAGTAAGGGGTCAGAAAACAGGGCTTCTTGAGCAAGAGTTATTCCTCTCCCCACGAGGAATAAGCCCTCTTGCGCAAGAGCTCTTCCACAAGAAGGCAGTGTGGACAGGCAACAGGGGTTTCTTGCGCAAGAAAGCCCTATGGCTAAAATGGGCAACAGGGGTTTCTTGTGCAAAAGAGCATGCACACTGCCATGGGCGCTCTTGTGCAAAAGCACATGGCAGTGTAGACGCGGTTTTGCACAAGACTTTTTGCACAAGAACTCTTGTGCAAAACAGTTCTTGTGCAAGAAGCCTGCAATGTAGATGTAGCCTTAGACTCTAACAAAAAAAGTAGATGGTATCATGAGCTTGAAGTTGGGTTGTGCCCACGAAAGCTCATGATACCATTTACATTTTTTGTTAGTCTCTAAGGTGCTGCAGGACCATTTGTTGCTTTTTAAGTTTATTCTTGCAAGTCATCCACACACTCACTTGTTTATTGTCCACTGATTTCACGCTCCTTTGCACAAGGATTCTGACCCTCCCCCCAAAAAGAAAAAAACAAAACAAAAACAGAAGCCTAAATAAAATGATCCAGAACAACTTACAGAATTTTAGACATAACATTAATGTTAATGGAGGAAAAACCTTTCCTGACACACGCTGAAGGCCACAGATCTCTTGTCTGTTTCTGATATGCCCAGTATCAACCTGTCTGGGTTCTCTGCCCCATTGACATGCTCCCTCATTCACCATCTGTGTTCAGTTCAAAATGCGATAATGCACCTGCTGTTTATACAATTTCTTCCGTCCCCAGTTGCCTTAGAAACATGTGCCCATTCATACATACGATAAAAGAGAATAAAAGCTTAAAAGTTATGGGGGATACTTGTAGTTGCAGAACAAGGGTGCTGAGACACACATGTAACTGTCACCAGATGGATTTGAACCTGGGACCTCTGGAGTTTAGTGTGGTAGACTACCCTCTGAGCGAAAAGCCAGCTGGCTCCCAGCCCAGGCTGTAGAGGTCTCTTGTTCTTATCTGTTGCTGAAGGTGGTCTAAGTGCCACTAGATGTGACAGCGAACCACACTAGGGCTATGTCTACACTATAGCCTCTGGCGCAAAAATATATGCAAATTAGGTGAAGCGTGGACTATCACACCACATTTGCACAATTAATGAGGCTCCATTTTTGCGCAAAAACCCCCTCTTGCGCAAGAGCCATGCTTCCACATTTTTTTCAGGAATAACTGCTCTTGCACAAAAGCCTCTTGTACAAAAATGGAGCCTCATTAATTATGCAAATGAGGCATGACAATATTCCACCCTTCACCTCATTTGCATATTTTTTGCACAAAACGGGGGCAGTGTAGACATAGCCTAGGTGTGTGGGTTACAAATGCAGTGTTGGGATCGATTGGCCATACAAATGCCATGTGTCTACCACGTGCAGAGTAGAGACCCCCAACATGATGGGTACGAAGAAAACATTCCTAAGATACAGCCCCACGTACACATTTACTGTGCTTGTGATCATCTCAGACAAAAAAAAGTCTTCTGCAGCCATGTAAATTACGGTAAGTGATCAAGTGCCGTTTCCTTCTTGCCAAATCAGGTTAAAAGCAAATGATAAAAAAAGAACCTACTAATTTCCCGATACTGCACAACATAAGTAACCTCTAGAACGATTTTTTCTCCTCCCTGAATGACACTTGACAGATGGCTAATTCTGAAAAGTTTTGTGGAAGCCCGTAGGGGGCATGAGTTGAAGATCATGGAAAGTTTCTGGCAAGTGGGAGTCGGATTGAGCCAGGATGTACACTCATGTCTTCTTATCTTCCATAAAACCCACCTCCTTCTCCATTCTCACACACACAGCTGCTTTCTCTTCCTACCACATTAGGATCCTCAGGGTGAAAGCACACCAAGGGGTAGGGGAAGGCGAGGGGTATTCGGGTCAGTCAATGAGGAGGAACTTGGAATGGAAGATAACATCAAGTTGGTAAGACTAGTGGAGAGCAACAATCGGCACTTGGGCCAGAATAGGGAATGAGCAGTAACCAGTAAGGGTAGAAAAAAGTCCTGGAAATAATTTTATTCAACTGCATTTTTCTAAGGATCAATATAGGTACTAAGGAAAACAGACAGACACCACTCAACTGATCTTTTGGTACATCAGCTTAGTGTGCAGATGGCACTGAGAAAAATCAACTTGATGCATAAAGCAGAGGAGGACAGTGCTTTAAAAAAAAAGTTAATGGAAAACTTGTAGACATACTACAATACTCCCATCTAGTGAGAGGACAAGGAACAGCAAGAATAACTCTGCAATCCAACCAAGTAAGGCTACATCTACACAGCAGAGATATTTCAGGATTCCTTGGTATCGTGAAATAGCTACCCACATCTTAGAAATGTGCCAGTTATTTCAAAATAATGGGCATGCTATTTCACCATCTATCCTTTGGTATATATGGTTGTGCCAATTTTCTTCCACTATTTGATCTGAGGAAGTGGATCTGGCCCACGAAAGCTCATTACCTAATAAACCGTCTTGTTAGTCTTTAAAGTGCTGCATAGTCCTGTTTTTTGTTTCAGCTACACAGCTACATTTCTATCACTATACTACATGTAAACCCTTGTGCAACAAAAAGTTGTACAAAAAGTTCTTGCGCAAGAGCGCATCCACACCGTCATGTGCTTTTGCACAAGAGAGTGTCCACACAGAATGGCCATCAGAGCACCTGTGCTTTTTCCATCCACACACGCCTTTTTGCACACGAGCTCTTATGCAAAAAGGCTTATTCCTTGTAGAAAGAGGAATAACTCTTGCACAAAAAGCCCTCTCTTCTGACAATCTACTGTACTTTTTCTTGTGCAAAAACGTGCTTGTAGTGTGGATGCTCTGCAAGTTTTTGCGCAAAAACTCTGCAGTGTAGATGTAGCCCTGGTGTACAACATGAAATGGAAGTAGATAGAAAACTTCAGACAAATATTTCCACACATGGACAAAAACTAGGGTTATAATAGGTTGTTTCTGGGAATTTTTTTAGAGCTTGGGAGGGAGGTCTAAGCTATGGAGGGAATAGAAAGTTATATTATCAAAATATTATATAATCTCAAAATAAGATCAAGGTCCTTTGGACCAGGGCCAACCTTACCCATACGGAGAATACGCTGCTGTGTAGGGCATCCAAAAAATTGGGACAGCAAGTGTCCACCCACTCACCTCTCCCTATCCCTGATCTGTGGCTCTGCTTCCTCTGGAAAGGACCTAGATAAATTAAAAGTGGAAAAAGCCTGTCAGACTTATTAGCAGAACTTTGAACCTGTGAAAAGAGCCATTCAACATGCATTTGCCAATCCTGGGCATATAGGGCCAGTTTCTGAATTTACCGTTAGTCGACAGGATCTTAGTTTAAAACTTGCTTTAAAAAATATTTCATTGGTGTGTTGCTGAAGATTATAAAGTCACCTCTCTAAAAAAGAATTGCGCCCCCCACTGCCATCAGGCATAAGGGCACCAGTTGAATAATACTGTGTAGGGCCCCATACATCTTAACAGTGGCCCTGCCTTGGACTTATTTGAGAACCAAAGTGCAAATGATTTGAAGACTAGTCATCTATGCCTTTCTGTAGACACACTTAAAGAGATGGATGGTAAAACAGGACATTTTTTTTAAAATAGGGTAAGACAGGATATGCATTCCAGCAAGAGGATTTTGACAGGCGTTTAGACTGTGAAACACTCACATTGACAGCACCTGTTTCAACAGAAAAACTTATAAAGCCAGTGAGGTCTTAAACTCAGAACAAGAGTCTCAAACTCCTGAGCTTGAATCCCAGCTCTTTTACTGACTAGAGGCACATCTTTGGCAAGTCAAATTCTCTGACTCAGTTTCCTTAAAGGAGTGAGGGTCCAAACAAGGATGAGGGGGATGGCATGGCTACTGAGGATACGTCTACACTGCGGAGGGGGAGGTTCGGGATATCTCTGGTATCCCGGAAAAACTCCACCCCATCCAGGGAATGCATTTGCTTTTCCCCTTTTTTTCAGGCGGAAAAGCAAACATGCTCTTTCGGGGAGCCCTGTATACCTTGTTCTACGAGAAATAAGGTCTCCTCCGAAAGGAGGCGGCTTTTCCGCAATTTGGCCCTGTCTAGATCAGGCCACCTGGTGGAAAAGCCTCTTCCAGAAAAGCAATTGGAAAAAACTGCAAATTGCAGAGCGCAAATTGCGTCGCTTTTTCCGAAAAAAAGCGATCGTGTAGACCTAGCCAGAGATACTGCACATCTCCCAGCAGGTTGTGAGGATTCAATATTTGTACAATGCTTTGAGCTTGCCAAATATGATGTAAAGGATTAGAATTATTAGTAAAATAAGTTTTGATGGTAACAACCATCACATATGTGTTTAAGTGTAAATAACGCATTTTAGAATTAAGTACTGAGGAAATTGACTAGGATGAATGGCAGTAGATCTGGCCACCAGATGGCCAAAGCATTTGCTAGACTTCTGTATATTAGTTTGTTTTTTTTTTAATCACAAAATCAGTGCTACAGTGAACAATCAATATGTGGACAACCAACCAGCCAGCCAGAATATATGGGCAATAAACATTTCAGCTACATTATTTCCATCGCAATAATATTTTAATGCAAGTACCCACAGTATTTAGCACCCTGACACAAATAAGTGTATTTGCTCTTCAGACTCCATAGAAGGGAAAGGCAAACTGCTGGTTTTTCCTAGTCCCTAGTGTTCTTGTTACTGGCTCCTTTCCGCCTGATTAGTGAATGCACACATTTAATTCTCTTTTAAATCCTCTCAGTTACGTTTGCTTATAATTTACCACCAAGAAATGCGAATGATTCAGAGGTATGGGTACCTAAAATTGTCTTGTGCCATTCTGTAACATGGAGGGTGGCTGAACATCAGGAAATAAAAAGTTAAGACACCTCCCACACCACCTACAACCTCAACCTTTCAGCAATGCCTGTCAGATATTATAGGACGATAACTTTTTTCAAACTCTTTATAACACGGGCTGCAGGTGAGGCATCGCTTCCTAAAGGAGCGCCTACAGAAAGCAGGCTGACCAAAGTCATGCACATGCCAAACACGCTCCGAAATCTGCCAATAGCAGATTGCACTCCTAGGCTGCGTCTAGACTGGCTAGTTTTTGCGGAAAATCATCTGCTTTTCCACAAAAACTGGCCAGCTGTCTACACTGGCCGCTTGAATTTCCGCAAAAGCACTGACGATCTGTTGTAAGATTGTCAGTGCTTTTGCAGAAAAACTATGCTGCTCCCATTCGGGCAAAAGTCCCTTTTGCGCAAAACTTTTGTGCAAAAGGGCCAGTATAGACAGCTGACATTTCTTTTCTGCAAAAAAGCCCCGATCGTGAAAATAGCGATCGGGGCTTTTTTGCGCAAAAGCGCGTCTAGATTGGCCATGGACGCTTTTCCGCAAAAAGTGCTTTTGCGGAAAAGTGTCCGTGTCAATCTAGACGCTCTTTTCCGAAAATGCTTTTAACGGAAAACTTTTCCATTAAAAGCATTTTCGGAAAATCATGCCAGTCTAGACGTGGCCCTAGTGCTTAGTGGTGCTCAGATTTAAGGTTTATTGCTTGTTTCTCTGAACCACTGAGAGCCTCGGATGGGGTCTGAAACCCTCTCCACAATAGTTGTTGCAATATACCAGACTTGAGAACACGTATGCACAAACCGCATATGAGGGCGCATGCACAAATCACCTTCTGACTTGCATCCGTGATGAGCGCCAACTTGGAGTGCAGGACAGAGCCTGGATGCTGGACACTAGCCGCCAATCAAGTAGTTTCAGTTTAGCGTAGATTAGGCTGTTAAGGGGGGGGGAGGTCAACTCACTGCTGCAGCGCCTCCTGCTGGTAGCGCTGGGAATTAGCTGTTATCAGCAGGGCACCTCCCTTTGGCTGGTGTCTCACCCGTCTCTCCGCTCCGTCTCCGTTCAGACTCTGGATCCATGTCACTCCCAGACCCTCCAGCAGTGCTCACGCCAGTGGCCTCTCATCCCCCTTCTGGGGGCATCAGCATTCCTTCATCTAGCACCATGGCCAACCGCCGCGTTAATCTAGCCCCTCACTTCAGGAGTGAGCCACAGTCCTTCCAAAAATGGTGGCTAGATGCTGTGCAAGAGGTGGGGGAGGGGGCAGAAAAGGAGGGAACCCAGCCTGCCCACTACTCTGGGTCCCACCCCAGGGACCCTTTGGCAGCAGCCTTGTCCTGCCCTTCTCTACTCCCCTTCACTGCTTCTTGTTCTCTGGGCCGCTTCCTCTGTGACCCTTTGTACCCTCCCAGCCCTTGCGGCAAGGCCGCAGCCTGGCAGATATCAGGTAGGAGCCTCCCTCTCTAGCCCCCACCTTAACCTGCCCAGCACTGCTCCCTAGGAACTAACTCTGCACTTTCTCTGGTCAGGACCTAACTGGCTGACTCTGATGGGCAGCTCTTTATATACAGGGCTGCTCCAACAAGCAGCAACCCTCTAGTTGGCTTTTTAAAAACCCTCATTGGCTTGGTTCTGTACAGGCTCCCTCCTGCCTGTTTTAAGCCCTTCTGGCCAGTGTGGGACAGTTGCCCCACCACACGGGCCCATCATTCAAGCCTATATTTAATTTTTAAAAATTTTTTAAAAAACCACACCCAAACAAAGATACATTTTATTGACAAGCCCTTCTATCTCTGGAACTCGCTGACTAAACGCTGGCCCTGAGGAAGCACAGCAATTTACAACGCATGTGAATTGTCAAGGAACCTGAAAAGATTTTCAACAAAAAAAGCTCTGCTTGGTGTCAATGTGAGTTGCTAGCCCTCCTCCATAATCCTCAAGCTTCCCTGTGCATGCAGGGCTGCTCCTACATTGTCTGATGCAGGCTACGTCTACATTGGCGAAAATAATCAGCATAACGGCTTTGCGCAAAAGGGTTTTTCTTGCGCAAGAGGGGGCAGTGTAGACAGCCCCCTCTTGCGCAAGAGCCCGTTCTGCGAAAATGGCGGATCATTAGCTATGCAAATGAGGCTCGGCGATATTCTAACGCTAAGCCTCATTTGCATAGCTTTGGCAGAAAACCGCGCCAATGTAGAGGTAGCCGCAGTGTAAGAATTTGCAGTTATCTTAGGCCGGCCCCACATCTAAAGACTTTACCACTTTTGTCCAAAACCACCTCAGACCCTCTGCCTACATTAACAAGCCTCCATCCCATGCACTTCTCTTAGCACAGACCCCTCGCTCTTATTCTTGTGTAGGGCTACCAACCTCACAGCTGCACTCCCTTCAGCCTAAGCGTGTCCAGATAAATATGGGGACATTTGTTCCCAACCCTGCTCACACACCTCGAGTATACTTTCCGGTCCTCCTGGCTTCAAACCCAGCTGCTCTTGAAGCCTTGCCCTCTCCTCTGGCCGAGTCAATGCGAAGCAACAGTAGCCACTCGCTTTAGAAGCATGTTTTCACCCTCCTGTCTGGGCAGGCCAGCAAATCTCTTATTGTCTCTTTCCCATCACTTCCAGCAGGGGCACCCCCTGCCTTAAATAAATAAATGGGAAACCGCAGGCTGCAGACCTGCCAAGATTAGGGCTACTCCTGGCCTGAAGCTGCCTAGGCCCCTACGGGATGGACCCTGCTGCATCGCCCACATCCCAGGGTGAGATGCAGGAATGCCCTGCCATCCACGCTCAGGGAGCCCCCTCGGGAAGCCTCCGGGCAGGTGGAGGGAGGAATCAGGGCCACCTGGCTAGGTGAAGGACATTGGGCAGGGGCAAGGGTGGCTGAGAAGTTGGGCAGGGCCTAGTGCCTTCCTCTGTTGTCTGGGAGCCATCAAAGGGGGGGGGAGGGGAGATACCGGTCAAGGCAAAGGGGCACACTATCAGTGACAGAGCAGGCTCCCTTCGCCTCAGGCGGTGGGGCGGAACAACAACAGGAAACGCCCCTGCCCTAAGCATGGGGATAATACCAGTGTCCAGTGGTTGGCAGCTCACACTATAGGAAAATTGAGGCATGTTTACACTCCCCCTCCCCCCTCAGCGTTATCCAGTGTGATGATACCCTCAGTGAATGAAAAAGCTCAGGCCTGGTCTGAGCTGCAGCTTCCCTGACTGGTTAACACCATAGCACAGGCTCACACTTGGCACTGCATGGGCGCTGGGCTTGCGCCACATAGCTCAGGGCATGCACTTTTCAGGGTTGGTCAGGGGAACGTAGCAGTTGCTTCCTTGGACTCCTTCCTCACCAGTGACTCAGGGCGTGAGGCTTCCTGTGGGCTTCCCAAGTGCAACAGGCTGTTTATTATCTAGCAGAAACATTAGGGAGCCAAGAAACAGAATGCCACTGAACAGGCCTGCTGGGGACAGGGGAAAACTTGGGAGGGAGGCCCAAAAAAATCCAGCTAAACTCAGATGTGAAACAGCTTGTCTTGATTTAAAAACTAATTAGTTTTGGAGAAGTCTACCAGCCAATTTGTAAGCTCTTTACTCTGGAGCAGTATCAATCCAGGAAATGTTCAAACTACAATAGGAACAGTTTTTGGTATTTTCTTGGGCACTGATTTCCAGTTGCTTTGGCATAAATTTTTCATTCCTACAGAGACTGTGCCTATCACCTCCACCCTCTGAGTCAATGGTAGAAAACACACAGGCTACGTCTAGACTGGCATGATTTTGCGGAAATACTTTTAACGGAAAAGTTTTTCCGTTAAAAGTATTTCCGCAAAAGAGCGTCTAGATTGGCACGGACGCTTTTGTGCAAAAGCACTTTTTGCGGCAAAGCGTGCGTGCCAGTCTAGACGCGCTTTTGCGCAAGAAAGCCCCGATCGCCGTTTTAGCCATCAGGGCTTTTTTGCGCAAAACAAATGTCAGCTGTCTACACTGGCCCTTTTGCGCAAAAGTTTTGCGCAAAAGGGACTTTTGCCCGAAGGGGAAGGGCAAAGTATTTCCGCAAGAAGCACTGATTTTGTACATTACAAAGTCAGTGCTCTTGCGGAAATTCAAGCGGCCAGTGTAGACAGCTGGCTAGTTTTTGCGGAAAAGCGGCTGATTTTCCGCAAAAACTGGCCAGTCTAGACACAGCCAGAGTTTGTAAGGAAGATTTTCCATACGTTACAGAGATTGCTGAAGTTTGCATTGCATGTTAGTGAAGTGGATAGAAATCCTGGAGGAAGGGGAGGATGTGGTACTTGCACCTAATCTTAGTTCAAGTAGAAGCCATGGCTGATCAGCCAGGAAAGCCTAGAACAGGGCTACTCAACGCATGGCCCACTGGGTGGGATCCTTTGAACATGGCCTCCACTGGGAACATGCTCCACAATGGCAAGGTATCTCCCAGGCTTTGAAAGATGCAAGGGGACGGGCTGGCTGGAACAGACAGGTACAGGGTGGCAGTGTTTCTAGCCCCCAGGGAGGAGGTGCCAGGAGTGGCAGGGCATTGTGGGCAGAGCCCAAGAGGTGCTGAGCAGCTCACCCTAGACACATTTGGGGCCGGCCTGTTGCTCCATGTGGGAAAGAGGCAGACTCCGACAGGGGGCAGCAGCCCTGCTAGGCATTCCTGTCCTTTCTTGCCTCTCATCTGGCCTGACCTGGCCAGCTCCCCGGCCCCTGTAGGTTGGAGCACCTGGGCTTGAAAACTTTTCTTTTTACAGTAAAACTACTCTAAGGAACACATAACCTGAAGCCTCAAGCTAAACACCCAAAACACTACTGTACAATTTTCTTTATAAGTATTTAAAAAGGCACCAAAGAAGAGACACTTGTTGGATGAACACAGGCTTTTCAACCCTGTTTGGGAGATAGAATTCGCTTTTGCAGAGATAAATGGAAAAATCAATATCTTCTTTGTCAAAAGACTATCGCTGCATTAAAGAAAACAAAACTCCAAGGGCATGGTGCATCTTGTCATCCTAAGTTCAAAGACTTGTGTCCACCTGACAGCAATTTAAGAAAAATGAAGATATATTCTTACTGGAAGGTTACCATACTCAAGAAGATGTTCCATTTTCAAGTCAAAGACAGCGATACCATTACAGAAGCCTCCTTCAAAATAGCTTGGCACATAACTAAATCAAAAAGATCTTTTACTGAAGGATCAGCTGTAGGGAGGCTGCCCCTTTAAAACACCGTCTCTGGAATTTCAAAGGGGCAGCTGCAGACTGCCCAGCTGATCCCGGACTCCCCACAGCGTTTTCCCAGCTGACCCTCGGTTCCGTGGAAGTGTCACGCAGAATACCTTACACTGCCCCTTGGAAAGGCCACCCCAGCACTTTAAAGGGGCAGCACTGCATGGAGCCTGGAATCAGCTGGCGACTCCAGCTGATCCTGGGCTTCATGCAGCGCTGCCCCATTGAAACGCCATGGCAGCATTACAAAGGGGAGGCACACGTGCTTAATCATGATAAAATTTTTAATTTGACAGCAAATAGCAAAATTGCAAGTGTCTCAGCTATATGTAGTAAGACAAATTGCAAGCATTTCAGGTGAGCTGTTTTCTAAATTGCTAAAATACACAAAGCACTGAAACAAAACACATACACACACAGGACCATGTAGCACTTTAAAGACTAACAAGATGGTTTATTAGGTGACGAGCTTTTGTGG
>JANRFK010002918.1:7412477-7431816 GCA_030068395.1 Apalone spinifera | reverse complement strand
GAAGAAGAGGAAGAGGGGGAAAATGGAGCCAGGGCAGCACCACGGAGATGGTGCTGGAGGGGAAAACAGCTTTTAAGCCAGCTCCCCCAGCACTGGCTCCTGTTCCACCCCCTCACCTCTCAGAGGGAGGGAGGGAGGGAGGGAGGAGTGAGTCAACTACCCAATAAGCATACTCCAGTCAACTACCCAATAAGCATAAGTTTATGCTTATCAGGTAGTTGAGTAATCAACTTCTCGCTAACATCCCTATTCTGAATATCAGGCCATGCAGTGCTAAGCACATCAACTTCACTAGAAACTGCTGAGTGTTGGACACTACAAACCAGACCACTTAGGAGTCTAGAATTAAATTTACATTTAATTTGGACCCTTGTTTTTGCAACTCCTGTGCTTATGTTAAAGCAAGAGACAGTTAACAGAAAGAAGATGTAAATTCTTGAATATTTTCCTTTAAAATGGCAATTTAATTAGAGTTGAAATGAAGGCATAACGCATTGACACATGAGAATTATACGAAGCCTGGATATCAATTTGAAAGGTACATCATTAGGAAAGCTGCAGTTAAAGTGAGTTTTAGCTCTGTGTTTTTACCCCTTAGTATTTAGCAACAGTGTGCAAGTACTCCAAAATATGCTTCATTTGCACTTCTCTCTGTTGAAAGTATTTAGAGCAGTGATGTTCTCCACCTCGCCCACTCGCTGTCTTATATGAGGCCTGCATGACAAATTCAGGGTCTACAACGTCTCACTTATTTTAAAAGCAAGGAAATCTCTTGATCCCCCCCAGTTGCAAAGAAACACTTGTGTCAACTTGGGGCGTTAACTCCTGCAACGTGTGTCTTCCTGGTGGTGTACTGACTTCTGTTCTGTCCTGCAGCAGGAGGAGCAAAGCAGCAGGCAAACTACTGCCTGGGAGTAGTGATAGAAGTGGGTCTGGCCCACGAAGCTCATCACCTAATAAACCATCTTGTTAGTCTTTAAAGTGCTACATAGTCCTGTATTTTGTTTCTACTGCCTGGGAGGGAGATACTGCAATGCTGCTATAACATTCCTCAGCACAGACTGCTCCCAGAGTTATTCACGATGCAGCTCCCAGCAGCTGAGGAAACTATGGGAGAACTCATAGGGAATCCGAAGATGTTTGGGGATCAGCTCTGCCTTCCCACAACACTGCACTGTGGGGATACCCACATGGATGCCCCAATGTGAACAAGATCTGTTGACAGAGGGAGCAAGTGTGAATAGCCTCAGATTTAGCCTACATTGGCAATTG
Organism: Apalone spinifera; assembly: GCA_030068395.1. Classification (NCBI taxonomy): domain Eukaryota; kingdom Metazoa; phylum Chordata; order Testudines; family Trionychidae; genus Apalone; species Apalone spinifera. Next base: position 7,430,544 of record JANRFK010002918.1, on the reverse strand, counting down.
AGCAATAAAGCTTTTGTTGTTCACAATCTAGCTCTACAAGCCAAATACACAGAGAAGCCCTGGAATCCCAGTTCATCCACAAATTCAATTCACATGCTAATGGACTCAATCATGATATCAGCTGGTGGGGACTACCTACTTAATAACCACTGAAGGTGCTAACAGTTCCCAGAGTTGTATCCTCCCTGTTTTAGGTATCTATCTATTGACTGATTTTTATCTGCTTATGTTTAAGTACCCATTTTCCACATACTTAATGATGCTCTGTCTCCCAACCTCCTCCCTTTTTCTCTCTCTCCCCCCTCTCCTATTTATTTCAAGTTTTCATATCCCCAACTCATAACTCCGGTCATCTGAAGTGGGCTGTGCCCATGAAAGCTCATGATACCATCTACATGTTTCGTTAATATATAAAGTGCTACCAAACCATTTGTTTTTGTTTAAAGAAAATTAAAAAAAACCAGACAGACAGACAAAGACACACACACACACACACACACACACACACACACCCCCGGAGGACAAAATCTTTGCCATGGCAAATCCTAGTGTAAACCGTGATATGCCAACAGGAGCTCCCTCTTGCCTACAAAGCAAACTTCTGGAGGTTTGGCTGCAAAAGAATGGACAGTGTTTACACTGCCCGAAGTTTAGCCACATGGTCCTGTTGAAATAGCTATGTTGCCAACAGCTGTGTAGTGTAAACGAAGCCTCAGAGTGAACACCCTTGCCCAGCAGTTAGTCTTGGGTATTAAATTTAAGTCTACTGAAAACATTCGAGCAACAACTAACTATTTAAGTACTCCACATTTCAATGGATGGAATGGGTAGGGAGTAGGATTCTGGGTTAGTGGCATGGAAGGAAATCTAAGGGGGGAAAAATAGTGAAAGAAACAAAAGTGGATACAGAAGAAAGAAATGAGGGGCAGAAGCAGGGGTCCTATTTGTGGTCCCATTTTCCCCATAAATTGTTTTGACTGTAATAAGGTACTGAAATAACACACTACATTCTTCTACCCCTGATCTGCATAAAACTCCATTGATGTCCAAAGAAGATCCACTGAAGGTTGACAATGTTTTGTCCCAAATGTATACCACATCCCTTGGGCCATAATTAAGAATGGACCAGCCTTCTCCATGAGTCAAACATCTTTGAATGAGAAGGTATTTCCAAGCAGATATCAATACAGACTAAGACGACATTCTATCTATAGCTGCATTAGGGCCATATTCTGCTTGGGAGTCTAGAAACACTTCCACAGTGTGCGCTCTAGTTTATGTTCCACCTTTGGAGGAAAGAATGGACCTTCTTATAGCTCTAGGAATCTGAGGCAGCAGGACACTGATTAGGTACCACTAGCAAGTTCACATTAGGCTGCTAATGAAACAATGCTCAGTCTGCCTCCATCAAAAAGGTGTTAACCAAGGCTGAGCCTGGCCAGCTCAAAAAGTAACTTCCCCCAGGCAAAGAGAACCTTCTGAATCCATGTAGTTTCACTGCATGGTTAATTAATGCTCATTGGGAAAGTGTGTAAGGACAGGAGTGAATCCTATTGAATTTGTAGGCTTCTGTACAGCACCCGTCACTAAGCACTACAGAAGTTAATGGATTTACCCAACACTGCTGTGAGGCAAAAAAGTATTAAACACATTTTAATTTAGAAGCTGGGGCTTAGAGAAGTGACTTGCATAAGGTCAGAGAGGACTGTGGCAAACAGGGAACACTCTCAGATCACCACAACCCAGTCCAGTTGCTGAACCCAAATACCATCCTTCCTCTCTAAATGGATAGAAGCAGCAGCTCTTCGGTCCACTGCACCCAGTAACTAGGGGACTGATACGTTTGCATTAAGCTCACAGCTCTCATCTCAGCAATATTATAAAGCTTCTCAAGTCAACTCTCCAAAAGGATTTATCACTTACCCATATATACAGGACACGTCAATCACTACATCGATCATGTCACAGCACAGCTCATATGACTGCATGTCCACAGGGGAACTGTCTGTCGCAATGTAGATTTTGCTGACTACATCAAAGAGAAAGGCTTTTTCAATACCTGAATTCTTCAAAAAGAAAGAATTGGAGATGCATGCTGAGTGATCAGAACAGCTACATTATGTAGAATTCAGTTCCACATTTTTCAAGGTATGAAAACAAGCAAAATTTCAAGTACGCAAAAGGACCAAAATGGGATTCTGATTTGAACAATTTCCACAGTCTCCCGAGATTCTGTATAGGTAAAAGGACACTGCATCAGCCTGGAAACCGGTCAACTGACTACACTGTCAATGTTGCATTTTGGCTGACAGAAAATTTTTAATGAATGAATGGATTTGCCATGAAAGGCCACTATATAAGCTACCAAAACCATAGACGGCAACAGTGTGGAACTCCCACTACAAATTCCCAAGCACTTAACTTTCAATTACTTCTCTACCTTTACAGATTTTTTCCTGTTCAGCATGATCGCTGCACGTGTGCAAATGCCAGTAAACTAGCTCTATCCAGGCAACGAATTCAGTAACGAAAGGTGACGGACAAGTATTATGAACAAACAAATATGTAGGGGGTGTCGTAGCATGACACTCCCACGATTTCAGAGAGACAAGGAGAGAGATTCTCTTATTGGACCAACTTCTGTTGGTGAAAGAATCATTTGAGCTACACAGGTCTTCTTTACGTAAAGAAGTTAAGGCAGTAGTAAATACATTCTACAGATTGAATTCTACTCCTATATATAGTTTATTTTCTCTCTAGGTAGCATTCACACTGCTTGTTAGCCCAAATGATGGAGAGAATGGATAATCAGATAGGAAAGAGGACAACTAAAAATCAGCTACTGTACTTGTGACTACAGTAAGAGCAGCAGATGCCCTCAACAGTCACTCTGATACTACTCACACATGGATGACCTAGGGCGTATGCACATACTGAAAGGTCACCAAATGCCTGCTACTAGCAGGAAACCGGTTCAAATGAGCACAATGTTGATTTCAGTCAGAATCTCTATTTACGAGCCAACTGAAGTGCTTAAAGTGGAAAGCTCATGATACTATATATATTTTTGTTAGTTTGTAACTTTTTAAAACAAGTAGTCCTGTGGCACCCAAGGGACTAACATGGCTACCCCTCTGAGACTCTCTCCAAGTGGTTTGTATACCACATCTTCCCAATTTGGTCATGTATTCAGGACACTCCTCTGAAAAAGACTATTCACTGGTCACTTTTGTATCAAGTTTATACTCTATGTTCTATTCACCAAAGTGTTACATAGCAATATTCCAACCTACACCTCCATTCTTAACCATTTCAGAGAGGTAGCCATGTTTGTCTGTTTCAGTAAAGGAATACCATGGCACTTTAAAGACGAACAGTTTATTAGGGTATTAGATCATAAGCTTTTGAGAGCTACAACTCACTTCCTCAGAGGTTGGAGAAAAAAAAAAAAAAAAAAAAAAAAGACCAGAGTGGAGAGGGGGAAGAAAAAAAAAAAAAAAAGATACAGCGATGGGAACGCTAATTAAAATCAGAATAGATGTAGGTCATCTCCAACAGTGGTCAGAAGGCTGGAGTACCTGAACGGGAAATTACCTCTTGCAAATACTCACCACCCCCTCTGCTAATCCGGGAATTTATCCCTGCAGCAAACCCCACTGCCAATGCTAGCCACACATCTACCCTAGTAACACCATCACAGGACCTAACCACATCAGCTATACCATCAAAGACACATTCACATGCACATCTGCTAGGGTAACATGCCATCATGTGCCAACAATGAGCCTCTGCCATGCACATCGGACAAACCAGACTGTCGCTATGTAGAAGAATAAATTAACATAAATCAGACATCAAGAATTGTTGGGCTTGTGAATTGCCACTCTCAGACTGAAAACTTCAACAACAGACTGCAGAGAGAAACAGCTGACCTGGAATTTATATGCAAATCTGACACCCTAGACCAAGGTCTAAACACACACATTGAGGGGTTCTCGTATTTCCCATTTAGGTATTCTCGCCTTCTCACCACTGTTGGACATGAGCCACATCCAGCTCTGCATCCTCCCCAGCCTGTCTTTTTCTCTTCAGTACCTGAGGAAACAAATTGTAGCTCACAAAAGCTTTTGTTCTAATACCCTAATAAATTTGTTAATCTTTAAAGTGTCACCAGACTCCTTGTTGTTCTTATCCATCTATTGCCTTGGTTCTTAAAGAGCTTTATCAACATGGTATCAAGCACTTCCTTGTTTTTTCCCATTAATTTATTCATACCCTTTTGCCCTCCCTCTCCCCCCATTTCCTTACCAGGAGGGCCTTTTTTCAATTTCTCTCTATGCTAGCAACCATGTTTGCTGTACATAGTCATCCTCATGACCATCCTTCTGGGCGTAAACTGAAGCAAGGGAAGTTTAGGTTGGACGTTAGGAAAAACTTCCTGTCAGGGTGGTTAAACACTGGAATAAATTGCCTAGGGAGGCTGTGGAATGTCCATCTCTGGAGATATTTAAAAGCAGGTTAGATAGACCTCTATCAGGGATGGTCTAGACGGTATTGGGTCCTGTCATGATGGCAGGGGCCTGGATTCGAGGACCCCTGAGGTCCCTTCCAGTTCTATGATTCTATGCAGCTATACCTTCAGCGTGCTTTTGCTGGTACAGCTTATTTCCCTGGCAAAGGTGGAGTAGCCTGGGATATGCATAACCTGCAAAAAGCACAATTTTGCCAATGTACAATACAGTATATATTTAAAAGTACAGGTTGAACCTCTCTAGTCTGGCACCCTCAGGACCACACCAGTGCCAAACAAAATAATTTGCCGAACCAGGGGAGATCAATATTGTTTAGCAACATTAACACCACTTATAATAGACCAGCAAGCAGAAGATGACATTTAGGGATAAATTAGAGCTAAATAAAAGTACACAACACTGAAAGGAGGATTGGGGACTATAAACAAACTTTCTGGGTCTGTGGGAAACTTGGCCATACTCATAAATGGACATCCAACAAACTAAAGTCATGCTGGACCAGAGAGCGCCGAACTAGAGAGATTCGGCTTGTAGTTTATTTTGAAACTGAAGTTAGTAAGTAAAAGTAACAACATAGCACTTACTGATATAAAGATATTTAGTAGATTTTCCAAGGTTGGCAGCTGTGGAATGAGTTTCTGTACAACCTTACTGAAGGCTTCAAATATTGAATGGTCATAGATACTAGTCAAATAAAAGCTGTGGGTTTAAAAAAAAAAATCCTGTTAGATGTAAATCAGTTTTGCAATAAATTGTTAAGGTAAAAACCCTTAACTCTTGTGTTTTATTCAAGTTCTTCTAGCACAAGAGCACTTTACTGGCATTTACAGAGTTGTTGGAGTAAGCGTAGGATGATTCCCCCATCGAAGCAGGAGAAAAGCACAGTCAGACAAGGATGGCCATATTTTTATGAGCCTTTTGCTAACAGTACCACCACCTCTAATGGAGAGCTATTAAAAATGTGTTAAATGGCCCATTCGTTTCAGGATTTAAATTTTGTATAACATTTTGTTTTCTGCCACTTCCATTTACGTTATTTCTACACTGAAATTATCTTAAAACCAATGGCAATTTTTTTTCAGATTTCCCGAGTAGAGATGGTCAGGAAAAAAAAAGCCACACATACCACGGATGTTGACTGTAATTACCCTCAAAGCAGAATTTAAACAAATTATAGATCAGTACAAAAAAAGTGAGAGTCCATTAATCATGACAATACACCAAAATTAGAGCTGCCCTTGAATTAAGAAAAAGTGAAAAAAAATACATGAAAAAATGCTTTAATACTTGATGGTGCCAAATTTACAAGATTCAATAGAATATAACATTTGAATTAGCAAGAACTGACAAAAAAGGATTCTCTCAAATTAGAGAGTCTTTTTTATTGACAACTCATTTAATTTTAATTAATGATGCTTAGTTCTATGCTAGTGAATATTCTATGGTATATTTTGTAAGAGTAAAGAAGTGTCATCTTACTATCAAAATGCTAATGAGACCTCACTAAAAAGCCCCTCTCATTAAATCGGATGAGGAATAAAGAAAAAAAAAAAGTCATCAGTTTCTTCATGTATACATCTGTGAGATTGTTAAACGTGTGAAAATTTGTATCACTCACCTAAGATGAAGTTTTTCAAGCCCAGCATCTGCAAGGTCATCATTGGCTCTCTGATGGATATCCCTTTGAGTTTCTATTTTATGGTCATCAGACAAACCATCAACTTTATGAATAAAAACCTCAAAGTTCATTTCTGGATTGACTTTGTAAGCTTTGGAAACTGTAATGTGGAGTCTTGTCAATGCTTCCATGTAGTCATCCTGTAATCAGCAGAGACCGAGATTAACATTATAGCTTTCGGCCGATTAACTCATCTTTCTCTGCTATACCTCTTCAACCAGTACAAACAATAGCAAAATAAAAAGGTTTTGCTTCTGTCTCTGAATAGAAACAAGCTAGTTTGGAAAAACAGAAACCCAAGTAGTGAATTCTAAAGCTTGTCCTGTTACCTTTAAAGTTCTCATTCACTATATAAATGCACTGACTTTAAACACACACACACACACACCCCCTCCCAGGGATATAAACTCTCAAGTTAAAGTGTGTCCGGCAAACTAAGAATTGCAACTAAGTATACTGGATTATATCAACTCTCTAGTTTGATCTAAGGGTGTTAAATATCAGTTAGTCAATTAACCTCATGAATTCTTATTGGTTACTCGACTATTCTATAGTCTCCAGGGGGCAGGAGCGGCAGCCAGTGCACTTTGGCCCCACTCCTGAGGAGCAGCCTGCCTCTCTGCGCTTCTACCTCTGTATCAGAGAGAGCAGCGTGGGGTGCCATGCAAGAGCTGAACCTCGAGGGGAGCCAGTTTAAAAACCAGCTCCCTGTCTCCCCACGCTGCTGCCTCTGATACAAAGACAGCAGAGTGGGGCAGCAGCAGTCCCTGTCTTAGGAGCAGGTGGGTCTGAGCTCCCAGACCCAGTGTGAGCTGGAATGGAGCCGAACCGCGTGCCTGCCTAGCTCCTAATACACTTTAAATGCAGAGCCGCAATAGGGGTAGGTCCTGAACCTGGCGCAAGCCGGGACTGAGCCGGGCTGCTGGCCAGCCCGATGAAAAAATTTACCATTGGGGGACAGGGAAGTGGAATGTGTGTAGTCTATAGCATTAACCTATAAGCTTTGGCTTATTGGTTAATCGACTACACTAGTTTGATCTAGTACAACAATTCCTATGTCTATTAAAGCAGCCCAAGAAACATAAGGGTCAGTATCAAAGTAAGTTTAGGTTACAAAAAAATAAAAAGGACTGCTTCTAGCCAGCATTAGACTTTAATTTGAGAAACAGGTTTTTAAAATGCCACCAGCTCCCTCTACCTTAACTAGCAAGAAAAACGTACAAATAACTATCACAGTAAAGAGTTATTTATTTTGGGACACAGTTATATCATGATAGAAAATACATCGGAAGGACATAACAGGTCGTGCTGGTGGGGACATGGCAATTTATGTGAAAGAAAACGTAGAATGAGATGAAGTAAAAATTTTAAATGACCCAAACTATTCCATAGAATCTTTATTGAGAGTAATTCCATGCTCTATTAATATGAATATAGCAGTAAGAATAGGAACACAGTCACTTAACCAAGATGGTGATAGTGCCTGTGAAATGCTAAGGGAGATTAGAGAGGCAATAAAAATACACTCAGTAACAGTGGGGGATTTCAACTATCCCCATATTGACTGGGTACATGACACCTCAGGATGGAATGCAGAGATGAAGTTTCTGGACAGTTTCTGACTGCTTCTTGGAGCAGCCAGTTCTGGAACCCACAAGAGAAGCAATTCTTGATTTAGTCCTAAGTGCAGCACAGAATCTGGTCCAAGAGGTGCTTATAGCTGGACCGCTTGGAAGTACCGACAATCAGATAATTAAATTTAACAATCCTGTGGTGGGAACACCACCACAGCAGCCCAAAACTGTGGCACTTAATTTCAGAAAAAAGAAAATACACAAAAATGAGGTTAAAACAGAAATGAAAAAACACAGTGCCAAAAATAAAATCCCTGCAAACTGCAGGGAAACTTTTCAAAGACACCATAATAGAGGCTCAAATTAAATGTATAAACCAAATTAAAAAACACAGTAAGAGAACCAAAAAAGTGCCACCATGGCTTAACCAAGTAAAAGAAGAAGTCAGAGATGAAAAAGGCATCATTTAAAAAGTGGAAGTTAAAACCTAGTGAGGAAAATAGAAGCATGAACTCTGTCAAATGATGTGTAAAAATATAATTAGGAAGGCCAAAAAGGAATCTGAAGTACAGCTAGCCAAAAATTCAAAAATGAATAGCAAGTTTCTTTAAATACATCAGAAGCAGGAAGCCTGCCAAAGAACCAGTGGAGCCACTGGACAATCAAGATTCCAAAGGAGCACTCAAGGATAAGGAGATTCCCAAACTTGAGCTGTACATCTCAGTGTCTCTGTGGAGGTTGTGGGGATGGAGAGCTGTACATCTGGCCAGGCTCTCCTGGGGCAGTGAGGGAGGAAAGAGGTGGAGTTGAACATATCAAAGCCCCTCAGTGGAGGGAAAGCTGTGCAGTGTATGTGAGTTTCTCTGGGGCTCCAGAGGTGATCCTTGCAATTACAGACCAGTAAGTGTAACTTCAATTCCAGGCAAACTGGTTGAAACTATTGTAAAGAACAGAATTGTCAGACACATTGGGCTGGTGTGTACTAGACCAGGCAGGTCATCTTAGGGTACACCCCCGTTTCTCAAACTGTGTCCCGACCCCCCAAGGAGTCGCGAGCAACTTAGAAGGGGGTCCCAGTATCACAAAGATTGAGAACCCCTGGGGTACACAATTCCAGCTCTGTAAAATGTCGGCTTACCTTAAGCCAAGCTGTGGCAGCGTCCACATAGCAGGAGGCTGATGGGAACACATGCTCCTGTTGGCTTCCCTTACTTCTTGCAGAAAGAGGCATATCAGACAGGCAGAATCTGCCCTCAGCGTTTGATTTAGGGTTTTATATCCACTAGGTCAACCTCCAGAGTGTCGATCTTTGCGTAAGTGTTGACATGCCCACAGATGACTATAATTTGTTGGGGAAGTGTCAACAGGGTTTCTGTAAAGGGAAATCACGCCTCACTAATCTACTATAATTCTTTAAGGAGGTCAATAAGCATGTAGACAAGGGGGATCTAGATGACAAGGTCCCTCACCAAAGGCTCTTAAGCAAAGTAAAACTATCATGGGATAAGAGGGAAGTTCCTCTCATGGCTAATAACTGGTTAAAAGATAGGAAACAAAGGGTAGGAATAAATAGTCCATTTTCAGAATAGAGAGAGGTAACTAGCAATGTCCTGCAAAGGTCCAGACTGGGACTAATCCTATTCAACATATTCACAAATGATCTGGAGAATGGGGTAAACAGTGAGATGGCAAAATTTGCAGATAAAGTATCTTGAGAAGTTTAGTATCAAGTGCAAAGCAGACTGAAGAGCTTCACAAGGATCTCACAAAACTAAGTGACTGGGCAACAAAATGATGGGGACTAAATTAGCTATTGCTACTCGAGAGAGCTTAGAGTCATTGTGGATAGCTCTCTGAAAACATCCACCAAACGAGCAGCAGCAGTCAAAAAAAAGCAAATAGTGTTAGAAATAATAAAAAAGGAACAGAGAACAAGACAGAGAATATCTTATTGCCTCTACATAAATCCATGGTATGTCCACATCTTGAATGCTATGTGCAGATGTGGTCACCATCTCCAAAAAGATATGTTGGCATTGGAAAAAGTTCAGAGAAGGGCAACAAAAGTTATTAGGGGTTTGGAACGGCTGCCATAGGAGGAGAGATTAATAAAAATGGGACTTTTCAGTTTAGAAAAGAAAACACTAAGGGGGATAGGATAGAGAGCTATAAAATCATGACTGGTGTGAAGAAAGTAAATAAGGAAAAGTTATTGACTTGCTTCCATTACACAAGAACTAGAGATCACCAAATGAAATTAATAGGTAGCAGGTTTAAAAAACACAAACACAAACACAAAACACAAACACAAACACGAAGTATTTCTCCATACAATGGATAGTCAATCTATGGAACTCCTTCCCAGAGGATGTTGTGAAGACCAGAATTTTAACAGGGTTTAAAAAACTAGATAAATTCACTGAGGTTAGGTCCATCAATGGCTATTAGCCAGGATAGGCAGGAATGGTGTCCCTAGCCTCGGTTTGTCAGAAGCTGGGAATGGGTGATAGAGGCGGGATCACTTGAAGATTACCTGTTCTGTTCATTCCCTCTGGGGCAACCAGCATTAGCCACTGTCGGAAGACAGGATACTGGGCTAGATGGACCTTTGGTCTGACCCAGTATGGGCGCTCTTATATTATGTTCTTATTTATATCTACCTGTGCATCTATCACATATATCAGTGCCCCTGTGCCTCTGAAGATCATCTCATAATCAAACGTGGGATCAAAAAAGTCCATTTGTCCAGGAAAGTCCCATATCTGGAAATTCACGAACGAACTGTTGGAAATGTCATCTTTGTAAATCTTGTTAGTACTCTCCAAAAACAGGGTCTCATTGGGAGACATTTTATGGAACACCACCTGTAAAAGGGAAAGCAAAGACTGATTGGCTTATGACGATTTGATGCAAGTAGCCTTCTCTCAGAACAGACCAAAAAAAATAGTAATGACCAGAGCGTGAAGCCACACAGTGTGCAACTTGCCAGTGAAACACAGGTCTCAGAAAGAAAAATGGGAAAAAGCTTTAAAAGCACATAACAAATATTGTTTATTTAGCTCATGAAGGAAATTAACCTACAGTAAAGTTGCACCAAATAATAGTTTTTTAATTACATTAATACTACAAATCTAAAGTTATCCCATCCCCAAATCAACAAGAGACGATCTGCTCCTTTTCCCATTGTATTAGAATAATGCAGTACCTCCAGCTCATCCACGTACCACCACAAGATTGTGATTGTGGCCATGTAATATTACGAGTCTTTGGTTCTGAAACTGTTCACACTTTTCATTTCAGTGGGATAATTAAAACTTGGACACCTTCACTTAATTGTTACTACCAATTCAGGATCAAGGTTACAAAGTCAGAAACAATATGTTCTAGAGTTGCTGTAACAGTTAAGAATTTTCTTCAGATTTCCCAGTTTTAGAGACCCCCCCCCCCCCAAAAAAAATCACAAATCCTGAGATCAACTGAAATAGCGTTTGGACAATAATCCCAAAGCAAATCATTTGCTTTGTTTACAGGCAGATTAGAGAAGTGCTGACCAATTCCCTTTAACATTGGAAGGTAAAAGTTGGGGGCAATTTTTAAGTGACATCACTAGGAGAAATTATTTATGCTATGGTTGCCCTTGAAGGTCACTAATTTAGATTGGAGTCCACAATATAGTTAGTGCGTATGAACAGAAAAGAAACAAATTCTACCCCAAGATAGCCTGCAATTGAAGACAGCAACCCTAGTAGCATAAATTACCCTCAAAGACTGCACCTGCAACCTCACAAGTCCTAATAACTATTAAGCCACTGAATTGTTCCAAGTATAGGAAAAAGAAGGATTTGTACAGCACCTTTTGCAAGAGTCCAGATTCTTTGAATAAGAATCACCCACCTCCAAAAATAAGGCCTTTCTGAGGCAAAATACAGCAGAGCAGCCACTGTAACAGAACTGAACACCATAACAACAGCTTCAGGACAAGTGAAGAACAAACAGTAAATTTAATTGCCACATGGGAAAGTTTGGGTGGATACAAAATAATTACTCGAGTTAAGATTTGAGATTATTGGGATTAAATCTTGCTCTTTCAAAATCAGAGAGAAGATCCTTTAATGCCAAGAGCAGTCAGGGACAAGCCTCAGCCTTGAAAAGGTAGGCCTTTCATCAGCATGCTGTCCCACACCATCAATATAAGAGCGTTGGTTCAGTGCTAAGCCAGACACCTGGTCCCGAAATGGAAGAGGTAAATATTAAAAAAAAAAAAAAACCCAAATGGTGCCAAAGGAGGAGAACCATCATCTATTAGGAGAGAGAGTTTTCAATTCAGAAGACTTAAATTCTATTCCTACCCCTGACTTGAAATATGACACTGGATAAGCCACCTGAAACTCTGGTTCATTTTACACAATACTGATTTAATGGCAGCTATCCAAATATTGAAAGTGGAGCAACAATCTTGAGAAAATGTGTATTGCTACTGAGCGTGGAAAGTTACACAGCTCTGTCACAAGATGTCTGCAATCACGGGCCAATCTCTCTCAAAAATTCCTCAGAGAGTTCGAACCAGAATATAAAAACAAACCCCTATAATTTTAGGCACAGCTAGAACTAGAAAATTTCAAGTTACAGTCTCAAGATAGGGTTGTGGCAAAATTTGCCGAGAGCAAAGCCTGGTCCATGCTATAGAGTTCAGTCAACATAAGGCAGCTTATGTCACTAACTCGCAGATGTCTACACTACAATACCACTCCTGCCAATGTAAATTGCCTAAGATGCCAACCTAATCACTCCACCTTCCTGAGGGGAGTAAGGCTTAGATCAAGATAGTTAAAGCAACTGAGGGTCTGCATTAGGAATGTTAAATAGTGATTAATAAGCAATTAGTCAATAAGAGTGTGTCTATTCAGCAGGGCTTAACTTGAAATAAGCTAAGCAAATTGAACTAAGTCAACTGCATAGCTTATTTCAAAATAGCTTATTTCAAAATTGGGAGCATCTATACAGCACTTATTTCAAAATAGAGCACTCTTCCTCCGACTTCCCTTACAATGAGTGTATAGGAGTTGGAATAAGAAGTCCTCCAGCTTGACAGTACTTTGACATTATTTTGAAATAATTGCCTGCTGTGTAGATGCAGACTAAGTTGTTTTGAAATATCTAGTGTTATTTCAAAGTGATGTTGCTGTGTAGACGCACCCCAAGGGGGTTAGCTCCCAGGGGCAGCACGAGGCAGGAATGATCAGTCCCGGTTCGTGCTGGGTTCCCCACTGTGCCTCTGCCTCCTCGTCTACCCCTACTCAGATGGTGCTGGGGGGAACCAGCTTTTAAGCCGGCTCCCCCCCAGTGCTGGCTCCTGCTGCCCACCCACCCCCCACCCCTTCCTGCCACTGATACAGAGGCAGCAAGGGGTGGGGAAGTGAATTGCTGAGTAGTGACTCAACTAGTCACTTACAACCCTAGTTTGCATTACTTGTCAGTTCACAGATGGAGCCCCCCCCAGAATATCCTCACTTAAATTGCTGCCAAGGACACCTACCACTGGAAGAAGGAGGGAGTATGGACATAAAAAACCCCAGTGGTTACTGTGGTGGCCATACATCAACTTAAGACAATTTGTCAGAGACAATCCCCAAGAATACTCATGTTAGCGGAGCTTGGAGAAAACTCACAAGCTTCAGAGAGACCTGACACCACAGATCTGGAAACAGGAAAGCAGTTTAAATTCATTGTTAACAAATGCAAAGTTCTAAACATTTGAATGATGTACACATCTTACCAGGCTACAAGTTAACAATTCAGGAAAAAAAAAAAAAAAAAGACTTGGGTATCACTGTGGACAGTCCAGTGAAGATTCAATAGATGCAGCAACTCCTATCAAGGAAGATAGCAAGGGGCCATAGCGAAAAGGAGCAACAGCACTGGAGATGCATTAGGACTACATATCCAGTTCATTAGGGAATAGCACTAGCTTATAAGCAGTGTTCCAAAGCACATGGCTTGTCTGTGATTTCATGGAATCCAGAGCTGGCCATAAAAATTCACTTTTTTGTATTCAATAATTGTTCAAGTCTGTCTTTAGTCCATCCTGTTTGATGTGTTCATGAAATCTCACACACTTTAGAAGAAAGAGGGAGTGTGGCTTACGTCCTAAGGAATCTTAGAACATTCACAGTTTTAAGAACTTTTTCCAAGAACAAAAGATGGATGAAACATGAATAATGTAAATTTAAATTCTCTAAGAACTTAATAGGGAGGATAACCTATTTCAGGAGCCAAGCGAGGATACAAATAGGAGCTATTCAAGGGCATCAAGTCAATCACTGAGAATGAATTTGAGAACTGCCTCAGACTTTCGAGTACTAAAAAAACCTCAGATGAAACTGATAAACTATTCCAGTTTATAACAGCCACATGGCCAGTGTTGTCTACTGATTCTTACCATGCTTTTCAGCAGCCATCCACAACTTTTCCTTCTGGTTTCTTTCCCCCCCCCCCCCCTTCCCTGCCCTTGTACCACATCTCACCGCGTTTGAAAAACCGACTTGCCCACAGCAAGCAGCACTGGGCAAGGCTGAGCAGACTTGCCAGATTCACGTTTTAAAAATCTTAAGTTAGATCACACAAAATCATGAATTTAGAGTCATCATGAGATTTTAAAAATAAATACACATGAAGGATTTTTTTAATCTGCTTTCTGACCTTTGCATCTTCAGATGTCACATTTTCCAGTATTTTTCCACAATCATCAGGGCCAGAAATTTTTGTTAAAAACTGGAGTAAACCTCCAAGTCCAGGACTTTAAAAAAGGAAGTGCCAAGACTCATGACATAAAAATTGTGAGTGTTCACATATTTAATGAGGACAGCATTATTCTGAAGCTCTGAGCTGAGTCTGTGTCTGACTGAGGTTGTCATCATCTGCAATCCCTCAGTTCAAGGATGACCTATATCACAGATTTACAGAGGACTCCTGAGTCAGCTCATGATCCACATCTGGAAACCACAGATGAACTCACTGTAGATAAAGACATTTCCTGGGTGGTCAGCTATCTACTGAGAAAAAGTTGTTTTTTCCCTTCCTTGTCTTTCAGTTTCAAGGGGAAGGAGATTCTCCTCAAAGCAGGCCACTGCCTGATGGAAAAGGTGGTACAAAGGAGGTCAGTTGGTGGCTTGCTCTTCCCAGCTTGCAATGTCCATATCAGTTTTCTTGAGATGCACTTTCAGTACATCTTTGTAGCGTTTCCTCTGACCATGGCGGAGCTGAAAGCAGAGAACTTGGTTTGGGAAGCCTGAGTCTGGCATCTGCATACAACATCCAACCTAGCAGACTTGCTGCATGAGGTCATATGACCCGAGCACTTGAGATGGAGGAGAAAGGGAATAAACCCAGGAGACCAGGCAGAGAGAAGGGTAGCCCAGCAGTCCATTTAATTTCATGCGGGTGGGAAGACCTGGCCATTTGGCTCTCAGGGGTTGAGAGCCGTATTCAAGATTTGACCATAAAGATCAGGTTTATTGTTCATATTGCTACTGCTTTGGCCATGCTCCATGCTGTGATTCTCTGACACCTCTTTATGGGGAGGCAGGGGGCACAAAAAAGAGCTTAGCAAGGAGGGCTCCGTACAGACTCTGAAGACCTAGAGGCAAGAACTGAGTATCACTGGAACGCCGCTGCCTTTTCCCCCCTCAAGTTGTGTTTCTGTTTTGAAGCTCAAGACAATGACAGAATGCCTTAGCAACCCTATGACGTCAAACAGCAAGTCTAACCCACTGTTGCCAGCTGTTGATGTATTTACCACCCAAAAGCATCCATCCTTTCCTTTGACCCAAAGAAGCAAATCATAGAGAAAAATCTCGTTATGCTTTTGCCCCCCGATAATGAAATCTGAACAGCTTCCAAAATATGTTTAACAACAACTATGGGCATGTCCGAACTGGCAATTTTAACGACAACTAGGCAGATTCGTCACATTTAGTGTGGCTTACCCTATATTCAAATCAAAGTGCAGATAAAAACCTCAGAAACATCAGCTGGTTTCGTTTCCTGAGACACACCTTGGTTTTGGGGAAGGAAACACCTGTGCATCAGGAACAACAGAGGCTTGTAGCCCAAACCCAACATACCTCTCTACAGACACAGAAGGCATTTGGGGAAATAAGACCCTTCTTGTTTAACTTCTCTATGAGCTGCTACTTTAAAAAGAAGAAGTTGCCTACTAACGCGTACAAAATGGAGACACGTTCTCCTTAGAAACAAGCCGCTAGAGGGTTCAAGACAATGCAGGGGGCTCTTTCCACCAATGCCCCCAGGCAGGGAGGCAAGCACCTCCCTCGGGGCTGCCAGGATGCTCAAGAAAAAGCAGACCCCTGCCCTAGGCAGGCTACCACCGACTTTACTGCGAAAATAGGGCATCAGGACCATGCAAGCGCAGGGCCCATTTAAATGTATGAGGGCAACTCCGTTGGGCTTCTCTCCCGATTGCGGTGCCTCCCTGATGCTGGGGGATAAAAGGGGAAGGAGGGAGTGGAAAGGGGGGGGACAAATGCAGCAGCTACGGCTTAGCCCCCGCACCCCTTTGCCACGCAGGGAGCCCTCCCCCCGCAACAGTCCATGGGGGCTCCGCTCTCCCCCGGCCTCACCTTCTGGATCGAGGACTTGCCGCTGCGCCGCAGGCCCATGAGCAGGATACGGGGCTTGGAGTCCGCCCCGCCGGGGCCGCCGCCCGCCCCACCCGGGCCGCCGCTGCCGCCCCCGGGGCCGGAGCCCCCCTCCAACTCCGCCTCCTCCTCGTCTCCGTAGCCGAAGTCCTTGGGGAAGGAATCCGAGGCCCCGAAGCTCCCCCCGATCAAAGCCGGCTCCTCCGCGCCCCCCGCCGGGCCGGGCACCCCGAACTGCAGCGCCATGCCGGTCCGACCCCGCCCGCCCCGCGCAGGAGCCCCCCGAGCCCTGCTCGGCGGCGCAACCTAGCCTGCCTCCGACGCGCCCATTGGCCCGCCCGGGCAGCCGCCAGCGTGGATTGGCTGCGGCCAGCAAGGTAGGCTGGCTCGGGTCAGGTGACTCATCACCTGACGACACCGCTGCACGTGACGGAGGGGAGCCGGGAGGGGCCATGCTGCTGGGGGAACACCCCCTACAGGAGGGGCGGCAGGCGTTGCGGGTCCCGCAGCACGGGGGCTAGTGGTATAAGACACGGCCCTCCCCATTGCTGCTCCCGCCCCCGCCCAGCTGGTGACCAGTGACCAAATTCTTTTTAAAGGAGAAGTGACTCTGGAGTGACTCTGGAGTGGGAATGAATGCAGAGGCGAGGGGCTGATACGGCGCAGCTGCTAGGACTGGCCTGTACACGGCAGGCACTTAAGTGTTAGTGGCAGCGCTTTAGGGTTAGGTTCCCTCCTCCTCCCAGCCATTTCAAAAGAGCCACCCCCCTCCCCCCTTACCTACCAGCAGCAGGTCTGCCGGGCACCCTGCAAATCGGCAGAGCAGTAAGGCTCCCGTACTCCAATCACTGCACTTCGTGGGCTTTTGGCCACTGTTGCCATGAAGGACTGGTTGAGGAAGCCTAGTTCTCTAACCCTACCTCTTCTGCCCAAGGCCCTGCTTCTGCCAGCAACTCATAGCCACCTTGCCCAGGATCCCAGCATACCCGTAAGGTCGCTTGATTTACTTCTAGATTGAAGATGAATGTTTAATTAAGAGTATGGTAGGTGCAGAAATCAAGGAATCCCTCCAATACCAGCTCTGATTTTCTGACAAGTGTAAGGGAAGGGAAAGGGCACAAATGTCAGCCTAATAAAAGCAAGACCATGTTGTAAAGGTACAGTGTAGTCTGGAAAACTGCCACCACTTATTACTTCACTTTGTCCCTTAGTGAGTAGTTTTATTAAATGTGTGCATTGTAATCAGCCTCACTTTTGACCTGGCAGAAGCCACCATAGTCGGAGACCTCCTGGACTACCGCCGGGGAGACTGGGTGGATCCTCGGGCACTCGCCCAGCGCATGGGGCTCTCCACCCTATGTATTCCCCGGCGCGTACTTCAGGAGGTGAAGGAAACTTTGCTGCCCACTGCTCAGGTTTATTTTGATAAGGTTCTGCGAGAGGGTACACCCTGCCCACCCCTCACCCCCAGCCCTCCCGATCTCTCCATCACCCCCACGTACCTTCCCGACGGCCTCCTCGTCATCCTAGCCGGCTGCATGTGATGCAGCTGGTCCCCTTCTGAACCGCCCCAAAGAATCACCAGTACACGCTCGTGGTTCACATGCTCCACTCCCCCCCCCCCCC
>JANRFK010002918.1:7370578-7381588 GCA_030068395.1 Apalone spinifera | reverse complement strand
CCCCGCTTCATTTCCCTATGTCTAGAGAGCTCATCTACATGGCTCCGTCGACGGAGGCACGTAGTCTAGACATACCCTAAGTTCTTAGCTTTTGGCAGAAGCCTTACACATCCTTTGAAATACTGGGATGATGGTCAGCTAGTGTAATATACTTGCTGGGGGATGTATGTGTGTCAGTCCTCTTTTTATTTGGTCTGTCAACATCTGTTTTCAATTGGTGTTTAAAACAGGTTTCTTAATATGTTGTGTCTCCCCCCCACACCTGCCCCCAAAAAGAACTGTAGCATTGATTTAAAAGGATGATCCTTGACCCATCTAAATGCTTTATCCAAAGTCATTAAAGATTTTCTCAGTCTGAATCTTTACAGAAAGACAGGAGATTGCCTACTGAGTCTAGGAACTAATTCCGTTTTACAAAACGTTATAAGGAGAAACATTCACCTTCACTAGAATATGACAAAGCGACTGTTATCAATCTTAAAATTGTTTCGCTGGCATAAATATGTTTAAAAATATAATTCTAGCTTGTTGTGATAGGGCACTTGCCCTGCAAGGGCAAAACCCCAGCTCGGAGCAGGGGCTAGGAGCAAAGCCCCAGCTGAGCCAGTTCTAGCTGGTGAGGGCCCAGCTGGGAGTGATATAAGGAGGAACTGACAGCTGCTCTACAGAGAGAGCAAGCAAGCAGGCAGGTGGGCGGGCCTGTCTGCTAGGGAAGCAGGAGGCTCCCTGGATCTAGAGCAGTGCTGGGGAGGCAAGGCAAGGCAAGGCAAGGCAAGGCAGGGCTAGGGGAGCTCTGGCCAGACAAGCTCCTAGGCTTTAGCTCCTAAGGAGGAGGTCAAGGTGCTCTGAGAAAGAGAGGACCTTGGGATGTGAGCAGAGGGAACAGCAACCTTCCCTGGAAGGGGGGCTCGGACACAGGTGTGGGCACTGCCGGAAGGCAGTGTCTGGAAGAGGATGCTGTCATCTGAGGAGAAACAGGGGGCAACGCCACCTAGAGAAAGGCATCCAGCAGGGCCAGAAGAGCTAATTCCCAGGACAGCCGGCTGGTGGCACTGTGGCAGTGAGTCGGCCTCTCACACTTGTCTTCAAGAAAATGTAAAAAGATTACTAGAAATATTTTAGCAAACTGTTTCAAAATGGTACCAAACTCATGAATTTGAGTTATGGTATTATCCAAGCATTTACTCTCTCCGTCTTTGCCTCTTAAAATCCGCAGTTGTGCCTGCTATACTGTAAATTACAGGTGTTCTTGACGGTTTCAGTAAGTGAGCAGGTGGTGTATGGAAGGCTTCAGGCTCTAGAATACTTTCTGTCTTGGTTTTATACATACACATCACCATGGTAGCTGACCGGCTCTTTCCTTACCCTCCCTGCTGCCCACGTAGCTTAAAACAAAATGGCAGCCAACCAGGAAAAAAGCCACTCCACAAAGTTTCAGTACTTCAACCACAGATTATTCTCGTAAAAGTTAAATAAATATAGTGAGAATTGCCCTCTCGCTGCCACCGAAGCAGGGGAAGACCCACCCCACCCCATTGTGATTCCAGTCCAAGGTAAACATATCATACTGTTATGACTCAATGGGAAATAGCTTCTTACTGGCCCTGCCAGTTGCTGGAATGCTTGCTTGCTTTCGCAAGCGTGCCCTTAGTACTCTTATATCTGTAAATAATTCAATTGTTCCTGTAGTTAGTGTTATCTCGTTTGTTGTTTTAAGTACTTAGAAGTTGGTTTAGTCCCTGCCCCTTAAAGGGGGGGGTGTATGCTGGGACCGCACAGCTTCAAGCCCTGTACATGCTGCCCGAAGCCCATGTCCTGCGGAGACCTGCATAAGGAGTGCCTTGGGGAAGGACTCCTGTACAATCTGCAAGACCTTCAAGACAAGGACTAAGCATCAGCGTGACTTCAGGCTCAAGCTCCTGTTGATGGAGTCCGCGCTGCAGCCCGCAGCACCGGAACAGGCACAGTCGGTGCAGAGCGCACTGTCGTCGGTACAGGGCATGGACCCCGCACCTAGACATTCCGGAGCGTCAGTGCGTCGCTAGGCACGGAGGCACCGCTCCCAATCCCTGGTACCAAGCTCAGGCAAGAGGGCGAGGAAAGGGACATCTCCCTTCAGGTGGGACAAAGGGAGTGCATCTGCGTGGAGAACACCCCAGAAATGTGACACCGCCTGGATGCAGTGAGGCTCCCATGCACCACAGGTGTAGGTCGAGTCCTGCAAGGGCTGGTAGCCCTGAACGGGACAGTTCAAGTGAAGAGGTACCTTGTCCATTGACCCCAGACACATTCAACTCTACCCAGGAGTTCATTGAGCTAACCTCTTCCCTGGGTCTGGCATCGCACTGTGCGGAATGAAAGCCGGGAGTGCCATGGCCCCAAGCTGCGATCGGCTCCGCCAGAGGGGGTGACACCAGCCCTGTCAGTGAGGGAACATGGGCCAGGCTGGAGTGGCACCACTCCGGCACAATGTCACCAGCACCGTCGTTACTGGCAGCACCGGCACTGGCAACAGCACCGGCTCCGGCAATTTGACACCTGTGGCACTGGCAGCACTGGTGCAGACTCAGCTGATGCAGGGACCGGAGTGTGCTATCATGCCCCTTCCCCCTCCCCCACCGGGGCAAACCAGCAGCCATGGCATACCATAGCCAGCACCGAGACCAAGAGGCGCCTATGGCAATACCATGGTCTGCGTCTGAATATTCTTCTGAATCAGACGCGGAGTCATTCGTGTCAAGGGCCTCCTCAAACTGGTCTTCGAGATTTGGTCGCTCAAGGTTGCCTCACCGCTCCAGGTCTTGGCACCAGTCTAGACCCCGCCACCGTTCCCATTCGAGGTGCCAGTTGTGGAGAAACAGTCCTCCTCTGGTGCAAGTCTGGCGCCCACAATGGCAGCCACCAACACAGTGGTTCTTCTGGACCCCATGGGAATACCACCAGGCCCAGGGGCAAGAGCTTCCAAGATTGGGGTCGGTCTCTGTGTTGGTGTACTCAGGGCACAGAGCAACCCCTTCGGCCACCCCTCTAACCAGGGCCCCAACTTTGGTATCCAGGGCCAGCCCCTCGGGGTGCACCGGGGAACATGCTCACCCAGGCCAGCAGACTACCATAGACACCCTGGGCCAATCACAACCTCTTGGCCCCCAACCACCGCCGCCTCTGGAGGAGCCACTACTCCTGAGGGACTCCTCATCCTCATCCCCAGATGAGTTGCTGGGGGATCCATTCCCATCCATGCCTCCATGGATATGCACACCTACCAGGACCTTCTATGGAGGTTAGCCCAAAGTCTAGGGGCGCAAGCAGAGGAAGTGGCGGAAGAATCCGATCCCATGGTATATATATTGACAGCGGATGCCCGTCCTAGGATCGCCCTTCCACTGAACAAAACAGTGGCCAAAATCACAAAGACTCTTTGGCAAACTCCAGCATCGAGTCCCCCAACGCAGAAAGGCGTGGAGAAGAGGTACTTCGTGCCACAATTGGGCCACGAACATTTATTCTCCCACCTGCCCCCAGGTTCAGTAGCAGCTTGGGGCCACCCTAAAGAGTAAAGATCTGAAGAAACTTGGGCAGAAAGGCATATGCAACAGCAGGGTTGCAGCTGAGAATTGCCAACCAGCAGGCAATGTTCAGCCACTATGCCTTAACTCCTGGGTGTTATAGGCATAGTGACAAATTCAGGGCCCAGCTCCCAAAAAAGTCGCAGCAGGAGTTCAGGGCCCTAACTGAAGAGGATAAGGTGGTATCCCATATGGGCCTCCAAGCAGCCCTCGATGCTGCAGACTCGGCAGCACACTCCATGGCCAGGGGCATCGTTATGCGAAGGAACTCGTGGCTTCAAGTCTCGGGTATTCCACCTGAGACACAGACCACACTCCAGGACTTATCCTTTGAAGGCTCTGGGCTCTTCTCCGAGCAGACTGACCGCAAGTTGCACAGCCTGAAAGACTCAAGGGTGATGCTGAAGTCTCTGGGCATACACACCCCTGTTCCCCAGCATCGCCCATTAAACCCCAGACCTCAGAGGTTGCTGCAACAGGGGCCCAGACAGGACTATAGGCAGAGGTACAGGACAAGGTGACGCTCCGCCCTCACCCGGCTTTCCTGCCGAAGGTGGCGTCCTTGTTCCATATGTCCCAAGAGATTTTCCTGCCCATTTTCTACCCCAAGCTGCACGCAAATGAAAAGGAACAGGCACACCACACGTTAGCCGTAAGAAGGGCTCTAGCCTTCTATTTAGAAAGGAAAAAGCAATTTCGCAGATCAACCCAGATGTTTGTCACTATAGCAGAGAGGATGAAGGGCCTTCCCGTCTTGGCCCAGTGCCTGTCCTCATGGATAACAGCCTGTATTCGGGCGTGTTACGAACTAAAGGGAAAACAGGCCCCACTGATTACAGCCCACTCCACTAGAACCCAGGCATCCTCCGTAGCATTCTTGGCTCAGGTGCCGATCCTAGACATATGCATAGTGGCCACATGGGCATCGATCCATACCTTTACTACCCATTATGCGATCACATAGCAGGCTAGACAGGATTGCAGTCTATCTCTACTTAGGTTCTGACCCCACCTCTATAGGCATGGCCTGGGAATCACCTAAGAGGAATGGACATAAGCAAGTACTCGAAGAAGAAAAGACAGTAACTTTTTTTTACTGTAATTGTGTTTTTTGAGTTACAGTAACAGTAACAACACCTGTAACTGTTTTTTGAGATGTGTTGCTTATGTCCATTCCAATCCCACCTACCTCCCCTTCGTCGGAACGTCCGGCAAAAAGGAAATGAGGGGATGTACGGCCAGCAGGGGCATATATGTGCCAATTCACCGGCGCCACTCCGGAGATTCCCCGGCTGGCCCAACGGGTACTGCTAAGGATAAAAAGCTTCCAGAACTCATGCATGCGGCGTGTGCACACTTAAGTGGAATGGACATAAGCAAGCACTCGAAGAAGAATAGCAGTTGATAGAAATGCAGTGAATACATATGCCAGGAAAAAGAGTCTGGAATTACAGCAAAATTGCAGTGAGCCCTCACACAGATGACCAGCATTTCACAAATAGTCTACACAATGCTCTGTTAAACTATTCAGATTTTATTCAGGTGAGGGGCATAGAGCACCCCTTTTGGGGAGCACCTAAGATACATTTATATTTTGTTGTTGTTGTTGTTGTTGTTGTTGTTTTTAAACCTTCTTTCTGCCACATGTTCAGCTGCTGGAGCTGTAAATGAGGGAAGAAGGCAATAGGTAGACCTGAAGCTTCAAGATGCATCAAGTGATATCTACTTTTAAACTCTTTTTCACATGGTCAGGCATGTATGCGTGTGTGTCTGTTTGTCTGTCTCCAAAATTTAATCCTTAGGTACTAACAAGCTACTGACTAAGAGTGCGTCTGTACAGCAGTGTTATTTTGGAATAATGGCTGTTATTCCGAAATAACAATGCGAACATCTACACAGCAAGACCAATATTTTTAAATAAATTTGAAATAACGGACAGCTTATTCCAATTTCTGTAAACTTCCTTCCAGGAGGAATAATGCATATTCCGAAACAGCTATTTTGGAATAGCAGTGGTGTGGACACTCCATTGCTGTTATTTTGAAATAGCTCCTTCCCCAGGACCATTCAAAGTAATTACTCCCCAGTGCCTCCTTGGGCTCTAAATCGAGGTAGCATGTCCACATTAGGGAAGCCTGCCTTGGACTAATTTTGAGGCTTCCCTGTGGCATAAACGTGCTATTTTGAAATAAACTATTTCAGAGTATTTTTTCCGGAATAGCTTATTTCGAAACAAGCATGCCGTGTAGACTTACCCCTAGAAATGAAAAAGTTTTTTGTTGCTTTGCAAGCCCAAGCCCCTCTAACCACTTCCTAACTTTTTTATATAAAAACTTATAAAACTGTATCTAATTCAATTTAACATGAAAAACTATAAACCAAATTGTCCTCATGGAAAAATACTCCTAAAATCAAGAGCTTTTAATTCTTAATTGTCAATAGCATGTGCTTTAGAGACAGTATTGATTTTTATTTTCTACTGTATTTTGTCTGACCTACAATGGCCGTCTAAATAAATAGAAGCACAAAAACCCCCAGAGGATGCATGAATTGTCTTATGTCTAGGCTTATTTCTGTCACTTTCTTTGTTATTCTGGTAAATTTGTAATTAATATTTTAAAATATAACATATTGCTATGTATGATCTTAATATGCATAATGAGCAAGAATGTATAAAACTAGAGGTACCACGTTCCTCCCCTCCCCCACAATTGTTTTTAGATCAGTTCACAAAGCCTGAGGTAATTGCTGATTAGCAGTGAACATTTCTGAGTTTCTGCTTACATAAGCACTGTTTGCAAAAATTTGGTTTGTCCTTCAGATCATTCAGAAGGTCCATATTCCTGCCACAAATCAGAGTTGTTCACTAGTTAGCATAGATATGGCTACTCTTCGTATTTCCTCTTTTTGGTGGGGAAAAAAGCCACAATAAAGAAAGTAGGAAGCATTTGTATACTTTTCTCCCATTAAATGGATAAATTCCCATAGAACATTATAGATTATACAGTGTGCTTTTATTTAGAAATTTGGTCCAGTAACTGCGCAAAGTCAAGTCACCTAAGTGTAAAGAGTTACATCTTTACCAATAGAAAATAATTAAAGCATGGAAGTTTCAGCATCATATGAGTAAGTCCAGGTCTACACGAGACCTGGAAGGCCAGGGTAAGGTATGCAGCTCCATAGCTGAAGTTTTGGCTTACCTTAAGCCGAGCTTGGCACCATCTTCAAAGAGGAAGGCCAATGGGAGAAAACACTCCCGTTGGCTTTCCTTATTCCTCACGACTGCCAGGGATACTGGCGCCAGCTGGAGCCACCCTCAGCATTCTATTTAGTGGGTCTTAACTAGACTCACTAAATCGAATGTCAGAAGATCGATCTACAGAACAGTAAATATAAATGTATAAATGTGGCCTCAGTCACTATTCTTAAACAAGGAGAATGTGGAAAATGAAATAATATGAACTGGTGTTGGGAAGGAACAGATGGGCTCCACAACCTATAATGATTTTTTTCTCTCCAGGAGAAAAAAAATAAGATGACAAGTTGGGGTAACTTTCAGAGTGGCTGTTGTAGATTAGGTAGCTCGGAACCTGGACAATGGTCAGCCTGCATCAGCTGCAGCTGTGTGAACTACTCATCCTCAATAGTTTAGGAAAATTCTCTAACATTTTCAGAGAGAAACTCGGAGCAAAGCAAAACCCTGAGTCAGATGAGTCCAAAGTAAGATCAAAATCAAGTTACAATGAAAACCATTACCTGTTTAAGCATGTTTTAATTGTCAATGGCAAAAGCACAAAACTGCTTTTCCTCCATCAGTTAGAAGTAATATCACATATTTTACAAGACTGCATGGAATGCAGCGTGTAATCCACTTTTTGCCCAGAATTTTTTCAGACTCTACACTTCTGTTAAGTGTTTGTAACCCTCGGGTTGTAAAAATAACTTTGGCTTCTGAATCAAATGCTAATCTGCCTCATTCTACAAACCAATTGTCTGGCAGGTGTCCCCTTTCATAGAATCATAGAATACTAGGACTGGAAGGGTCTGCGAGAGGTCATCGAATCCAGTACCCTGCCCTCATGGCAGGACCAAGTACTGACTAGACCATCCCTGATAGACATTTATCTAACCTACTCTTAAATATCTCCAGAGATGGAGATTCCACAACCTCCCTGGGCAATTTATTCCAGTGTTTGACTACCCTGACAGTTAGGAACTTTTTCCTAATGTCCAACCTAAACCTCCCTTGCTGCAGTTTAAGCCCATTGCTTCTTGTTCTATCCTCAGAGGCCAAGATGAACAAGTTTCCTCCCTCCTCCTCATGACACCCATTTAGATACCTGAGACTGTCTCACTATCAAGTCTGGATCGTAATGGCAATTAAAGGGTCAACAGCTCTTTCAGTGCTGATAAGTTGAGCAGAAATATCTAGAGAATGTTCCTGTTCCACAACCACAAACTAACTTCCATGCCTCCTGTGACGGCGCATCGGGGAACCCCGACCCCGCACCCCCATCCACAGCAAGATGTGACTCCACCAGCCAGTAGAATAGACAGTGTTTATTGCTTCTTAGAGATACAACACAGCCCGGGTTCAATGCGGACATAGGAGTCAGGGGCAGGCAGCCTTAGACCCCTTGGGGCAGGAGAACACAGGCCCCTCGATCCCCAGTACTTGACTTAGTCTGTTCTCTTCATGTTTGCCCACCAAGACTGCCCCCTCTCTCAGCCACAGGTCACTCACTCCTCCAAGGTAGCCACGCCCCTTCCTTTGTTTAAACTCCTTCCCCTGGCCAGGTGAGAAGTTGCTAGCCATGACCTATGTGCCTGTCTTCAGGGACCACCCGCCGCTGGGCAGTGCTTACAGACACCGGCCAGTAGAGGTCATCCATAGCACAACACAGCAACCAGTGAC
Source organism: Apalone spinifera (assembly GCA_030068395.1). Classification (NCBI taxonomy): domain Eukaryota; kingdom Metazoa; phylum Chordata; order Testudines; family Trionychidae; genus Apalone; species Apalone spinifera. The sequence goes on along the minus strand of JANRFK010002918.1, from coordinate 7,373,107 downwards.
TGCCCAACTAGAGTGGACCCAGGGTCACAAGAGTGTACAGCACACCCCACTATGTCACACCTCCTCGGATGTGAAAACCAAAGCATCAAAACATCCAGCTTCCCGCATGTGCTCCATTGTCAATGCACAGCTGTGCATGCAGCACAATGAAGACTACCCACTGTAAAATAAAGTGTAATATCAACATGAATACAACCAGCGCAACAACATCTTCATGTTCATAGCTCATTAGCACATAAAAGCTGCAATACTGGATCAGACCAGTGATCCATCAAATGTTGTATCCTGTCTTTAACTAAGATCATGAATACTCTAGAAACAGATGCAAGGAACCCTTGAAGGCAGCAATTATGCAAATCTTGCTCGCAATAGAATAAGATGTCATTCCTGGAAAATCTCTCTAAAAAGAAAACAGAGCTGCCACTGAATTTCCAGTCTGTTGAAGTAGCGTGTCACAGAATCTAGAGACTTGGCCATGGACTAGACTTAAGGGCTGTGTCTAAGAACTAGAAGCTTTGACTATAAGTGACAAAGAACAAGAATCATCACATCTGCTATTCAACTGTAAACAAAATCTCACACCATGACTTTTTTTTCCCTCTAAAAGCACTCTTTATTGTGCTGATCAACAATTCTCTGTTTGTTTTGAGGTCAGAAAGCTGGTATTGGAAGAAGTAATTTCTTCCAAGTGAATATTATTGAATAATGTCACAAATGCACCAAGAATTATTCCAAAACAACTAGGAAACCTTGATGTTTATTTAACAGTATAAAAAAGCCATAGAAAATAGAAAAGGTTACATATACTTTTTAAAGGCCATATTTTAATAATTACATTTAATTTCTCAGATAGAAAAACCATCAAATGATGGTTTAATGCTTTAAAAATTAAAGTCTGTACAGAACACAACCATTATTTTAAAAAGTAACATTTATAGAGTTCTTTTATTGTTATAAAACTCTAATTTTTCTTTTCTTCTTTTTTTTTTTTAAGTCTTTCTGGTGATTCAAGTGTTTCTTTTGTGGCTGTGCAGGCTAGTTTGCTGGTGACAGAAAGATGTTGAAAAATACAGCAAACACTACACAGACTAAATAAGCAACAATGGCAATCCAAAATCTTGGATCTTTTATTAAATTCTGATCAAAACAACTGAAAACGACATAACCTATTGACATCCCAGCTAGGCCACCAGCAATGTGAGCCACAAAGGATACCTTAAGAGAGAAAAAAGTAAACTGTTAAGTTACATTTCAAGACAGGAACCACAGCACTTCTATAACATTATTAATTCAAAGATTTGAAAGCACTTCTCAATATTATTTTAGCTTTAATACATGCCTCTGAGATAGGTAAAGGATGTGTAGAGATTCTGAGTTTTTAAATGTAGCTACTCTGGTGGAAGGCAGTAGTTGTTAAATGGTGTACAGCTACATATAAATTAAACCTGCTGGCATGAATCTAGGGAGGTAGAATTAAATTATTCAAAACTGGGAATTTAGCTAGAACATGGGCACACTTTTAGGAGGAGAGTTGTGACATCTTCTATCACAGCTTTGTGCCTCATCCAAAATATGGCTTGTCCCTAAAGTCATGCTGGGACATTCCAAGAGAACAAACATGGTTTCCTACTGATTCGCCAAAAGTCAGTGAGCACAGTACAATTCCTTGGAGGTTTCAAATTTAGAGTGTGACCAAGTCCAACCCTGCTTAACTTCAGGTATGAAAAGTCCAGTGTAAGGTAGCATGGCTGCAGGTGGTACACAAAAATATTCAAGATGAGCAGGAAAGTTATAGATGTAAAGCATTCAGTTACAACAGTGATGAGTGAAGTATTAAAACCTAGACGGAGAAGAGAAGAAAATTAGATATATTAGATAGACCTAAGCTAAGACTGTACCATGAAGCATACACACACACACACACACACACACACACACTCTCTCTCTCTCTCTCGCATCATCCGGATGGCCACAAATGATTTGCCATCCCTGCTCCTTGTTTTCAGAGTAAAGAGAGGTCCAGGAATAGTGTGTTAATTTGTGCTCCCTCTGCTGTTTGTGCGGGAAAGTACTGGGTCACAGTAGAAAAAGACTGATTACTTCTCAGAAAGAGGAGATTTTGAATATTAGAAGAGATTTCCCACCAGATCATTTTAAGGTGCCATGGTACAAAACACAGATTTAGTTTGACAATATTCCTGTAGTACTGACCAATCTCTGCAAATGGAGTTCTAAAGTTTGTAGCTAAATCTAATACTTAAGGAAATAAGGGTATGTCTACACTACAGCATTATTTCGAAATACCTAATAAATATCTTATTTCGAAATAACACGTCTACACACAAAATGCATTTCGAAATAGCTTTTTCCTATTTCGAAAAAGCGTGTCCACACTGATTTAAGGCCATCTGGAACTGGTTCCGGCAGGGCATCAGGTCGGAAGTTACCTTATGGTCAGGGCGGCCAGCAGGGCATCCTGGGAAGGGCTGGAGACCCCCTATTTCAAAATAAGCGTCTACACAGTGCTTA
>JANRFK010002918.1:7301227-7312670 GCA_030068395.1 Apalone spinifera | reverse complement strand
GTGGTTTCTCCATCTCTTTGTGTCTTCTAGTGAAGATCAGAGGCCTTTCCTACATGTGCTTTGGTTCCCAACTCACTACTGTGCCATACAGGAGGCCTGTGATATGCAGGGGGGTCAGATTAGATGATCTAACCATCTCTTATGGCCTCTTATGGCCTTAAAGACTGCAAAGCTGAGTGTGGCACTGAGCATCCTCCATGTTTCCATGTGTAGCCTGCTTGATGCCCAGAACTAACGCTGAATGAGTGGGGGATGACACAGGGGGAGCAGCTCAACCATGCAAAGGGGCTGGATAGGGGCAGAACATTAGCCCTACAGGGCCAGGGTGGGTGTGGCAATGACATCACAGTGGCCTTTTGCAGCACCTCAGCTTATTGGCTAAAGGAGGCCAAGAGGAGGTGACCTCACAAAGAATCCATGACAATGATCCGATGGGACAGGCTGCAGGGCAGGGACAATCTCAGCCACACTCCCCCGCTCATGACTGTGCCACAGGGCATCTCCTGTTTGAGGTCTGCCCTGGAGGACTGAGAGAGGATTCGGGGTCATGCCCATGAGCACGACGAGCCTCTCTGGAGTTTTCTCCTTTCCCGTGACTAATTGAGCTAGATGACAGATGACCCTGTGGAGAAGATACGAGCCTCTGAGAGGTCTGGTATCTATGCAGCCTGATTCACCCGGTGCTGGCCAAATTGGGTAATGGGACCCCTGCCGGAACCTGTCTACCCCTCTGCGATTGATCCCATCTGGAGAATGAGTCTTTTCTCTCCTTCTCACTTTAGGATCAGATTCCCCCCCCCCCCCAGCCGCACGGCCATCCGCATCTGGAGGGAGCCCTGCGAGTCGGTTGGGCCAGGGATGCAGTGAGAGCTCCTCCCAGTGCCATTGGGATGGGAAGGAGACAGGCACCAAACCAGAATGGAAAACCCAACTGCCTCTCTCTCTCCCCCAGAGCTGAGGACACATGCTGCCGAAGATCTGTGGTGCTGGGACTGGCACCAGGAGAACGGGCTACAGGAACACAGCCCGGGTGGGGGAGGCAGGCCTGACGACAAGGGGGGATAAAGGGGACAATTGCCGGGGGGGGTGGGGGGGATCAGAGAGATTCAAAGGGGCCTGGAGTTCCCAGCCGCCATCAATGCTACTGCGGCAGCGCCAGTGGGTGGAGCCCCGAGTCCCTTTGAATTGTCAGTGGAGCGCCGTGCTGCCACTCTGGGAGGCTCTGAGGCGGCACCAAAGCCAGGGCAGGGCTAACTGCTCTTGGCTCCACCCATTCTGCTTGAGGCCACGCCTCTTCCAGGGCACAGAGGCCCCCCAAACCTTCCCTATGGTGGCTGTCAGCCCCATTGGGCAGAGTTAAGGATTTTCTGCCAGGGACTCCCATACTCCATGCCCCCAGAGCCACCCTTTAGAGTTGCCCTTATCTCTGGCAGCTTCCTAGGGCTAGGGACTGACTGGACCATGACCAACTGACCAGGCGCGGATGAGGCACATGGGCTGTAGGGAAACAGCTTTTGTCGCTGCTCAGGCTGGACCTGCTCTGGGCAGAACTGGAGGAGTCGGGCAGCCTGGGAAGAGGGAGGGAATCACGAAAACCTTTGTGAAATTTCAGGGTTTTTCTAAATTACCTTTTTTGACTGCCAGCTCTAGTGTCCTATAACAAATAAAACCTGAACTTCCCGTAATGCACCTGTGCAAAGACCAGAGCTGCCTGTTTGGGCCTGGCAGTGCAAATGAACCCGTGAGCAAGGGGTGGGGTAGAGCAAGCGATGGCGAGGGGGAAATGGAGTGAGTGGGGGCGAGGCCTTGGCAGTGGGCAGGGCAGTGGGTGGGGCCTTGTCTGTGGGCAGGGCAGTGGGTGGGGCCTTGTCTGTGGGCAGGGCAGTGGGTGGAGCAAACGTGTTTGGTTTTCTGGAATTAGAAAGTTGACAACTCGAGGCCCCCTGCCACCACCCCACATGGTGTCTCAGCCCCCTAGTTAGCCACTACTTAGCCTCTACTTAGCCACTGGAAACTGGCTCTTCTCCCCCCGCCCCAACCCTGCAAGTTCCTTTGTGGGTAGGCGCCTGAATGACAGCCAGGCCTCCCAATGAAAGATGACTGTGCTGTCTCAGCCAGCCTATAGGAGCTTGAAGTTGCTGGCCTCTCCCATGTTGGGAGGGGATGGGCAAATACTAGGAACTCAGTGCAGGGCAAAGAGATCAGTAAATCTTAGGGGGTCCTGATCTTGTGCCCAAAGTTCCCAGTCCCCTTCCCCATTCTCAGAAGTCTCCTTCCTCTTCCCCCAGCTCCCAGAGGGCCTCCGCGTCCATAGCTGGCCCTGAGCAGCAGCAATGCCAGGTGCTTGGTGCATCCAAGTCAGCTCCCCAGGGTGGGTGCAGGAGGGAGGTGCAGGGGTTAGTGGCAATGGGGTGCAGTGGCTGGGGAGCCCATGGGGGCCAAAGGAAATAGGGGGCATCATGCCCACAACCCCGATAGGGGTGGGGTAGTACTGTTTTCCCCAGTTTACACATGATATAACTGAGGTTAAGTGGCATACCCAAGGTTAAATACAAGTCAGTGGCACCGCTAGAACTAGGTCTCCTGACACCCAGCTTCCAGCTCTAACCAGTAGACGACACTGCTTCCTTTTTGCTCTCCCCCTCTCTCTCTTGAGCTGGTTCTGGGAAGGAAGGAAGGAAGGAAGGAAGGAAGGAAGGAAGGAAAACAGGGTTTGTCTGATGCTGCTATTGCTCAATGCCCACCCCCCACTCCTTCATGTGCACACACACACAGACAAAATCCACCCAGTTCCAAAAGCTTTACCTCTAATTCCTTGAGGGCTTTAGCTCACTTTGGCAACATATAGCTGCAGACCACTGAATGAGGCAGGGTGCCTCATGCCAGCTCCAGCCCCACGGGCATCACAGAGTGGATGGCAGACTCTGAAGCGCAGAAGCACGGATGCTGGATCTCTTTAGCCCAGAAGTTAAATGGGTGATGAGGATGACACAAGGTGTGCTGGGGGAAGCAGAGGCAATGTGGATGGATCAGTGCAGCAGCAACAGCTGGCAGGCTATTGCTGAATCATGGAGCGCTGAAAGCAGATTAAATGTGTTCTCTCCAAATGCCTAGTCTCCAAAGTACAATCTGTTTGGAACAAATCAGGGCTCAAACTAGCCTGGAAAATATCCTGCCCAGAACATGAACACCAGAGAGTGACGGGAGAGACAAGGATGCAGCAGGAGAGGGGAGGGATGTATCAACCGAGATCTGACCATGATACCCTCAAACATTTCAGGGAAGCCCTGATCCTATGGCACGACCCCATCTCTGGTGTGTATGAATGTGTCACTGATGTGGGGGTGTGCGCAGTAGTAGGGCATGTGAACAACAATGGGCAGGGGAGGAACGTGCCTTGTTTCTGTTCCGGCTGTTGGAGAGTACGTGGTAGGTTGTACGTACAAAGGGTTGCAAAATTGCTCTCAGGTCTGTTTTTCTAACAGTCTGTAGTGTGTCTCTCAGCGATGAGCAACCTAGGCCAGGGAGCAGGCCGCATGAGTGGCCCTCCTTCATCTCAGTGGGACGCACGGTTGTCGTAACTAAGAAAGTTTCCCGGGACAGGATAGTTTTCCTCACTGCCGGTTGTGCTGACTGAACCGTAGCAGTGCTCTGATTGGATGAGGAGGGAGCGCACGGCTCTCACAGGCAATGTTGTGTGCAAACAGCCCACACCTCACTTCCCGTGCCCTGGCTTGGGATGCATGTCACTTTAGTAAAAGTGGTAGGAAAAAACCAGTGCAGACTGAAACCAGCGGAATCTGGCAACCCTGTGCATGGACAGTAGTGAACACAATGCCTCAGGAGCCACGCATGGAACCCCGACAGGTCGCATGCAGCCCACAGGCCGTAGTTTGCCCACCCTTGGTCTATTTATTGCTCTGAGCAGTCTGCTCCTGTGGGTTCCGGCAAGCAGATAAATGTAAGATCTTACTACCAGGGAGGCAGTGAACACTGGAACTGGAAGTCACGATGGCCAGGCCCTATTCCCCACTCTGCTACTGTCTCTCTGCAACAAGGTGGCTGCAATGGAAGGAAGGAGAGAGAAATCCATACTCAGGCACTAGAGACGTCTGGGAGCAAGCAGGCTCTAGCGGAGAGTCCTAGAAGTTAAGACTTTGGATTTCAGACTGGGAATGACTTGACAAAGTAGTAAAGGCCCCAGGCAGGAACACCTGGGAAGAGGACACGATATCTTTATTTTGTGTGTGGACTTTTTTGGGGATGCACTTGAAAATTTTGTTTTGAATCTTTTGTTAATTTAATAAAGCACAAGCTGAGAAGGGATAGGAATGGACGAAAGTTTGGGGTGAGTGTGTGCGGGTTTAGGCCCTGTGTACACCGGCACGTTCTGTCGAGAAAAACTGCCTTTGAATGACACAAAACCTCCGAGCATCCACATTACAGCGTGACAAATGTCCCAACATGTGGCTGTTTTTCCTGACAGAAAACTTGCATCTCTGTGAAGGACTTTTGTCTTTTCCCCTCTCTTTCTTGTCGACCAAGAGCCAGTGTGGACTCTGTTGTTTGTTTTGTAAAGAGAACTGGCTTCTGCCAGTATCCCACAATACCTGCCCTGATGGCGGTGCTCAGTGTTTTGTGATCTCTTCTACTCTGCGGGCATGTGCCTCTCCCCTTTCAAAGCTCTGGGAAGCATCTGGCAGCTGAGTGAGCTGCTCCATTTGGGGAACAAACAAAGAGCAAATCTTTGGAACGCTCCTGTTCTGCCCTGCTAGGAATACAGTGGCAGACTGACTGCTGCTGCAGGGGGAGGGCTGGAGAGACTGCGGTGCTTCTTAGACAATTCTCAGCATAGAGAGCTCATAAAGCTACTGATGCTGCTGCTCCCAGAGTCCCAAAAAGTGCAGAGCTCAGCTCTGCCTTCCCACAACACTGCACTGTGGGATGTTTACCCACATTGCTTTGCTCTATCAGTCAACAGGGGAGCTAGTAATGTGGCCATGAAATGCCAACAAAGGGAGGCAGAAAAACCAGTTTGACCGGTTTTCACTTTTACCGACTTTTGCTTGTCAACAGCACTTTTGTTGCCAAACCGCCCCAGTGTAGACACAGCCTTAGTTTCTTTAACAGTCCCAAAGGGGAAACAAAGGCAGGCTGCTTTGTAGTGTGACCTTCAGGTGCATGGGAGTCAGTTGGCCTGGCTACACTCTCCTAGTTGCCTTAAGCACGGCACTTCCCTGCCACTTGGTGTCTTGCTCTCCATTCCACTCAATGTAGCATACAGTGACACTGGCTTAAACATACTGGCTACGTCTACACTGGCACACTTTTGCGCCAAAGCTATGCAAATGAGGCTTAGCGTTAGAATATCGCCGAGCCTCATTTGCATAGCTAATGATCCGCCATTTTTGCAGAACAGGCTCTTGCGCAAGACGGGGCTGTCTACACTGCCCCATCTTGCGCAAGAAAAACCCTTTTGCGCAAAGCCATTATGCCTGAAAATAATTGGCATAACGGCTTTGCGCAAAAGGGTTTTTCTCGCGCAAGACGGGCCAGTGTAGACAGCCCCGTCTTGCGCAAGAGCCTGTTCCGCGAAAATGGCGGATCATTAGTTATGCAAATGAGGCTCGGCGATATTCGAACACTAAGCCTCATTTGCATAGCTTTGGCGCAAAAGCACGCCAGTGTAGATGCAGCCAATGACTTTTAATAGCTCGAGGTTCTTTTTATTTGCTTTCTGGTTTCTAACATTTTAGGGGCACCCGCAACTTTTACTGTTCAGTTTTTCTCTGCAATTACAAAGGCCAGAATTTTTTTTTCTAATGCAAGCCCAGAGCCTGACCTACTCCCATGACTCCAGGAGCTGCATCTTGAAGCAAAGCACCATAGATTGTGAGACTCAGAATAATATCATGAGGGTTGGTAACAATGCATGAGCAGCTGGGTAATTATCACTTACATACGTGTACGTTTGGCGTGGGTGTGTTTTTTGTGGCTTGGGTTGTGACGTGTCGAGTACAGGTGTTGAGCGCCTGGTTCAGCATGTGTGCTGGTGTCTGTTACTGGCGAGGTTCGCAAGCCAGCTTTTACATCAAAGAGGTTTATTTTGAGGGTTGCTAAATCCAGACTGCTCTGCTAAATTATTAAAACACTTCCAGACCTGAGTGATAGATATTGACAAGGGGCGTGATCCTGTAGTCCTTAGGCAAAATTCCCCTTGAAGAGCGGTGCAGGATTCAGCTCAGAATGATTGCAACTCCAGTTGCCTTTGATATTGATTATTGCTGGATGTTCTGAGAATAGCTCACTTAAACAGAGCAAGGGCCTGCTGTCAGACTGAATCACAGCTATGCTGTGGCAGATGAATCATTCAGTAGTGTATTGGAAGCCAGACCCGAAGACTGGAGAAGAGGGAAGAACAAGGAAATCTGCAAAGCAGGCTCTGTAATATTCTAATTACTTCTGCGCAACCAAGTGCAAAGAAGAGCAAACCAGAAATAAAATGTGCGTGGAACATTAAAATAGCAGAATGATTGAAATCCGAATAGGAAGCTGTCATCCTGACAGCCTGATGGTTTATAGGAGAGCCATAATAAATGCAGTGCAGCATTTGCATACTTGAGCAAGGCAGGAGACTTTCCAAAGTCATTGTAGGGGAAGTGCTGTTCAAAAAAGAAGCCCAGGTCATCTCATTTATTCTTAGAAAGGGAATTTAGTCTGTGGGTTACACAATGCAAGGAACTAGCAGTCAGGACTTGTTTGTTAGTACCTCTACAATAGTCCCAACTCCATCATTGTTTACCCATTTGTAAACTGGGTAACATAATATTCACCCACCTGAAAGGCATGATAGGAAAATTGCCAATTGCCTCAGATGAAAAGGTGCTAGAGAAACACAAAGGATTATTTCCCAGCAGAAGTCTAAAGTATCCTCAAATGGACAGCTCCCGGCACTGTTCATGGCTGAGGCATGAATGAAGCAATGAGAGGAAAGTAACAGTATCCATCTGCTAATATGCTTCTAGAGCATGAGTTCCCAAACTGAGGTGTGTGCCCCCCTGGGGGGGGGCAAGAAGAAATTCCAGGGGGGGGGGGCGCGAGGCAACCAAGGTCTGTCCCCCCCAGTCAATCGCCCCCCCAAGTTTTGCTGCTATTTTTGTTTTTCGGTCAGTTCCTTTTTTTTTTGCTCAACAAGTTTTGCTGCTTTTTGGGGGGGGGGGTCTGAGGCTTTCTCAAAAATCAAAAAGGGGGCATGATGCCAAAAAGTTTGGGAACCACTGTTCTAGAGATTGGTTAGCTGAGTTAGCACAGCACCAAGGATCCTGACTTAAAAGCCAGGACATCTGGGTTCTCCTCACAGAGCTGTGTAGTGATTGTCGGCAGTCACTTCTCCTCTCTGTTTGTCTGTTTGTAAAATGCGGATAATGATACTTACATTTTCTTTTGAAAAGTGCTTTGGATTCTATGGGTCGTGATGGGCATGTCCTTGGTATTGTCAACCAGTGTGCTAGTCATGCCACTGAGCCTGTCAATCTGCCTTTTGGGGCACCCCATACCCTATCCTGCTAGGCCAGAAGCTCTGGTCACCCCTAGCCAAGGCACAGAATTAGGGTAACAGTCCCCCAGCAAGGCAAGACAGATGCTGAGCCAGCTCAGGTCTGGGAGAGCTCAGCTATAAGACCATTGACAGCACCCAGGAACACCTCCATGGAGGAACAAATCCCCAAATAAATCTGTCTTACGCTGTATACAAATTTTAACCAAGGAAGCCCAAAAGGTCAGCCCCCTCCATCAAGGAAAAAAGGAGATGCAAAGTGATTGCTCCCCCCACCCCCAGGTAACAATTATTTACATTGGGCCTGATAATAAACAAAAGTGTTTTTATTAGATATAGAAAGTGGGATTTATGGGATCAGATCAAAGTAAGTTACTAAGCCAAAATAAACAAAACATACTAGCTAATCCTAATACATGCAGGCTAGGTCTACAGTAAAGGGGAAGGTTGAATTAAGATGTGCAATTCCAGCTACATTAATGACATAGCTGGAATCGACGTGCCTTAATTTGAGTTTCCCCACCATCCCCACGGTAGGAGGCCAATGGGAGCAAATGTTTCCATTGGCTTCCCTTACTTCTTGCAGGAGCAGGAGTATCAGCCGTCAATGAAGGTGCCCTCTGAGTTTGATATGCTGTGTACAGATGTGGTCGCCTCATCTAAAAAAAGATATATTGGCATTGGAAAAGGTTCAGAAAAGGGCAACAAAAATGATTACAGGTTTGGAACGGGTCCCATATGAAGAGAGATTAAAAAGACTTGAACTTTTCATCTTAGGAAAGAGGAAACTAAAGGGGTGATATGACAGAGGTCTATAAAATCATGACTGGTGTGGAAAAAGTGAATAGGGAAAAGTTATTTACTTATTCCCACAAGATAAGAACGATGGGTCACCAAATGAAATTAATAGGCAGCAGGTTTAAAACGAACAAAAGGAAGTTTTTCTTCACTCAGCACATAGTCAACCTGTGGAACTCCTTGACAGAAGATATTGTGAAGACTAGGACTTTAACAGGGTTCAAAAAAGAGCTAGATAGATTCATGGAGGTTGGGTCCATCAATGGCTATCAGCCAGGATGGGTAGGAATGTGTCCCTAGCCTCTGTTTGTCTGGAAATGGATGACAGGAGAGGGATCACGTGAGGATTACCTGTTGTGTTCCCTCCCTCTGGGGTATCTGGTATTGGCCACTGTCAGCAGACAGCACACTGGGCTAGATGGACCTTTGGTCTGACCCAGTACGGCCCGTCTTATGTTCTTATGTTCGATTTAGCAGGTCTAATTCTGGAAGATTGATCATGGCACCATCAATCTTCCCCAAAGTGAAGACACGGCCTAAGAAACTTTGTTACATGCAAGTTCTTACCCTAACAATTGTTCTAATCATCTCTTTCACAAGCTAGGCAGTCTCCTAGCTTGGGCCCAATCCTTCCCCCTGTTTAGTCTTAGATGTTTCCAGCAGGCATCATGGGTGATAAATAAGGGGTCTCCTGGCATCTGGTAACTACCTTAATTGTTTGGTTTCCCACCTTTATATCCCTTTTGCTCAAGGCGAGAATTCTTTATGTTCAGTTCAAATTTTTCTCGCCTTGAGTGGAAAAGTACCAGATTCAAAATGAGTTACAGCATCAGGTGGTCTGACCACATGTCCTGGCAGGACCAATCATAAGCCAGACTTACAGAAAAACAAAACCATTCACAAATCATTATTGTGAGCTCCGGGCCATTAAGGTCTTAAGTTCCACTAATGGCTCTCACTACAAATTCTAGATTTATAAAGAGATTCATACTTCACATTTCTAACTTCACATACAAGAGTGACACATGCACAGAAATAGAATATATACATTCAGCAGATTGGACCTTTAAAAATGATACATTTCATGGAGTAGGGCACCTGGTATTGGCTGCTGTCAGAAGACACGATACTAAGTTAGATGGGCCTTTGGTCTGATCCAGTGTGGTCATTCTTACGTTCTTATGTATTTTGCCTACAGCATCTTCGAATTATACATATTCATAATCCAATTGTCATAAAGCATAGGAGACATGCTATAGATGATGCGTCATTAATAGGATACTGCTCTGATTTAAACCAAATGTAGATTTGCCATTGATTTCAATGGCACAGGATCAGTCCCTAATAATAACTCAACTGAGAAGGATCACCACTGGGGACAATGAAAACAGCTGAGCGCTTAAAAATGTGACCTCATTACTAATTACTGGGGGGGGGGTTTCAGCCAGCAAATATCTGCATCTATATTGAGTGTGGCGTTCAGCAATTCAGGAGCCCAAATTATTTCATGTTCAAGTACATAACTGTCCAGTTCCCAGCTTCCTGTCTTGTCTGCTCAGTTTATATTTCTGCTTGTTCACCTTTCATTTCTGTGCGGCCTGTTTCACCAGGTGCAGCTGATGTGAAAAGAATGGAAAGAAATAAAGTAACTCTCAGTCCCAGAAAGTCAGTCACAGGCTGATGTGATGTGTGTGGTTCTTCACAGCTGAACTATTAACATATGATTGCAAATGAACACAGAACTTGGCTCAAAGGCTCACCTGAGCATGAATACAGCCAAGGGAATTTCTGCTCAGCTGCTTAAGGAAAAACATGCAATTATTTCATCAGATTTTAGTCCAAGGGGAGTAAGGCTCTGTCTCTCCTTTCTTTATTGCTCCCACGGGCTAGGGAAAGAGGCAACCAGTCTTTTCAAGATGATTTTCTTCATTCCTTGGGGGTACAAGTTCTATCAAAGGCAGAGTCAATAATTACAGCAGAGGATTTGCTGACTCATAAATTGTATTTGCACTCATCCTATGGAGGGCTGTTTTGGAGTGGCAGATAGAAGGTGAGGAGATAACTTTGTATGCAACAGCAAGATGCGTCTCACAAAAGGGTCCTCATTAAATGACAACGCTATAATACAGGTTCCAGCAAAGGTCCCGTGGTCAAAATTGAGCTTGGATTTTGTCTCAGATTCGTTCCATGCTTATGTAAAGCAACAACTCAGGGTTTAAAATAGGTGTCATTCCTCAATATTTCATTAGCCTGTCACAACATGTTTGTGCTTGACAGTACTTAGAACACAACTGCTTCCTTTGGAGGAGCAAGGAAGCACTTTCTATTTTAGGTATAGCGGAGCAGCAGAGGGGATATCAAAACAGGTTTGCTAACTGGCAAGAGGGCTGTTAGTGGCACTATCTGGCAGCTGGGGGCAGGCCGAGGGTCTGATGTGCTGCTGATATCTGACAGACACGCGGCAGCCTTGTCAAACTCAAGAGTATGTTTAACAGTGTGACATGCACACACCACCTGACCCCCAGGGCACACCCCATATGTCTCTCAGGTGCATTAAGATCCAGCTGTTAGTGGCGCTGACAAAAGCAGGAAACATAAAGGAAAATATCCCAGCATGGGGGGTGATCACTCAGGCTGCCACCTCTGTTTACCAGCTGGGAGCAGATGTCATTTTCCCACTCCAGAATGCTCCGTCTTTTTGACTGGCTCCGTGATCTCTTGTCAACCCAGCCCACACTAAGCTTTATTAACAAAGTCTTATATAATAATGTTATTGGCAGTCACGCTGCACTATCAGAGTAAGTGCTGAAACAGAGGATCTGCATTTCCGGGGCCCTGGGCTCTACTGACAAGTCACCTTTATTTTCCCATTGAACTGCTGTGTGAAGATGGGGTCCCTCCAGACCGGGCAACAAGGGGATCAAATGAGCTCACCCCCTTCCTAGTTACTGCAGACCCCTGCCTTGTCAGTCCGACTTTCATCCCTGACTCATAACACTGTGGGTGCGTCTAGACTGGCAAGATTTTGCACAAAACCGGCCGCTTTTGTGCAAAAACTTGCCAGCTGTCTACACTGGCCGCTTGAATTTG
>JANRFK010002918.1:7290810-7301127 GCA_030068395.1 Apalone spinifera | reverse complement strand
GGGAAGTTGTGCTGGACCTGCCCCCCCCCCTCTAAGTCTATCCCCTCCCAGGGCAGGAGAGCCCTGAATGTGGGCGAGGGGTTCCCATAGTGCCCATCCTCTGAAAGATTCAATTCTCCTGGGGGGCCAAGTAGCACCCCCACTCAGCATGCATAACTGCTATCCCACCTGTGAGGTGACTCGCCCATCTCGTCCCTGATGGCACCAATACTGGCCGATTGTCTCTTCAAGCCACCGGCAGCTCCTCCTGAGTGTAAGCTCTGATCTGAAAAGAAAGAATGAAGATTCATCAGGAGCCTAACCCACTCCAATATGTGACAGTCCCATGTCATATGTAGAAGATCCCACTGTGCTGCAAAAGGGGTCAGTCTCTTTGGCTATCCCGGGGTGCTTTCAGATCTAATAGGCCCTCCAGAGAGACTGCTTCACCGGGACAGACCCTCCATGCCAGCTCCCACATAGACTCCAGTGTCTCCCACCTCATCAGTCTGCTGCTCTGACTCACTGCTGCATTTGGTCCCCTTTTGGTCAGGGGGGACTGGATCCAAGAATCCTGCCTTAATTTGTCCCTGCACATATCCAGCCTGAGACGTCAGCTATCCACCTGGGGACATCACAACTGGACTGCACCAAACCGGCTGTCCCTGCAACAGTTTGGGACTATGTTTCTATTCCTGGACCAGAATCCACTGAGACCATTTTTACAGAGACCAAGGAGGAACATTCTCCTTTTCAGTGACTGTAATGACCACATAGCCTCCCAGCTGGGAAACCAAGATGCTCAACCTGAGGGTGGCAGCACTTGGTCTGAACCAGTCTCCTGCAACTTCAGATGAATGTTTCCATTGAGAAGCAATATCTTCTCACTTTCAGACTCTGATTGTTACTTTCAGTGGTGCCCCATAACTATGAGCTAGAGTGAAAACACTGTCTGATAGAAATCTTGGGGGAATTTTGCGGCTGACTTTCACGGGGCCGTGATTTGGCCTAATGTTCTTCAAGAGGTTTGTGCTCTCAGGATGAAACTTAGCCCCAGATAGAGGGCTAGCACTAGGCCTAGGCATTGCTTCCATCAGACTTGGCCCTCCATGTCCTTGACTTGAGCTCTCCTTGCCTAAGCCCACGGATATGGGACTGAAGTGATGCATATGCTTTGCACAGGTATGAAGTTCATTCAGAAGGAACGTTACAATAAGCAACCTTGACACGTCCCTATAAGCCCTTCAAGGGCAAGATTGTTTAGCTCTAGCAAACTCTAGTGCTGGAAAGTCCAGGCTGGATACAAAGAACAGAACCATTTTTCAAGCCCTGTGCAGAAATAGGCAATCAACAATGTGGAAGAAAAAAATCTCAAAAACTATGGTGAAGTGTGTGTCTCTCTGCACTGGATTTCATCCATCACTCTGGCTTCTATTGCTCACTTTGCATGGGACTCTGACTCTTGCTAGAAGCAGCTTCTTTCATCCCTTTATTTTTTTTAAACTTGAAGATCCTTTTTTTTTTTTTTTAAATCACACTGACTCAAAGTAGTGTAGAGACTACTTTAGTGTGTGTGTGTGTGTGTGTGTGTGTGTGTGTGTGTGAGTGTGAGACACACACACATACAGAATGTCTGTTACATAATCTATGCTGGATGGGCCCGGAGCAGCTACCGCTGCTGGACTTGAACTGAATATATACACGTTGCACTTTGGTACTTTATAGCAAGCACATTCTGGAAGTAGGCACTTGCATAAATAAACAGCTATATATTTTATTCATTATATATGGTATCTTGAGAGGTTGCTTTAAATACGGAAGGAGGGTGGGATAGGAAAACTGCAAAATCAGACTCAACAACTGCTTGTAAATGACGTACCAGTGCAAATCTCCTCTAACCCGTCTGCCCAACTGTCCTTTGCTAGCTGGGCTCTGCGTCCCTTTTGGCCTCCCTGTCACAGCAGTCTTCTTACTTTTACTGGTTTGTGTAAGTTGCACCAGAACCACAATCACTGGACCAGGAATATCTATTATGCTGGTGCCTTGGGACACTAAATGTGACATGTTTGTGCGTAGACACTGGGCACATATCTAGGTTTAGTCTGCACACTGCAGAGCAGACCTATAGCGGGATAACTGTATCGCCTTGGGGTGTGAAAAATCCATATACCTGAGCACCGTCGTTATCGAGAGCTACACCCCTGTGGAAACCGCAATATGTCAGCAGGAGAGGCTGTCCACTCAACGTGACTACTGTCTCTTGGGGAGTTGACTTAATTGTGCTGACAGAAGTGCTCTCTCCCGTCAGTTTAAAGCATCTTCACACCAACCCGCCTTTTTAAATGCAGACTTGCTCTTGGTGACTGAGTCCATGTCAGGCAGAGCTTGCACCTTGAAGACAAGCCCCAACAAGCAGGGGAAACAACTGCAGGGCATGTAGTAGAGAAAAGTGGGTTGGGTGACAGACGTACTCATTGGCAGTTCTCTTAGCATGCCACCTGCTGGGCTTTAGTGAGGGGACAGCGTACAGGACGGGGAGTTTCCTAGGCATTGTTTTTTCTCCTTACGTCTCTCTGGGTACGTCTACACTGCAGTTTTTCCCCAGAATAATGGCCGTTATTCCGGAAAAACAATACTAGCATCCACACTGCTGTTGCGTTATTTCGACAAAAAGTCGAAATAACGAAGGGTTTTTTCCGGTGGCAGTAAACCTCGTTCTAGGAGGAATAAGGCTTTTTCAGAAAAAGCTTTTTCGGGAAAAGACAAGTGTGGATGCGGAGGAGGGAGTTCTGTCAAAAAAGAGGCGTCCAGGAAATAACACGGATGTCCTGCTGGCCACTCCGTCCACACTCATCATAACTCTATAGTTCCTGTCTCCCAGCAGCCCTCAAAGCTGCAAACACCTGGGACAGGGCTTGTGGCAGGAAGCCAGCTCTGGGAGCTGCAACACACCACGCAGCTGCCAGTGCCTGACATGTGGGCACCAATGTCCCAACCACAAGCCCCCAAGAGCCCACTGGCCCTCCCAGGGAGCATGCACAGGACTCCCAGGAGCCTGCCAGGCCCCGCCCCCATACCTATTCCCCTGTTTTCCCAGGCGCCCTCCACTTGCAAGGGCACCGAGGTCCCTGGACACAAGGTGGAACAACCACCCGAACTACACGCCAGTCTCAGCCCCAGCTTTGAGCCTCTCCTCCTCCCTCCAAGTTTCTCACCCACCTCCCCATATCCAGGGTCTCAGCCCCCCTCCTCCCCAGTTACTTTTATCAGAGAAAAAAAGACTTTTTTTGAAAACCCAAAACCATTGTTTTTATTGAGTGTACAGGGCAGGGAGGAGGTGTTGTGAGAAAGGCAGAGAGGAGCAAGGCACAGAACTCTAGTGGGGAGGCCCTGAAGAAGAGTTACTGGTGTTCTTCAGACAAACTCTCCCTCAGGGCCTGTCAGCTGCACACTCCCACTTGATGGGCCTGGCAGATGACCGCTGTGCACAGTTGCTCGAAGGCCCGTCCCCAGGGCTGGATTAATGCATGGGCTAGCTGAGCAGCTGCCCGGGGCACCAACCTATGGGAGGTGCCTGATGGCAGCTGTAAGGGGCGTCGCGGGCCGGGGGTGCTGTGCACCCGATGGCAGCTTTAAGGTGAGCAGCACGCTAGGGGGCAGGGCCACACGTGCGCCCGGAGATGGGGCCGCGCATGCGTTACATGCCCGCTGTCCGGGGCACATGAATGCCTTGTGCCAGTCCTGCCCGTCCCCCCCGGCTGGACTCTGCCTCCCCTCCATCCCGGAAGGAAGGGCTCCCCCTTCCGCTCCACAATGTTGTGGAGAACACAACATGCAGAGATCACCTCGGGGATGTTGTACTCCTCCACATCAAGGTGAGTCAGGAGGCACCTGAACTGCGCCTTCAGGTACCCGAAGGCGCATTCTGACCAGAGGCGGGCCCTGTCCGAGTGGACATTGAAAGAGTCCCTGCTTGAGTCCAGGTAGCCAGTGTACAGCTTCATAAGCCCCCATAATGCACAGTGGCATCTCACCATCCCCAACCCTGAAGTTATGCTGGGGGAAGAATGTGCTAGCCTCCAGCTTCTGGTAGAGGCTGGAGTTGCGGAACATGTGGGCATCATGCACTCTTCCCGACCAGCGGATGACAATGTCTGTGAACTGGCTGCAGTGGTCGACCAGGGCCTGCAGGATTATTGAAAAACATACTTTTCGGTTTATATACCGGGTGGCCCGGTGGTCGGGGGCATGGATGGGGATGTGGGTTCCATCTAGCCCCGCCGCCCCCCCCACAGTTGGGGAAGCCCAGGGCGGCAAATCCAGACACGATGGGGTCCAGGTCTCCCAGGCGGATGACCCTGCACAGCAGGACAGTGTTTATGGCCCACCTGCAGAAGGAGACAAACAAAGACACAAAACAGAGAATTAGAGGGGGTGCCTGAGCCTTTGGGAGGTCCTCTTCCCCCCGCCATCCCTCCCACAAATATCCCAGCAGCCACCCCCTTTGAAGCCCTCTCCCCGCCCCCCGAGGGCTGTGTGAGGGTGGGACTGCAGAACCCCCTGGGGACAGGGCTTCCCCCATAGCCCACCCCCACCTTTTTCCAGTACTTCTCCCCCCCCCAAGGACTGCAGCCCGAGAATGCCTCACCTCCATGAGGAGGGCCCGACAGTGGACTTTCCCACGCTGAACTGGTTGCCAACAGATTGGTAACTGTCTGGTGTGGCAAGCTTCCAGATGGCGACCCACTTCTCCAGGGGGATGGTGAGACATCTGGGTGTCCTGTTGTCGGAGGGCAGGGGTGAGCCAGGCACACAGCTCCAGGAATGTCTCCTTCTTCATTCTGACGTTGTGGCGCCACTGCTGCACGTCCCACTGCTCCATCACCAGCCGGAACTGGAGTCCAGCCTTCAAACGCGTCTCTTCACCGTGGGGTGCGGTTGCAAGGGCCTTGCTCCCGCCCAGGGGCAGAGGTTCTCAGGGATGAGCTCGGAGTTGAGCTCATGCAGGACCATGAAGGCAGCCTGCAAAAACTGCCTTGGGGGCCATCGCGTGCCCAGAGGCAGCGCCGGCTCCATGGCAAGGAGTGTGCTTTGGTGTCCTGCAGCAGGGCAACCAGCGCACGCACTGCAACTGCTTTGCTGTCCCCTGGAGAGGTGGGCAAGCGAGCAGAAGAAGCTGAGAAGCAGCTGTCCAGCACATATCTCAGCTAGCCTTAGGCAACAGCACCCGGAAGCCACTGCTGACCCAATGCCCTGCCTGAACTAGATCCGGGTGGCCTTAAATGCGAGCTAGCAACCAATCAGTGTGGACGCTATCTTTCGAAATAGCACATCGCTATTTTGTTGTGTTTGTGTGTGGACGCTCTTTTTCAAAATAAGCTTTTCCGGAAGACCCTGGCAGGTGGAGGAGGAAACAGGTCTGTGCATTGCTGTTCCTCCTCCCTCCCAGCTGAGGAATGGCAGCGCAGCGACATACGTCCCCCATAGCTTTTTTCTGCTGTGCCCATGATGGGGGCAGGAAACCCCATGTGTCCCTGGGGGTGGGGTGCAAGGTGAGTGCCCACTACCATTCCCCTCAAACCCAGACCCCGCAGCACCCTGCCTGGCCTAGCAAATTCTTTAATCTGGCATATCCTGTGTTCCAGGGTTGCTGGATTAAAGAGGTTCCAGTGTATTTGCATTAGCAAGGTTGTACTGTAATGCAAAATTCCTTACTATCTGAATCAGGTTCACATCACCCCAATCTAGCACTTAACCTCTCTTCAATCCAATCCGGGGCTGAGAGGGAAACCAGAGAATAGGAAGATATTTGGAATAGTTAAAAGGGCTGTTTTTCCTGGAAACCCCTGCTGAGTCCAGGGAGCGCGTTTGCTCTTCCACTTTTTTTTGCAGAAGAGCAAACACGCTTTTTCAGGCAGCCCTGTATACCTCATTCCACGCAGGATAAGGGTTATGCCGAAAGAGGAGGCTTTTCCACCATTTGGCCCCAGCTAGACTGGGCCAAATAGCAGAAAAGCTTCTTCCGGAAAAGCGATTGGAAAAAGCCCCGTAGTCTAGATCTAGCCCAGAAGAACATTCTGGGTGGTTACCAGGCACATATATCAGCTTGTGATCTAGTTAAATACCTGCTGAGTTTGTGCTCGGGGGCAGCGTTCCTGATCTGTTTCATTTGTAACTTTCAGTTACAAAATAAAAAATAAAAAAAATAGAGAGAGAAAGCGAATGACCAACCTGGAAAGCAAAGAACAGGGCTCCTGTGAGGTGGGGTGCCAGCTCCCAGTAACTCTGGGGGGGCATCATGGCCAACCCCAATGGTCAAAAATCACAAGTTAGCCCCTACCCTCCTCCCCAGCATGGTCAGACTAGTTTACAAACCATGAGATTTAAAAAAAATATATATTTTGGTTCCCCTCTGCCCCCGATTTGTTAGCCTGTAGCAACAGCATTGTTAAGCTTTTTTCTGCCACCATGAGGGCCTGAAACTTTGTAATCCCACGATTCCAGGAGCTGCGACTTTCATGTTAACATCAAGTATTACAAAAATTGGCAAAAGTGCAGGGTATGGGCAGGGGTGTTCGGGAGCTGGGCACTGCACGGGCCTTACTTCATATAGGGTATGGAAGCCTTTGAAGTCCACTTGGTCTGGAGGAAACCGATGTGTCTGGTTTGTTTATAAACAGGAACTCAGGCAGGACAGGAAGAAGTCTAAGCCTCTGGGATAGGGAGTGGAGGAGGGTATGTTGAGTGTTTGGGGGTATGTTGCAGCCACTTTATAATGGCGATAAAGCTACCTGCTAACACCACAGCTCTCGCCATGGTGCTCACTGCTGCAGGGACAGTCTGGCTAGGAGAGGAGGAGAATGGCTCAGTTACTCTACAGTGGGACAATGTCCCCTACTGCTGCTGGAAGGCTCTGTGAGAGGATCCAGCCGTCCCAGGACAGGGGAAGTACAAGCTACCCCACCCTACACAGTCCCGGTGCTGGGCTCAGTGTTGGCAAAGATTCTCAAAGGCCCGGTCTGCCCGCAGGATTTGTACCAGTAATAACTCTGCCCTTCAGGGCTGTGCTGTTTTACTGATACAGTCATGGACGTAGTTATACCAGTGCAGCTTGGACCTCCCTGGGGCCCTGACTGGTCCTGGATGAAAGATTTTGCTGGACCACTGGAGGTCATTTCTGGACCCCTGCCACCGGTCCTCCCGGCTGGTTCCCCACCTGACCTGCTGACTCTGCTGGGCAGCCATCGCTGCTGTGGCTCCAGGACCTTCTGGACAGCCCTGCGCTGGAACTCTGGGACCCGCTGGGCAGCCCCACACTGGGATTCCAGGACCTGCCGGGCAGATGCACATGCCACACTGGGGCTCCAGCACCTGCCTCCAGGACCTGCCGGGCACCACAGCTCCCTGCCCCACTGAGCTACCACGGCTCCCAGCCCCACCAGACAGCCATGCTGCCATGCACTGAGCGGCCCCACCATCAGCTCACTGCAGGCAACCCACTGCCCTGCCGGCCCCGCAGGGATCCTTGCCATTGGCCCTCCACTAGGGATGTTAAATAGGGGTTAGTGAGTTAATCGAGTAGTCGATGGAATTTCCATTGACTAGTCGATAAGGGCGTTAGCTCCCGGGGGGCAGCGCTGCGGCTCTGTTTTTTTAATGTAGTAAGCGCCGCCAGGCTGTGGAACAACCCCCTGGTTCTCGGAGAGTGAGTGTGGGTATGCACCGGACTGCCACTCAGACCTTGGGTCTCATCCCAGCTCTGCCACTAGATTGCTGGGGTGGCCTTGTCCAAGTCACTTCACCCTGCTGCTGGCCTCAGTTTCTCCAGCTGTGGATGACAAATGCTAGATAAGCGCGAGGGATTACTAATTTTATTATGCATAAGGAAATGCTTCCAAGTTTGGCTTTAAAATACTCCCACTTTGCAGAGCTCTGCAGCAGAGAGGGCCTCTAAGCCCGCACGACCTTGTGCCTCCCATTACTTAAACTGCTCCTATTCCAGCCAGCAGCCTCCTGCTCCTTTTCTAAATCAACTCACACCCGAAGGAAGAATATTAAAGACGGTTCTCAGAGTCTGCTGCAGCCTTAATCTCATCAGGGACCTTTTCTTCAAAAGCAGGGCAGAAAGGGGACTTTAATAGCGGCTTACAGGTTTCAGAGCAGAGAAGGAACACATTATGTCCCAGAGGTTTTCAATTAATAGTATGAAAAGCACAGCTTGGTCTTAAATCCCTCTCTTTTTTCCCTGCTCCGGTGATTATTTGCAAATCAGCTTTTGACCCGATTATAGCAGAACCTGCTTAAAGGAATTGCTGGGAAAGACCTTTCGAAAAGAAACCCCCTCTCCATTAACCGACTCAGATTGAAATAACGCTAGCGCCTCGGTTGTAAAGATTCTTTTCCTCACCCGTTGGTCACAGCACAATTACAATCTCATAATTGCTTATCTCCAGCATCTTTTACCAAGCAGCCTCAAATGTTAATTGATTAAACCTCCCAATGCCCCTGTGGTAGGAGGTTATATTGTATTTTGCAAAGTACTCCACTTAGGAAGGAACAATCCGTTTCACACACACAGAATGGGAAGCAACTGTCTAAGAAGAAGCAATGCAGAAAGGGATCTAGGGGTCATAGTGGACCACAAGCTAAACATGAGTCAACAGTGTGACACTGTTGCAAAAAAAAGCCAACATGATTCTGGGATGCATTAACAGGATTGTTGTGAGCAAGACACGAGAAGTCATTCTTCCGCTCTACTCTGTGCTGATTAGGCCTCATTTGGAGTCTTGTGTCCAGTTCTGGGCACCACATTTCAAGAAAGATGTGGAGAAATTGGAGAAGGTCCAGAGAAGAGCAACAAGAATGATTACAGGTCTAGAGAACATGACCTACAAAGGAAGACTGAAAGAATTAGGCTTGTTTAGTTTGGAAAGGAGAAGACTGAAAGGAGACGTGATAGCGTTTTTCAGGTATCTAAAAGGGTGTCACAAGAAGGAGGGAGAAAAATGATTCTCCTTGGCCTCTGAGGATAGGACAAAAAGCAATGGGCTTAAACTGCAGCAAGGGAGGTTTAGGTTGGACATTAGGAAAAAGTTCCTACCTGTCAGGGTAGTTAAACACTGGAATAAATTGCCTAGGGAGATTGTGGAATCTCCATCTCTGGAGATATTTAAGAGCAGGTTAGACAGACATCTATCAGGTACTGGGTCCTGCCGTGACGGCAGGGGACTGGACTCAATGACCTCTCGAGGTCCCTTCCAGTTCTAGTGTTCTAGGATTCTATGATTTTATTCCCATTTCATGGACAAATTCAGGAAGGACAATGATGGCAGGAGAAGGTAGTGGAAGAACTGAAAATAGAACCCAAGTGCTATGATTACCCAGTCACTTGTTCTAACCCCTAGTTCCTAGGACACGTTCAGCTAAAGACACACTGCAGCCAATGAAATAACACGTCACACTAAACCACCCCACTGGGACACAGGCAAATCTGCAGTCCAGGTGGAGAATATGAGGGAAGGTGGGGAGTGACAAACCTCATGTGCCCCCCGCTGCCCCAGACGGTGAATCCCCACCAGGGTGGGGGGAGCAGCAAAGCATCATTTGCCCCCCTTTCTGCTGGTAGAGCTGCAGAGAAACGAAGGTGAAACCTAGAAGGGACCACAGATGTGGGATGCACCTAGTGCCTGGTTTCCAGAGGCACTGAGCATCAGAAGCTCTCACGGATGGCAGCTGGAGCTGCTCACCCTTTCTAGAAGTCAGGCCTCGGTGAACACCCAAGATCAAAGGCCCCCCGTGCCCTGGCTGCTTTTCACATCAATGACTTGGCCAGTGGCACACAGGAAGTTGATGGCAAGGCCAAGACTAGGAGTAAGATCTCCTGAGTCTCCACCCACTGCCTTAGCCATGTGATCATATTTCCTCTTACCTGCACTCTATGGCCCACCTAGGCCTGGTCGCTAATTCCTTCATGATTTCTCAGGCTTCGTTACAACCGGCCATTTCACTCCACGCTAGCCACGCCTCTGATCCCTGGCTTCTCCGACAGGATGCTTGTTCTCTCACCGCCTGTTAATTCCCACACCCACTCCAGGGCTGAAACCCGTGGACGGTCCATCTCAAAACTCTCTTGCTACTGTTCATGGAACCTACAGCACAGATACCTCAGATTGTATCGTAACATTGTGCTGTCTTCTTTCTTTCTCCGTGCAACCCCGCTTACGCTAGGGCCCCAGTCCTCAACTGGGGTTGCAAGGCAGAGCCAGAACACCAAGGCTATGTCTCCACTGCAGGCTTTTTGCACAAGAACAGCTGTTCTTGCGCAAAAACTTGCAGAGC
>JANRFK010002918.1:7271903-7285460 GCA_030068395.1 Apalone spinifera | reverse complement strand
AAAAGAGCTAGATAAATTCATGGAGGTTAGGTCCATCAATGGCTATTAGCCAGGGTGGGCAGGCATGGTATCTCTAGCCTCTGTTTGTCAAAAGCTGGGAATGGGCGACAGGGGTGGGATTCAATGGGGGAACTGGCATTGGCCACAGTTGGAAGACAGGACACTGGGCTAGATGGACCTTTGGTCTGACCCAATCTGGCCATTCTTGACTTGCTTACAAATATCAGACAAAAATACAAAAGTGGCCCCGCACACTAGGACTGAACAACTGCCGACTTGCTCGTTTTTCATTGCATAATTATAAAATAAATCAACTGGAATATAAATATTGTACTTCCATGTCAGTGTGCAGTAGTTTGCCCATCTGGGCAGTAGAGGTAATAGTATGTTCTCTGTCTAGCTCACTCAGCCCTTGATGAGGGCAGGGACTGTATAGCATACAGAGCAGCATAAACAAGCCATTGTATGAAATGTTAGTTTGTACCGACTTCGCCAGTGCTTTTCATGTAGCCTGTCGTAGAACTAGGCAAATGTTTAGAGCAGTCGATGCACCCTCTGGAAAAGCTCTGCGTACTGCTGGAGGTATGCATATCCCTGATTGAGAAGCATTGATTCTTCACCTACTGCAGGGGTGGGGAACCTAAGGCCCGGGGGCCAGATCCAGCTCCTGGCTTGCTGGATCTGGCCCCCAAGAGTTGGGGATCTCCCCCCAGCATTGGGGACCCACACCAGTGTCGCCTAGATCCTGCAGCCCCTAGCCCACTCCTGCACCCTCCCAGACCCCTCAGTGCTCAGTCTGCTCCTGCAGTCTCCTCCCACCTGGACCCCCCACCCCCACTTTGCTCCTGCACCTTCCCACCCTCCCAAACCCCTCAATACCCAGCCCACTCCTGCACCATACCTCCCACTCAGACCACACACACCCCCACTTTGCTCCTGCATCCCATCTGGCTCAGACCCCTCACCACCAGCTCACTTCCCAGCAGTCTCCTCCCATACACTGAACCCCTCATTTTTGGCCCCACCCCAATACCTGTGGGGCTCACAAAATCAACTACCCCCCCAGGTTCTGGTGTATACCCCAGACTCATTTTTGGTGGGTCAGCAGCCCCCCCCCCATGCAAAAAAGTTTCCCCACCCCTCATCTACTCCATCAGCGAGGGGGAGGGGAGAGGAGGAAGGGCGGATTTAATGCATGAATGGCTGAGGTGCTTGGACACTGTAACAAGCCACTCCAAGAGGAGCACGGACTTTTTCCTTCAGAAGGATTGTGCCAAGTGCCGTTTCTGCCGGAGCTGGTTATTGTTTTACAGCAACACAGACTGTGCCTGGGGCAGGGCAGACTGTGCCCCTCGCCAGGTTTCCTCAAACAGGTTGTTCCCAGCTCTGCTGGAAAAACTCTTCCAGATTTAGCAGGCACCTTCTGTGCCAGCCGAAGAGTCAGTCGCGGGAGAGTCTGACCCCAGAGAGGGACAGGGAGGCCCCAAAGAAGATGGGAAGTGAAAGAAGTGGAGAGGGATGGAGGCTGGGGAGAACTAGGGCCTGAGGAAGCAGATGGAGGGAGTCCCTAGGCTGGTGACCCCCCCCCCCCAACCTCCTCATCCTAGCACCTTCGCGCCTCGCTGCTAGGGACGGGCTGGAGACCACACCCTCCAGAGACCAGTGAACAAGCCCAGGGAGATGTGTTGAGCCATTGTCCAAGCTGCTGCCTTCTCCTCAGGGTCCCGGGGAGTGTGGAAGGGGGAAAGCGCTGGGGTCTCCCACGCAGGAAACAGAACACGTCCATTGTTTCCACTGTGTGCTCCCCAGCTCCCGTCGGCCAGAATCTGAGGCCTCTGCCCGGCCTACACGCCGGCTCCCTGCAGTTCCCAGAGGTTGAGGCCATACAAGCCCCCAGCAGGCAGCAGCTGTGCACGCCGCTGGCCTCCCACCCAGCCTCTCTGAGTGAAGGCATGGGCAGGCTTCCCTGGCCAGTGCCACAGGGACAGATGGAGACACCTGGGTCCCTTCGGCGGCACCTTCCCCCGGCTCAGAGTGCTCGGGCAGCAGCCCGGGGAGAGGCAGCTGTGAGGCTGGATTGTGAGTATCCACCGGCAAGGGGACCCCAGCCTCCCTGGGAAGGGAGGGGGCCACGGAGCTGAGTAGATGACCAGGATGAAAATAAGCCATCTCTAATAAAAGCGGTTGAATCACTGTGGCCTGCCCTAGCATTCCCCTGCAGGGATTTTCACTGCACTTCACACCCGTTCCTTCCTGCCCAGCCTTCCTGGGGCCCTGCTCCTCTGCTGCAGGGCCAGGCCCCTGTGCCATGGGAGTGATGACACACTGCTCCCATTTTTATAGATGGGGAAACTGAGGCATAGTGACAGGAAGATTTAATGGGGATTACAGTGGATGAGAAGCTGGATATGAGTCAACAGCGAGCCCTTGTAGCCAAGAAGGCTAATGGCATATTAGGTTGCATTAGGAGGAGCATTGCCAGTAGATCGAGAGAAGTGATTATTCCCCTTTATTCGGCTCTGGTGAGGCCACATCCGGAGTATTGTGTCCAGTTCTGGGGCCCCCACTATAGAAAGGATGTGGACGCATTGGAGAGGGTCCAGCATTGGAGGGCGACCAAAATGATGAGGGGGCTGGAGCGCATGACCTATGAGGAGAGACTGAGGGATTTGGGTTTGTTTAGTCTGCAGAAGAGAAGCGTGAGGGGGGATTTGAGAGCAGCCTTCAACTTCCTGAAGGGAGGTTCCAAAGAGGATGGAGAAAGGCTGTTCTCAGTAGTGACGGATGGCAGAACAAGGAGCAATGGTCTCAAGTTACAGTGGGAGAAGTCCAGGTTGGATATTCAGAAAAACTATTTCACCAGGAGGGTGGTAAAGCACTGGAATGGGTTCCCTAGGGAGGGGGTGGAATCTCCATCCCTAGAGGTTTTTAAGTCTCGGCTTGACAAAGCCCTGGCTGGGTTGATTTAGTTGGGATTGGTCCTGCCTAGGGCAGGGGGCTGGACTTGATGTCCTTCTGAGGTCTCTTCCAGCTCTATGATTCTATGAAGTGGCTGCCTGAATCACAGCTCCGGAACACGTCCTTCCCCCAACCACCCCGCCATGTCAGCCAGGCCCTGAATCTAGGAGCGCCTGGTTTGCATGGCCTGTTTGCTCCTTGGCATCTGGGTCACGGCTGGTGCCACTGTAGCCTGGCGGGGTGGGTGTTTGTGACCCTAGATGCCCTTCCCCTTCCACCCCTCCAAACAAAATTGGACTGAGACCCAGTCACAGCTGCCAGGTGAGTATCACACGGTCACTTTGGAGAAGGCCTAAGATAGAACTAGGCCTGAGAGGCTCCCTGACTGCGCCTGAGCTCCCCCAGCCTCGAGGGGCCAGCCCCAGGCTGCTGCTTAGCTCTGACTGGACCTTGGCTCTGGCAAGCCTGTGACACTACAGCTCCAGAAAACATGGCTCGCGAGGTTTCTGAGCAGAGACCAATCCCCATTTCCCCCCAGCCTGTCAGAGAGAGTTTAAGGCCAGAAGGGACCAGCTGATGATCCAGGCTGGCCCCATGTATATCACAGGCCACTAATCATCCCCTCCCCACCCCAAGCCAACCCCCAGAATTTGGGCAAAGTATTTCTGCCCTATTGCAAGCCATACACAGAGAACAGGAAGGACTGAGGTGCACCAACCTCTGAGACAGAGGATGGGATTAGTGAGCTATTGTAACCGCCACCGGGCAGATTTGAACCTGGGACCTCTGGAGCTTAGTATAGGAGCCTCTACAGCAGGGGTGGGGAACCCTTTTTGGGTTGGGGGCCACTGATCCACACATACACAAAATCAGTCAGGGGCCGGACACACGTGAGAAGCAAAAAAACCAGACAAACCTTCACTGATGTGGCCCCCCGACTGAAGAGAAAAACACTCCTCCCCACATTCCCCTCCCATACCAGAACTTAGGGGGGCTCAGGCTAGTTGATTGTGTGCTCTGGCCCCATGGCGGGCATTGAGGGCTGGAGCACCAGCACAGCTCCCCAGTGCTGTGGGGGAGGCTTGTTCCCCAGGGGCTGGATCCAAGCAAGGCCCCACCGCTGCCCCATAGCTTGAGCTATAATAGGCTGTAGAGCTCCCTTGTTCTTATCTCTCGCTGTAAGTGGTCTAAGTGCCATAACATGGGACAGTGAACCATACTAGGCTAGGTGTGGGGGTTACACTATCTCCAGATGATCCCAGCCAGGGATGCACCCAGAGTGGGAGAGATGCAGCCCCTCTTCCCTCCAGGGCCCAACCTGGGATTGCCCCAGCCTCACCTGGGCTTTTGAACCTTGTTCGTTTCCATAGGGCAGGAGGGCAGCCAGCTCAGAAGCAGGAGTCAAGGGCTGAAGTGGGTGGCGTCTCTTCGGTGCCTTCATGGGACGGCTGGCCCAGTTCAGCAGCTGTCAATCAAGCCGAGGGGTGAGAGCACCTCGTCCTAGCCGGGGACTGGCTGAAGCGCAGGCTGCGGGACAGGAGCTGCCCACCAGGTGGTACTGTTGGGTTCCCACAGAAGAGTCAACTCTTCCCAGGGGACACAGGGACGGGGACACAGAAAGGTGAGTCCAATAGGGAACAGAAAGGGGGGAGAGAAGGGGGAATGAAAGCAGGAGAACGGAGGGGGACAGACTCTTAACTTTTATCCGTCTGCTCTTTAAGAGGAAGGAGACAGAGTCTATGGAAACACTGGGCAGGCTCCGTTCCAGGGTTGGCGAGAGCAAGCACCTCTGCTATTCCATGCCCCCGGCCAGGGTTCGACAGCCATAGCCAGGGCTGCTGACCCAGCTACCTTTCTACCAGCCAGGCCTTTCTGCACACAAAAGGAAGCAAGGGCCTTGGGGCTCTCGCGAACCCTTCTCCCCCCACCCCGCACGCCAGCCGCCCTGCCTTCCAAAGTGCTTCTCCAAGAGCCCCAAACCATGGAGCACTATTTAGAAACATGTAGACACACAAGATCCTCCTCATATCATCGTAGGACTAGCTCGGAGCTGTGACTCCCCCTATCCCTTCCTGTATGATGTCAGAGGCAGTCCCAGGGCTCATCCCCCGCACTGCCAGCATGGGGCTTGCCTAGAGCGGCACTTGAGATTGAGGCAAAAGGTTCTAAGCACTGGAGCGAAGGGTAAGAGAAACCTCACGGCCCCTGCTTAGCCCAGGTGAGTCACAGCCGGGGTCCCCGTGCGACACAGCATGACCAGGGATGTGGGTAAACTGCAGGCAGCCCCTGGCGCAGACAGTACATGATCTGGAGACTACTAATGGGAAGGGGGGAAGGCTCCATCCTTGGGAAATGCTGCAGACAAACATGGCAATGAAGCTGATGGAGAGGGGTGTAATACAGAGAGGACAGTCTGACTAGCTCCATGGGGGACAGGTATAGTAGGTGGGGGAAGGCAATGCCTTCCCAGATAGCTAGGCATAGTCCCACCCACACTCCGCCCCCAGAACATCTACGGCTTCAGAGCTCCGGGCAGAAGCAGCAGGCATTCTGGGGTTGGAGTGTGGCTCCTCCTGGCCTAGGTGCTACCCGCCCTTCCCCATGCTCCAGGACCAGAGGCGCTTGGGCTACGTGCCAGTTGCCCTCCTCATGGTGCTCTGGGGCCAGAGAGGCTCCCGTGGGGGACATGGGGGGGTGCTGACGGCTTGCCCCTGTGGTGGGGGGTGCTTCGCTCCCACGGGGACGGGGCCTCAGACAGAAGATGCAGGGCAGAGGGCTTGTCTCCCCCAGCCCTACAGTTACCCACCACCCATGGCTATCTCCCTGCTGATGGGTTTACCTAAGCAGTTTCTTTAACCTGGAGCAGGAAGCCAAGTAGGAGCATGGGGTAGGGGGCTGCTGGAGAAGGTTTTGCAGGGAAGCAGAGGCAGACTGAACAGGGTTAAGCACGATTCTTTTTTCCTAGTCTGTTAGGAGTTCCTTGTGCAGCACAGAAAGAAAGTGACTCTTGACCCCTGCCACATACTGCTGCCTAGAGATTAGATAGCCTGATTGCCTTCCTTTTGTCGTTATTGAGCTTAGACTTCTCCCAGCCGAGATCAGGCCACTGCTGTGCGAGGCGCTGTGCAGACCCCACAGAGCTGACTGTGGCAGACAAAGGTCAGGACAGGAGGGGAAACTGAGGCACTGAGCAAAGAAGTGACTCGCCGAACATCACAGCAGTTCAGAGAGAGAGCCAGGAACAAAATCCAGACC
This sequence comes from Apalone spinifera, assembly GCA_030068395.1. Lineage (NCBI taxonomy): Eukaryota > Metazoa > Chordata > Testudines > Trionychidae > Apalone > Apalone spinifera. Next base: position 7,279,247 of record JANRFK010002918.1, on the reverse strand, counting down.
TCCATACACCACTACCCACTAGACAACACTGCTCTTCCCCTGCTCTCTGCTCTCCACTCTGGCATTCATTCCTATCCTCAGGAGATCATGGTGGAGGGTGGTGGCGGATTGGTCACAATTCTCCAGAAATTGTAGACTTACCAGGAACTCAGTTATTGGAGCGGTGTTGGACTAATATCCGTCTACCTCATCCCCCCTCCCCTCACCCGAGGATTACTCCCAGGGCTTGCGGGAACAGAAAAGAGCTGGCCGCAAGGCCCTCTTTCCTGTTTCTATGCTGGGGCTGCCAGGCCTGTTCTGCAGGAAACAGCTTGATTTATGGCGATGTTATTTATGACCCCAACATATGTGTGGCGGGGGGGCCCGGGTTGTTTCCCAAGCCTCGGAGATGGCTCTCAGAAGACCGGATGCAGCAGGAAGGGCTTTTCTGGACAGTTGTGCAACACCTCTCGGGGCTTGGGCCGAAGCCGACGGCAGAGAGCATTCAACTGTGCAAGAAGGACATCGCGCCCAGGGGACGCCCCACGCTTGCAGAGCCAACATGAGCGGCACGTATAACTCAGAGACCCTTTATTTGCTGGACATTGCCCAGCAGGCAGTGCAGGGAGGAATGGGCAGCCAGTAGGCTCCATTTTCACCCAGACGCTTCACAAAGATGGGAAGAACTGGACGTCAGCAGGAGCTGGGGGAACAGGGCTCTGGTGTTGGGGAACATGCAACCCACTGCCCTGCAAATGGGCTGAGTCAGGTGGGCAATACAGGGACAGCTTGGAGCAGGCCTTCCAGGATAACTCACACATATGCTGGGTGTGGGCCATGGTCCCATCTAGTGGCATCAAGATCACTCAGAAAGAATAAGTCTGTGCTACAGCCTTAGCTGAAAACTAGCTGGCTTTTAGCTCATGTACGAAGCTCCAAAGGTCCTAGGTTTGATTCTGCCTGTTGGCTTTACACAAGCACCTGCAGAGGCGCGATCAGGTGAAGAACCTAGGACCAGCCAGCTGGAAAGTCTGGTAGGGAAGGTAACCAGTAGGGAGTAATGATAGAGGCATGAAATAAGGGCAGCCTGCAGGCTCTGAGATGGTTTGAGTTGACACTGAATTGCTTGGTCAATAAACAAATCCCTGGAGAAGAGGCGTGGTGTGCTGCACAGGTGGGAGTCGGATTTGGCGTACACCCCAGTAAGCTGCCGGACCTGGGGATCTGAGCCAAAGAGCCAAGTCGGAGCAAAAGATAATTGGGAAACACCTAATCAGAGGGGTGAATTAGACATGCTCCATGAGCTTAATACATGCTATTAGTAACACTAATGATACATTCATTATGCGCTTCTCTGCCCCAGCAAGCGAGGTGCTTAATGTAATAACATAGGGGCTGTCATATGACTGGCCTGTCATGAGGAAGGCATGTCACAGTTGTGCTTATTCCGTGTGTCAAGCCATATTTCCCCCTTTCTGCGTCCAGATGGATCCAAAGGTGTTTTTCTTGTGCTTTTCCACCACCTCGGCACTGATTTCAGGGCTGTTATTCTCGGCTCCCTGGAGCTGCCATAAAATCTGAGCCCATCTGTTTGCGTTGCGTTTCCTCCTTTCAGTGACGGACTTGATGGAAAAACTCCCTTTGTTAAACACCACTTGACTATTCAACCCTCCCTGTCTTTGCTAGGGGAATCTCATGCTCAAGTGTGTTGTATCAAAGCAAACAACGCCTTCCCTCCAAAATAAGAAACTCTACCAAGTCCAACCTTTGGACATCTGCAGAGCATGAACTCTTCTTAGACAGCTGGCATAGAAATCAGCTCGAGAGGAATCCAGTTTAGACTAACGTTTGGAACAGGACTTTGGTCTCTGCATTGCCAGGTGCTGCCAAGGCCCCCACAGTTTGTACATTAGGGATGTAAGCAGCTAGTTGACTGTTCGATAAGCTTATGCTAGTGACTAGTGATGCAACTAGTCGCTTCCTCCCCCTTGCTGCCTCTATCAGAGAGACAGCAAGGGGGGAAAGCAGGAGCCAGATTAAAAGCCGGTTCCCCCCAGCACCATCTCCGCGGGGGGCTTGGGAGGTAGAGGCACAGTGGGAAATGGCACGAGCGGGGACTGAAGCAGTCTCTGCTTGCGCCACTTCTGCTGTGATTCTGCTTTTGAAATGTGCAAGAGCCCCAGTGGGGCTCTTGTACATTTCAAAGATTGAGGCACCGCAGGGAGCACTGGACCAGCACTGGCCCTATGCTCCCTGCGGCACCTCAGCCTTTGAAATGGAAATCTCATTGACTATTAGATTAGTTCATTAATCTAAATTTAGCATCCCTATTGTATATTACAGGGTGCTCCATCCAGGGCCACATGTCAACCTCAGCTGTAAGACTGAGAGACAGCCGCTCTGAAGAGACGGAAGAATCTTTCCTCCTACTGGCCCTGCACCTGCGGCCAGAAAGGCGATTTTTCCCAGCTTCCAATGCCACGTGAACCAACGACACATCAGTTTATTTAGGCTGCCTGTACATGCAGCATCTTGTGAAGTGGGGTCCTAATGTAGTGGAGGCAGCTCGGCCCTGCCACAATATCAGTATTCAATAAATAACAACAAAAAAACTACTATGCCACCGAGCACATGCACTACCAGGAAATCCAAGGAGACACCATGTGCCTTCCAACAGAGCAGGAGTGGGGGAACCTTTTTTGGGTCAGGGGCCACTAACCCACAGAAAAATCAGTCAGAAGCCACACGCAAATAAGAAGCAAAAACAAAAAAACAAAAAAACTAAACCCTCACTGACGTGGCCCCCAACTGAGAAGCAGAAAGACCCTCCCCACATTCCTCTCACACCCCACCCTAGGAGGGTCCAGGCTAGTAGATTTTGTGTGCTCCAGCCTTGCAATGCAGCTGCAGGGGCTGGAGTGCCAGCAAAGGCTCCCCAATGCTGAGGGAAGCCCTGAGCCTTGGAGACCGGATCCAGGCAAGCCAGGAGCCACATCCAGCCCCTGGGCCTGAAGTTCCCCACCCCTGCAATAGATGTTAGAAACAGAGAGTTTGCAGTCCCCAACTGGACCACTGGTCCATTTAATCCAGCAATATCCAATACCTGATGCCTCGGGCCAATTGTGGCCCAACCATGGCTGTGGCTCAAGTGTAGCTCGGCATTCATTATTCTGGTCCTACAGCCGATCCCAGTTCTAATACACAGGTGCCAGCTATAGAATACAGGCTCCCGAATGCAACTCTAGCAGCCTGTTACAGTCTGTTTCCATGTCTTCCTCAAGTGGAGGGCCCTGCTATTTGCAACTAACAGTGTGCCTGTGTAACCCACACACCTAGGCTACGTCTACATTGCGCATTGTTGTGCAAGAAGTTATGCAAATGAGGTGTGGCGATGAATATTGTCATGCCTCATTTGCATACCTAATGAGCCGCCATTTTGCACAATGGGCTTTTGCACAAGAAGGAGCAGTCTACAGCAAGAGCTGTTCTTCCTGAAAAAAAGCAGCAGAACAGCTCTTCCGCAAGAGGGGGGTTTTGCACAAAAAGGAGCCGTGTAGACAGCTCCTTTTTGCACAACAGCCCCTTACACAAAAATGGTGGCTCATTAAGTATGCAAATGAGGCACGGCGATATTCACCACTTCACCTCATTTGCATATTTTCTTGTGCAAGAAACGGCAGTGTAGATGTAGCCTCAGGGTATTACAGCCCACTGGCCTCAGTCAATACAGCCACCTCCTGTACTAAGGATATTACAGCCCAGCAGCCTCAGGCAATATGTCATAGGAAAAGCCTCCTCCATATGGGGGTATCTAAGGAGGGAATAGGGAGACCCAGGCTCTTTCTGTCCACCAGGTCCCAGCCCAGGGCCCTGTTGGCAGTGGCATGGCCCACTCAGCATGGAATCAGCTGAGCACGTGGGGAGCAATTCCCCGCCCTGGGCTACTTCCTTCTGGTACTTGGCAGATGCCTTCTCTGTATGTATGCTCACTCTCAGCCCTCAGCTTCTCTGGTAGCCACTCTCGGCCCGGCTGTTGCACCGTGGTCCAGCTGCACTTCCTCCCCTGGAGCTCCCTCCGCACCGCAGCAGTCAGCCCTGACTGTGCTGCTCCAGAAGCTTTTATAGCCAGTCTCCAGTTGGAGCATGCCCAGTAGGGCTGTGGGGGCAGGGCCCTCTCAGCCAGCTAGGCCGGGGGAACGCCTTCAGCTCCCCTGCAGGGTTGATACACCCAGTCACAGATGGGAAGGCAACAGGGAAAGGCTCCTCCAGTAGATCCCTGCACGGATAAAAAACTTGTATCTGCATTACAAAAATGAGCCTTGGATATCCACAGCCACATCCGCGGATGCAGATCCCTGCGGATATCAAATGGATTTCCATGGACTTGCAGGGCTCTAGTCATCAGCTGCCAGAGTCTTTCCTGCTCCCTCCATCCTGGCACTGCTTTTCCCTGCTGTGTGTAGCTACACACCACAGCATGGACACTGCTTGCTTTTCACTCCGCTGTGTGGCCAGAGGTGCACTCCACCCAGGGCCCGTGCAGTACCATGTAGACGTAACCTAACACGTTTGCTTCTGTAGCTCACGTGGCTAGGGTGGTGGGAGAGTGTTTTAAGAAAATGGCTAAAATTACCTCTTTGGTGTTCCAGGCCAGGCAGGGGCAAGGTAGGCACTAAGGGTGTGCAGTGATGCCCTTACGTTACATTGGGCTTAGTCTAGGAAAGTACATCAAAGTGTAACCAAAATGTTTGCTTCTAACGGTCACTGAATGTCTTCAGTCAATCCACATGGGAAGTAGCCCAGGATGGCTCGGTGCAGATGTTTGCCGGCTACAATTTCCATGCCTGATCTGTTACAGAGCATTACCTTGGTGGAGGTCGTCGTGCGGCCAGGTAGACAGCACACACCTTGGTGGAGGTCGTCGTGCGGCCAGGGCTTGCTTCTTACTGGAGGGAAGGGGTGAGCAAATGTGTGATTCCTTACCTGAGAAGTGTGCACCTGCCTCATTCCCCAAAGGGTCAATTCCATTTACCCGTGTTTACCCTCAAGCATGCCCCTGGGTAAGGCCTTGTGCTGAAGGCCCCTTGTTCGATCCCCGTGGATGGCTACTGGTGTCTGACAGCAGGCAGCCACATTGGGCTACAGAATGCTCCATCTGTCCGCCTGGAAATAAGCATTGCTTGCTGGGATCTATATTTAACACAGGCTGCCGCTCTGCTTGAAAGTCACAGTGACTGCAGTCTGCTCAATTTCACACAACTGAGCAGGGCTTCCGGTAAGTTACCCCAGGGCCTGCATCTGGACCAAGTGGGGCCAACCCTGCTTCTGAGGAAGGCCACCATCTTGCCCCAAAGCAAGTGCACAAGGCCCTATATGGCACAGAAAGGTCCCTCTCCCCATCCATGGGAAAGTGGTTCCAGGCATCGAGTTCTGCCCCCATCTCAGAACTACAGCAAGCGGAAGGACTAATTTGCCATTGTGTCTCTGGTACTGTGGTGTCACCTTCTGCTGCTGATGACAAATCCCACCAGTATTTCCTGGTGTTTGCTAAAACTATGCCTGACTTGGCGATGGGTTCGAAAACCCTTTGCATGCTGGGAAGTCAGGATGGAGTGCCGAACTCCAGAGCTTGGACCAAGTGTCCTTTCTGCCTCCTGCCACAGAGTCGCTTGCTGTCACTGGAGCCATCCCAAGGTGAGGCTCACCTTTGCCTCACCCGTTCGAGTGCCACAACGGAGAGCAGCTATTCTCTCGCTGCCAGTCCCTCATCTCCCTCTAATTGAGGGGGGAAAGTCTAATGAATAACTAGAGAATTTAAGGCTGCATCCTGCAGATTAGAATGAGACTTTAAGAAAGCAGCACTGAAATAATCATGCATCTGCAGCGTGCCCAGTTCTCCCTTGGGTAGTTGGGGTGGGGGGGACCGTGGGATCGCCCAGGGGATTCTCTCAGCCCCACCCTCCTGGCGGTTGCCCTGAAGTCAGGGAATGAGCCCAGCTCAGCCTCCATTTCCAGGCAGACTGGATCCAGATTTGCTGGGAGCACCAATGGCTCGGAGCGTTCTGATTCTCACTCCCCTCCCGTTGCCAGCAAGTAAGCCCTCCTGGAGCAGCATGGCACCTGAACGATTCTCCACGTGAACTACAGCCCCCTCCCATGGGTGATCCACTGGTGTATCTGACTTCCCCAAGGGAGAGTTTTGCTAGCTTAGATGCACTGACTTCACTGGGCTTTGGTTCTGGGAGATCTGGGGACATGACAGCTCCCTCACGGACCACACCCCATGACTACTGCATTAGTTCTTTCATAACTGCCAGGCCCAGGCAAATAGCAGCGGGCTGCTGAGTCAGAACGCCCCAAGAACCGTGGGATTAGAAACCACTGAGTTTCCTACACATCCCTCTGCAGCACTATCAGGGAGGATGCAGAGATTGGGGCATAGAGCCAAGAAGGCCGAGTGTTGCTGGAGTACCCCTATCAGGCCGGTGCTCCCAAACCACAAGAAGAGATTCCAGGAATTCTGGCTACGTGACAAGAGGCGGCTAACAAAAACACAGGCCCAGCATTAATTCTGTGCCCATCCAGCCTGCGGCCCTCAAAGAGCCCAGGCTTCTGCAAAGCAAGCTGGTATCAATGTCACCATTTCACAGATGTGGAAACAGTGGCCAAGCAGCTTGTCCCCAGGCTCAGAGCGAGGCAAAGGGAATAAGAACAAAGGGGATGTGACACATGGGATCAGCCCTATTGTCCGTCTGCTGCCGGGTCTCACCTCTGAGCACGGCGGGCAGCCCGTGGGTCTGTCTCCTGAAGGGAATGCCCCGTCTGTGGAGACATCATAGCCCAGCCCAGGAGAGAGTCTAGCTCAGGTCAGGGCAGAAGTTCTTGTTTATTCATTGAAATGGCTCATCCTTTTCTGAGTCCGGCCAAAGGGTGCATCAGAGCCCAGACGTCTTGATTTCCAGGCCCCTGTTCTAGCCTCTGCCCCACAATCCCTCCTCATTGCGACAGCCTTACAGGTTGCAGCCAAACCCAAAACGGGGGAGCAGGAGCATCTGCTCTCCCTGGCTTGGTGTCCAGAGTTGAGGGAGTGAGGGGGAGGAATTTGGGCTCCCACACATGTGCCAATATGTGCTTCGAGCGAAGAGGGTTTCATCATCGAATCAATCCTAGAACACTAGAACTGGACGGGACCTCGAGAGGTCATCAAATCCAGTCCCCTGCCCATACGGCAGGACCCAGCACCATCTAGATCATCCCTGATAGATGTCTGTCCAACCTGCTCTTAAATATCCCCAGTGATGGCAATTCCACAATCTCCCTAGGCAATTTATTCCAGTGCTTAACCACCCTGACAGGTAGGAAGTT
>JANRFK010002918.1:7250805-7271758 GCA_030068395.1 Apalone spinifera | reverse complement strand
CCCCCCCCCCCCCCCCCCCGTGACACCCTCTTAGATACTTGAAAACTACTACCATGTCCCCTCTCGGTCTTCTCTTTTCTAAACTAAACAAGCCCAATTCTTTCTGTCTTCCCTCCTAGCTCATGTTTTCTAGACCTTTCAACATTTTTGTTGCTGTTCTCTGGACCTTCTCCAATTTCTCCACATCTTTCTTGAAATGTGGTGCCCAGAACTGGACACAACACTCCAACTGAGGCCTAACCAGCACAGAGTAGAGCTGAAAAATGACTTCTCGTGTCTTGTTCACAGTATTCCTTAAAAATAGAGAGAGGCGCTGAGTGTTTACAACAATCATCACCATTCAAACAGAGGCTGCAGGGCTGTGGCCCCAAACCACTGCAAATGGGGACGTTTTTCTAGTGCAGCTCCCCATCAGAGTCCCAGGGATTTGTGGCATACGTGGCAACATGCCTGCAGGGGCATTGTTCCTCGTAAACTGGGCACTTGTGCAGCCACTAAGGAGAGATTCAAATGCCATCCAACTGATTAGCAGAGCGCCCACAGGCAGGTTTTTGTTTCTACTAATGCTGCACATTCGCACATACCTCGGTGCAGGTAGAAAATTATTCCACATAATATTCCACATGTGGATGGAAAAGATTAGAGGGAACATTGCTCAGGGGTGGTTTCTTTTGCTGGGCACAGAAGATTGTAGTTCCCCCTCTGGGGGAGGTCATCCAGGAATAAGCTGGGAAAAGAGCAGACCCATTCTACTGTGTCAAAAGTAATTTGTCCTGAGTAAGGACCCGCAAAGGTCCTCTCCTTCTTGCGCCCTCTTTCACTTCCCCATCACTGTCTGCCTGCTTATACAGGTGCCCTCAGGGCCTTACAACAAATACCAAATACCAGGTGCCCCTGCTCCATTGCTCCCCTTCCCTGTCTCCCCCTTCCCAGTTCCTTACACCCCTGACTCACCATTTCAATGCTGACACCTCTCCTGGCCCGACAAGCGTCACCACCGGCCAGAGCTGTCGGCTCTGAGCAGGGAAGAGGGCGTAGGCGGGACAGGCCTCATGTCGGCCTGTATTCAACTCAGTGTCAGGTTACCAGGTATCAGGGGCCTATTTCTGCCTGTCTGTCTGATCCCCACCGCCCCCTTTCCACTTGTGTTACTGTGTTAAGCTTGGCTTGTGCTAGTTTCTCTTCCCACCTAAGCTCCTTAAGTCACTGATCCAGCTAAACCTTATAAATCACTTCGTTTTGCCCTGAAAGTTAATGTTGCTATTTCCTTGGCCTTTCTGCTCCTGGCACCCACCCTGGGTTAGCCACTTAGGCATTCAACGGACCAGCCACGCGACCCTGCGGAGCACTGAGCTCATGGGATAGTTAGTTACATGGATGCTGCTGAGCCACTTGGGGGGGCATGGACTGTCCAGTCTCACACTAATGGGGCGGCTATGGAAAGATCCCAGGGCTGGGATACGGCCTGTGTAGCCCACACTGACTATGGGCAGCATCCTGGTCCCTCTGTGGGCGGCTGGGTCATTTAGCTCCAGCAGGAGAGGTTGATGTGTTTAGCTCAGCACCTCCTGAAACACCCACAGAGCCAAAGCCAACAAGCACGTCCCCCCACATCTACCCACACATCTAGCCTCTTGGCTGAGAAAGCCTCACGGCTTCATTATGTTAGTGCCACCCGCAGTGAAACACACAGACATGCCTCCACCCAGGACGGTGTGGGTGTGGGTGTGGTCTGGGAATGGCTCCACCCCTCAGTCACCTGCCCTTTCAGCTTGCTCCCCAGAGGGGTATCCCAGAATGCCTTGTGCCTGCCTCAGCTGTTTGCTATTGGCACAGTATGCCTTCCTCCCCTGCCCCCGGGCTGGCTGTGGCTATCAATCTGACACCGCATTGGTGTGGAGGAAGGAGAGAAACTGGCAGAATTTGGCTGTTGCCTTCTCCCCTCACATTGTGTTTTGGAAAAAAAAGAGTTCCCCCCCATTGCTCCCCTTCCACACACAGTAGAATGGGTCTGCTCTTTTCCCAGCTTGTTCCTGGATGACCTCCCCCAGAGGGGGAACTACAATCTTCTGCGCCCAGCAAAAGAAACCACCCCTGAACAATGTTCCCTCTAATCTTTTCCAGCCACATGTGGAATAATTTTCTACCTGCACCGAGGGATGTGCGAACGTGCAGCACTAGTAGAAACAACACCCCCCCCCCATAATTAGAACAAGTTCTTTAAGGGAAATGCCCCGATCAAACCCCCACATCCCTCCTGCTAAGTGTAGATTTGAGAACCCAGATTCTTGTGGCCTTATTTCCAAGAAGCCTGGGCAAGATGAGGGGATGTTGACCTCATAAGAGCCCAGCATCAGCAGCCCCAAAGAACCCCCAAACATAGATGTGAGTTCTAGTCCCAATCCGGACTTTTCTGAGGGCTCAAAGAGAACTCACTCTTGTTCCCTGCCCTGGCTAGTCGGCTTAATGCTCTGGAGCGCATCCCTTAGAATAGCGGCTGCATGCAGCCGGCAGGCACAGCAAGCTCATCGCGCACCATCTGGCTGCCCACATCTGATCGCACTCCATCCCTCCCACTGCGGCCAGGCAGGCTCAGAGCGGTTTTACATTACGGACGTTAATGCCTCTTGGCAGGAACTGCTGCCTCCTACAGAGGAAGCGTTTCTGTCAGGAGCCCTGGACAGCCTCAGAGACGTTTCTGACGCACGGCCCGGAGGGAGTCCCCTGTTCCCCAGCCCCAGGAATGCCGGGTGTGAACGCACCCGGGTGATGATGGAAAGGCTGAATTGTGCAGAACTGTTCAGGCTCCTGGCTAGACAGGGACCCTCAGGGGGAAGAACAAGGATTAAATTCAGGCACAAGGAATCCAGCCACAGCAAATGCTTTAACTCCGCATTGAGCTTTGCAAGCCAGACTCAGAGTTTTTACTGCCATATTGGATAACCTCTAGAAGTTCCAATCATGAGCAGGAAGCCGTGTTGCTAGGTGCTGTACAAACATAGATCAAAGAGATGGCCCCGCCCTGATGAGACAGTTATAATCTACGCAAGGGAGGTGAGATCAGGCGGATACAACAAATAGCTGGGGAAAGTACCAGGTAACAAAGAGACAGTCAGCAGGATCAGCAGTTGTCACAGCCCACTAGCTGCCTAGCCACTGCCAAGTTTGTTGCAGGCATCACACAGCGTTTGTGCAAGAAGCACAGGTTTCAAGGCCTTGCCGTTTCAGTTCTGTCATGGCATGTGGGGTTAGCACACAATTCCTAACCAGGGTGGTGGCACTAACACGGATCCATTGCTGTCTCCTTGGGCTCCGCACAGGAGGTTGTGCTGAAGGAAAAGCCAACCACGGTAAAGGCATGGCTCGGATTTTCCCAGAATGCACCAGCATTAACACAGGCATGCAACATGACAGGGACACAGAAAATCAACCCTCAAATCAACCCTCAAAATCAACCCTGGGACAGAAAATCAACCCTCAAATACTGTTTCAAATAGGGTGGTTGCTGAGAGCAGGGGAGAGGGAGAGGCAGGGCTGTCCTGAGGGTTTATGATGCCCTACTCAGTACTATTAAACGGGTGCCCCCATGCCCGACAACAGCAGTGGGGCAGACTGCAGAATCCTAAGCAAATGTGGTTACATGCCACTTTGATGGCAGCCTGGCTGAATGGGGCTGTGGGGACGGGGGCCGCCAGCCCTAAGTGCAGCGGTGCTGCCAGCCCTAAGCACCTAGATCGCACAAGTCAGGCCTTAACAAAATTGCGATTTTAAGCTTAAAAATCGTAAGAGTCTTAAACTTGGGGAGGTTTTCTCGTTATTTGCCTTGGAGATGTCGAGGTTTGGGGCACACAAAGCTCCCGTTTCCAGGCTTTTCTCTTCATCCACGAAGGCCAGCCATTTACTTCATTGAAACGAGGCTCTCCGCTTCCATTTTTAATCGCTTGACTCCAGGAGTTGGGGCTTTAGGACTGGAAAGTGAGTGAGGCAACGTCTCCTGCCTGTATTGAATTGAGGTTTCAACCCAGTTTGAAATCAGTGTTGTGTGCTGAGTGAAGCTGCTGAGCTTCTGAGCCCGGCACACCCAGGCTATGAACTGTTTGAGGTAAAACAATTCTGACCCATAGCTGGTTTGGCTGCTGTCCAGAAGAGACTGTCAGTTACAGGGTTGGTGGCACCTCTATTACATCTTTGGTCTCTGAATCCGCCCCCCTTTTCTCCCCCCACTTGTCCCCGGGATCACGGGCATGATCAGCCCATCAGGTGACAGTCTAAAGGGGATCTCTGTGACCCTACCTGTCACAACTGCATTGACCTAAATACATTAATCTTGACTCTAAACCCCTCAGGGAAGTGAGTTATTAAATTGATAGCGGGGGAAAGTTACATCAATGGGACTGAAATTTTAATCCAGATACAGAATTAGCTGAACAGAAGACACTGCTACATCTAGACTGCAAGCCTCTTTCGAAAAAGAGCGTCTAGACTACAGTCAGTACTTTCGAAAAAGCAAGCTGCTTTTTCGAAAGAGAGCACCCAGGCAGTGTGGATGCTCTCTTTCGAAAAAGCACAGTTTGCATTATATAGCGCCTTTTTTCAAAAGAGTACTTTCAAAAAAAGGCATTCTTCCTCGTAAAACGAGGTTTTCCTCGGTTGAAAAAACTGCCCATTCTTTCAATTTACTTTCGAAAGAACGCGGCAGTAGTCTAGACGCAGGGGAAGTTTTTTTTAAAAAAGGCTACTTTTTTCGAAAAAAACTTCTAGTTTAGACACACCCTCTATGTTGACTTAACTCTGTAGTGTAGACCAGGGCTTGTTTTCCCATGTGGAAAACAATATCCATACAGTAAAAACAACTCTTACAACCAACTCATATGCTGTATTCCTGACTTCTTACAAAGTAGGTACACAGACACCATAGGGAAGAGGGGAAAAAAGCTGTCTCCTGTATTTATTAAGGGAGAGCAACTGAACTACGCAAGCAAGTTTGAGGCTTGCTGTTTCTCATACTACTTGACATTTTTCTTAAAGGCCCAGCTCCTGAAGCCATGTGATTATGTAAGGATCTCAGGATTTCATAAAAAAGCAAGTTTCTAATCCTTATGGTTGTGGAACAAACCATTAAAACCTGACGCAAGAGCACGCCAAAGGCATGGCAAATAAAAGGCAAACCCAAAACCATCCGCCAATTGAGATTCGGATTTTTTAAGCCAATCATGGGCCCCCACCCATGATTTTTGAAGGCATGACATGGCCCTCCCCCTGCAAGTGGTCGGCTCTCAACACAGCCAGCCATTCAAACAAAGAGATCGTGAGCACAAATCTCTTTGGCTGAAAATACCCTAAAAGGCTGTTACCCATCTACCTGAGCTCTCACAGTTAATTAACCCTTTGATAGCTGTCACAAGCAGCCCAACCTCTCCACACTGGATGGGACACAGGCTAGTCCTTGCGGATGGAACAAAATTAATAATCACCAGTGTGCCGTGTCCATTCACCTCCTCATATCTCCCTAGCAGTTTTAATCAGCTACATTATACTTCACTTCCTACACCAGTGGTCTCCAACCTTTTTAAGTATGAGATCACCTTTTTGAATTTAAGTGCAATCAAGGATCTACCCCAAACCCAAACACAGTTGCCTCACCTCCTTCCTGCCCCTTCTCCAAGGCCCCGCCCCTGCGCACTCCATCCTCTCCCACTTTTATCAGGCTGGGGGTAAAGGTTTGGGGCGTGGGGGACCAAAGCTCTGGTCTTGGGCTAAAGGATTTGGAGTGTGGGAGGATGTGACGACACGTTCGGGTTTTTCCCGTTTCCTGCACCCCCGTGATGGCACGGACAGACTCCACCAGCTAGTCGAATAGAGGGAGTTTATTGCTTCTCCAGGATACAGCACAGCATAGATGCAATCCAATCACAGGGCCAGGCCCAGGATGCCTCAGCCCCCCTTGAGATGGGGTGGGGGGACTGGCCCCTCAAATCCCAGGCCCTGGCTCGGCTGCTTCCTCCATGATATCCAGCCAGAAACTAACCCACTCACTTCGAGCCCTGCCCCCAGCCAGGGCTCCCCTCCCCTTCTTCCCATTGTTCCGCTCCCTGGGAGATACCTGTCTGACGAGTTTGAAGCCCCCTTTGCATAATGACTCATTCTCTGCCCTGCTGGGCCGTGCTGCAGGTAGCAGCCAGTGGGGGTCACTCACACTACGTCACAGAGGGGCTCTGAGTTGAGCCTAGGGGAGGAAGTTGACGTGCAAGAGGGGGATTGGGTGAAGGCTTTGGGTGCAGGGGGACTCAGGGCTAGGGCAATGATTTGGGGTCAGGAGCGGTTCAGGATTGGGGCTGGAGTTTGGAATGCAGGCTCCAGCTGGGCACCGTTTACCACAGGTGATTACTGGGTGGTGGTGCAGGCAGGCTCACCCCTATCCTGGTCAGGCAGGCTCACCCCTACTACTGGGTGGTGGGGCTAAGGCAGGCTCACCCCTACCCTGGTCCCTCACCACTCCCAAAAGCAGCCAGCAAACTCGCTCCATCCCTGCCACTCTGTGAAGATGGGGTACAGGTGGGGGGAGGGGCACCCTGACATCAGCACCCCCTCCTCTTCTTCCTAGGCCCTGCAGAGCAAGCAGGAAACTCTTGGGGGTGGGGGAGGGCAGCTCCAAGACAGAGGACAGGAGCAGCACGGTAGTGCTGAGAGGAGCAGCTGAAGTGCCAGCACTTGACACCCTCCCAGCCAAACCAGTCTGGATCCCTTGTCAAGAGCTCCAAGATCTACCAGTAGATCCTGATCGACTGGTTGGTGACCACTGTCCTACACGATGCTGTTAAACTGCTAGTGTTCCACCCCAGAAGCAGCTGCATGGGGAAGGGAGGAGGAGGACGAGATTCCTAAACACGGCTCAGGAAGCACCTTGGGGTTGGGAGTCCTGTGGGTTGAGAAGGTGCCGTTTGTAAAGGAGGTTTTATCTCTCCCAGCAGCTCCCTGTTGAGAATCCCAAAGCCCATGGCTTTTGGATTGGACTCTGGGTTCAAAGGAGAGGCTGGGTCTGCCGCCTTGAGCGTCTGAGCACTTACTGCAGCTGAATTCCTTCCAGCCTGCCTCAGCACCGCTGGCGCGTGTGTGGAGTGATGCTGGTGGCTATATTGGTCTGTGACAGGCAGGAATGGAATGTGCCTGGGGAGCCAAGCCAGGGCCCCTCTCTCCTTCTCCTCTTATGGAGTGCAAACGAGGGGAGGGCGGGGGGCTGCCCAGGCCCCGTCGCCAAGGTGGTCCAACAGTTCCTCTTATGGAGAAGAGGCAGGGGAAGTCCTGTCCTCCGCACGCTGTCAGCCTGCGGTGAGCTTGCCCAGTCACCCACCAGACTTTCAGTCCTGTTTGAATGTGCATCAGTGGCAGAGCAGGGTAGCTGCTTTACACACCTGAATGAGAGGAACCCCTGGAGCCAGCTGCCCAGCTCTGCCCTCTGCGCCAAACCCAGCAGGCCTGAGCCAGGGAGTTCTGAGCCAGAGCCACACACGTCCAAACCCACAACTGCATTCAGCCTCAGACCCTCTCCAGGCCCACTACGGTGATGCTGACCCAAACGACCCCCTCCCCCCCCCAGCTGAGATGCAGCTCTCTCTGGGGTGGAACCCACCAGCTGTTTAACAGCACACAGCAAAGCATTCTGAGCATTTTTCAGGGTCAGACATAATTACCCAAGTGGGTGTGTAATTAAACTCAGCGTCCTAACACCCAGCTCCTGCACATAGTGACGCACAGGGAGCCTTAACCACAAGTAAGGAGTGTCTCTCTTTCATGGGTTACCTGAAATGCAGCCCCTCTAGCAGCACAGCCTGGCCCCTCAGCGCCGGTCAATAATGGCACACAATGACCAACGCCCCAGTGATTCATCCAGCCCCACGTTCTCCAACACCTAGGTGTTTCTGGACCATCTCCGAGACCAGGGCTCAGCGAGCCAGCGCTGCTTAGCTCATGAAACCTAATGAGGTCACAGCTGGAGGTGCTATGGCTCAGTCCAGGAGAGCGCATGTTTCTGGCCACCAGCTCCGTTTCCATGGCACTAGATTAAATGAACTAATTGCAACCAGCTCGAAAGGGCACTACAAGCGGAGGAGCGGGAGGGGTGCGTTTCACCTGGAGAAGAGCTGGCAACCCTCATTTGGATACAAAGGGCATCACTTCTCCTGCAGGAGCCCTCCAAGTCATGCATTAGTCAGAGTCCCCACACACACACACACGCTCTACCCTAGTTCTGCAGCCTGGGAAAGCGCCCCCCACCCCCGTTGTCAAAGACAGCAGGTTCCTCAAGGCCAGATTTTCAAGAGCTCAGGGCCAGATTTCTGAGGGCTCAGCACCCCCACAGATGGGGCCAGATTTTCAGAGGTGCTCCACCGGCCTGGGCTCATTAGAAGTTCTTAGCTCCATTCCCCACCTTTGACCGTTGTTCTCTCGCTCTCTCCCCCACTCCTCCTTCCTTACCTCAAACCTCTTCTCCCCACGACGTCCATGTTCTCTCCTCCCCTCTTTTTCTAAGCCCCCCCAGCCCCTTTTCTCCTCTCTTTCGGCTCACCCTTCCCTTTCCTTCCCTCCCGCTGCATCTGAGTCACCCTTCAGCGTTCCTGGCTCGGAGCATGCCTGCGGCCCAACGAAAAAAACTCCTGCTGAGTGGAGCTAGGTTTCTCTTGCAGCTGCTTAAAAGCCTGACATTTGGGAAGGCTTTACCTAACCAGAACAGGGCTGCTGGGGAACATCCTGTTCACAGACAAGCTGCCTCTCTCAGTTCACAGGAGGCCATTGACAAGGGGGAAATATCCCTTCACTGCAGGATGCCACGTAGCAGAACCACAGCGTGGCATGGTTTTTGGCCACCTTAAATCACACCAGAGCCATTCAGTGGGTCACATTTGGATTGGATCATTGATCCTCTTGTTTCAACAGCCTGCTGCCACTCACACTGAAAGGAGACTCTCCGGTGAGGTGTGGGCAGTAGAGAGCCTAAGACACACAGTTTGGATTCCAACCAGTAGAAGACTGCAATGCACAGACACCGCAGCCAGCTCGTGAAAATAAACTTCAGCTTATATAATCAAACTCCAGCCATTGTTTAGAGAGTCCAAAGGGACTGCTGCTATGGCAACATGACATGTAATAAATAAGCAGGGCTATAAACTAAGCTGCACCCTTGTACCAGGCTGAGGTGAAGGTGGGTGCCCTAGAAATAGGCAGAAATGCTCTGAAAGGAGAAAGGCTTGTGCTCAGATTTTGCGGTTTTAAGTGCTGCTTCAGGGCAGCGAGGTAATTAGTCTGACCTGACCTCATTCCTTTAGGATACCTGATCATTTTCGAGCTTTCAGGCCCAAGGTCAAGAACCTCCCTAGCTGAGCATCTTTTTCCAAAATAGAGCCCCGAGTCAGCCAACCAGACTCCTTGTAATACAAGAACTAGGGGTCATCAAAGGAAATTAATAGGCAGCAGGTTTAAAACAAACAAAAGGAAGGGTTTTTTATATGATGCACAGTCAACCTGTGGAACTCCTTGCCAGAGGATATTTTGAAGACTTTAACAGGGTTCAAAAAAGAACTAGATAATTTCATGGAGGAGAGGTCCCCCAATGGCTATTAGCCGGGATGAGCAGGGATGGTGTCCCCAGCCTCTGTTTGTCAGAAGCTGGGAATGGGTGACAGAGGAGGGAATCACTTGAGCATTCCCTGTTCTGTTCATTCCCTCTGGGCACCTGGCATTGGCCTCTGTCGAAAGACAAGATACTGGACTAGATGGACCTTTGGTTTGTCTCAACATAGGATTCTTATGACTAGGACTCCAAAGACCCAGCTCTTAGTCCTAGATCTGTCACTCACCCACTGCCTGACTTCGGGCAAGTCACATTGGCCTAGATACTCAGAAGTCTTTAGATGCTTCTCTCCCACTGATTTCACTGCCCCTAAATATCTGTGAGGATCTGGGCCTTTGTCTCTCAGTTTCCTCATCTGTAAAATAGTGACAATAATACCCTGCTTTGTAAAGCCTTTTGGGAGCTGTGGATGAAATCAAATCATCAATGGTCACACTTTATATTACAGGATCCAGGGGTATGTGGTTTCTACATAGGGTAGAATGATTCATGATTGTTATAAGCCTGTTGCAGACATGAGGAATGGGTGATAGACTGTTAACAGGCACATCAGCAGAAGGTACAACCAACCTGTGGGACCGCCAACAGTGTCCTAAAACCTCTGCTAGCCTTTCACACTAAGTTTCCATTTCTAAGTAGTTTTCAAAGAGTTAATAAAGTAGAACCAGTTCAATGTTATAACTGGTTGTTTTACCTGGCACCAGGCAGCATAAGAAAGGGAACTGGGTTAAAGATAGAGCACTCCTGTCCGGAAGGATGGCTGGCTGTTTGCCAAGCTATCTGTTCATGGATTCCATGTCTGGTAAGGAGCTGCTTTCCCGGAGTGCAGGCGATGTTGTTCTTAGATTGTGTTGCTATGTTGATGCTTAGGAAGTAGGTGACACTCCTTAGCGACCAAGCACCGGAGCCCCGCCCAAAGGCAGCAGTAAGTAATGCAGGGCTGTAGTCATGAATCTTTTGCAGGAGTTTCCATGGTTTGCACTGAACTGGCCCAGGGAACACCACAGGAGCAAAGAGTAGAAGACAGAGGCTGACACAGTGCAGGCAGGAGTTTGGTGTCTAGAGACTGACATGGCTTCCGGAAGATGTCCACTCAGCAGACCAATAGGTTGTGAATGCAGCACACAGAGCCAAACTAAGGAAATGCAGGGCCTTACCATGGTGCCCTCCTTTGGAATGGCAGCAGGTTTCAGAATTAAGATGAATGGAGCAGTTCATTGTTTTGGGAGCTATGATTGCAGGCTCTCTGCACACTCAGGTAGGGAAATCAGTTATGGTCAGGCAACATTTTAAAGCTTTCCTTTGCATCCATAAGCAAGAGAGATTTGGGGGATTTGCAGCAGTCTTTTTTAAGTGAAAGCTGAGATTCTGATCTCATTGTTCAACCCAGAGTCTGGGTCCCCAAGCATAGATCTGGTGTGGCTACACTTTAATCCAGTCCCCAAACCCATGCACTCACTTAAAAATCACAGAGAATCAAGAAGCCACAGTCAATTGTGCCCAGGGAGAGGAATGTTATTGTGGTTTTTAAAGACACATAAGAAAACCCTCTTTCTAAGGATTAAATGTCAAATAAGTCCTCACACATTGTGCCAAAAAGTCTCTGAGATCTTCCTAAGCTACCATTTGCACATTGTCCTGAAGCTGCAACGAGCTATAAGGAAACACGGTGAAGCTGCTAATTTTAAAATTCCTGGTAAAAACTAAGTTTTTCCAGAGTACATGGGAAAAGGAAACCAAGGGTTATAGGTTAGACCTGCCAACATCCACAATCCACTGAGAAGAGAACAAGACAGTAAATAACTTGGGGTACATCGACACAGCAGAGCAAAAGTCAAATTAAGCTACGTAATTTCAGCTACGTCAAATGCGTCGCTGAAGTCAAAATAGCTTAATACGGGCTTGTGGCACTGTCTACACTGCAGGAAGTCAAAGGAAGAACACTCTTCCTTCCCCTTCCCTTACTCCTTGTGAAATGAGGGTTACAGGAGTCCGAGTAAGAAGTCCTTCACCTCAACATTATTTCGAAATAAAAGCTTGCTGTGTAGATGCGCTCTTTGTTATTTGAAATAACATCAGTTATTCCAAAATATTGTTGCTGTGTAGATGTACCCTTGGGGAATAAATTGTAATTTGTAAGGGTGCGTCCACACTACACCTGGAGCTCGAAATAAGCTACGCAATTTGAGCTACACAAATTGTGTATCTTATTTCAATGTTATTTCGAAATAGCTTACTTTGAAATTTGGTGCTGTCTACACAGCACTTATTTCGAAATAACCCGCTATTCCGAAACGTCCCTTACTCCTAGTGGAATGAGGTTTACAGGGACGTCGGAATAGCAAGCCCATTATATTTCAAAATAACGGACACGCTCAAAAGATGCGGAATAGCTATTTCGGGATACATCTGATATCCTGAACTAGCGCTGCAGTGTACACATAGCCTAAGTGTGACTCACCGGCCAGAGCACCCCTTGTGGTGGAGCAGGGCATAACAGGGTCTTTTCTCACCCCCCTCCCATATTACTAGCCCCTCCTGTCAACCCCCTCTTCTCACAACTCAGTCCTCATCCAGGTCACATCTAATCCTCCTTCATGCAGGGTAACAGAGTCCAACAGCCTCATGCCTTAATCCAAGTCCCAGCTCATTAGCCCTTCTACCCCTGATCTCCAGGGTCCTTCCACCCTCTATGTTCATCCCAGGCTCTATACAGCCTCTCAGGGCTTGTTTGCCTTCCTTAAGGGCTGGTGCTCACAGGACTCATCACCCTCCAATAACTCCTTCATGAAGATACAAAAGATTTCTGCCATCTGCAGGCTTGAACTCACATCCCGCTCAAGCTGACTCTGTGTCCCAGTCCTGACTCTTTCCTAGAGGCAGCCAGTTCCTGCAATTAAGCCATCCACGCAGCATCAGCTGGGGAATAGTTACGGTGTCACAGGCGAGACTGAGCCTAACTCCAGGCCAGGCAATCTGTGACAGTCTGACTGTAGTGAAAAAGCTACAGGCTACTCGCCACAGTTACCAATTCTCAAGGCTTTATGGTGAAGTCTCCTGATGGTGGTTACCAGAGATGAGTGGTGTTCCATTACAACATGAAGCAAGTGGCAGAGAGAAGCTTCAAGATGTGACACCTGATGGCTCAAGAACCAAAAGACAAATGAAAAGAACTCCAAATCCACTGCTTTGAAGATCTCCTGGTTTTCAAGCCAATCTCATGACTTTTGGGGTGCATCTACACTGCAGGGCTTAACTCAAAATAAGCTATGCAAATTGAGCTACGTCAATTGCGTAGCTTATTTCAAAATAGCTTATTTCAAAATTGGGAGCATCTACCCAGCACTTATTTTGAAATAGAGCACTCTTCCTCCGAATTCTCTTACTCCTCGGACAGTGAGTCAGAGTAACAAGTCCTCCAGCTTGACAGTATTTCGACATTATTTTGAAATAACTGCCAGCTGTGTAGATATGATCTAAGTTATTCTGAAATAATGTTGCTGTGTAGACGTACCCTTGGAGAGGGGCCTGATGCATGTTTTGAATGCTTGGGTTCGGCGTGGCACTTTATTCGGCGTGGCCAATTTAAAAAGTGGCGAGTAATTCGGTTCCCATCATGGGACACTTTGAAGAGTCCAGGATTTGCAGAAAGGGCAGTGCAGCCACCTCCGGAAATCTGGTCCTTGGATGGGGTCTCCAGCTAGGCATCCAAACAATGTCCCACATCATTGATGTGGTCCTGCCTATGGGCCTGACCACAAGAAGCAGCGAGTGTCTGCAACACCCATTGACCACCAGGGGACTCACGGTTGCTCAGGACATCTCAAGGCCATTGAAGAGGGCAGATGGGAGAAGACAGCAGGGGCCTGCCCATCCATGGCTGGATGTGGAAGCCCCTGAAGCAGATTTAACTTTCAAGTATGACCAAGGGAAAGGCCCAGCAAACCCACTTCCAGCCATAAGAGGACACTGATAGGTGACTTGTTTCCATATATTTGGGGGTTGCTCTAAGGAGGTTAAGGGCTCCTCTGCCTTTGAAGTGTAGCAACTGCCCTGGGACTGTTGCTACACTTCAAAAGCGACAGCGCTGCATGGAGCCCAGGGTCAGCTGAGGACTCCCCAGCTGGCCCTGGGCTGCACGCAGCATTTCAAAGCAGCAGCACCACGTGGAGCCTAGGGTCTGGTTCCAGGCTCCATGCAGCACGGCCACTTTGAAGCACCCCTTCCTCTTTCCCCTCCTTGCTGCCTCTTTCTGACAAAGGCAGCAATGGGGGAGGGGGAAGTGACTAGTCGACTAGTCGTTCACATCCCTAGGTTGATCTGGGGCAGAGCCCAACAGGGCTGTTTATAAGTTACACATTAGGGGGCAGGTGGGTCCTTAGTTTTGTGTGTTTCAGTCTTTCAAGAGATGGGTGTGTCTTGAAAACCACCAAAGAAAGTTTTACATCACTTATGAATGATTATAATGGGCAACACCTAAATATTTGGTCTCCTACCAAACTGGATGCAAAAGCTGATCCTTTTGAGATTTGCCCATCACACCCAAGCCCCATGGGAAGGGAGAGGAGGATGCTGGAGTCAGGGTTTGGGGCTGGCACAAGTTGGTGGGGAAACAGAGGGGCAGATTGATCAGGCATCTTATCTAAACTGCACAGTAAATAACTCAGCCTCTGTAGCTTCTGGTCCCCACCTCCAATCAAGGCCTGGACTCCCAGCAGTCACCATGCCCCTTCCAGCTCCCAGCACCAGCTCGACCCTCCTGTACGTTCACAGCAGGCTCCAAAGGCCTCTGGCCACTAACACCTTGCACTGATGATTATGATACATGAGTGTGTGGCACACACACAGGTCAATGGTCTGGGTGCGGGACTGGCTGGATTTTAGGGACAAGTTGCCACTGTTGGCTCAGAACTCGGTGGCTCTGGTTACTGGACCTGCTGGGACCCACCAGCCTTTGCCGCGAGCCAAGCAGGAAACCAAAAGGTCCGAAAGCAAGCCTGGATCTATTGGGGACGCAGCACTTTGCATTAGCCCCGAGAGAGTGACCCTTTCCCTTTGGCTTCCACTCCGTCCGCAGGGAGGGAGTCACCGCACCAGAGGCTGGCCAGCAGCGTGAGCTGTGAAGAAGAGAGTATCAGATGTCCAGCAGGTGCAACAAGAAACTCACAGATGATATAAGCCCTCTCTAATGAGTGCCAGCGACTGCCAATCCATCACTGTCCATTGGACACAGGCCTGCCACGGGTGAGAAGCAATTGAGAGGGAACGGGGTGGGCGGAAGGTCAGGAGTCACCTGCTAACACCATGGAAAGCTCTTGGGCTGAGTGTGCTTTGGGGAGGGCCAGCCGGCGTGCAGGCGGGTCTCTCCCTCCTCGGGGCTCCTCTCAGTCCCTTCCTTTCTGCTCACATGGCTAACGGCCCCAGCCCAACTGCAAGCAGGACTGAAGCCAGCCAAGTGGTAGCTGCTTGCACCCAAGCTGAACAGAAGCTGAGTCGCTCTGCAGAGAGCCAGCCCGGTGCAGATGAGTTTCTGCCTGGCACTGAGCTCCCCTCCTGCCCCTTTTCTGTGGCTGAGGGGAGCTGGGGAGGCAACCGGGGGAGGGTCATGAGGGGAGAGAAGGCCCCTGCCAGCTGGGAGGGCTGGGGGAGGAAGAGAAGGCTGGGGGAAGCTACAGGGACAGAAGACCCCTGCTGGCTGGGGCAGGGGGCTGGGGGGTGAAGGACCCTGTCTGGAGAAGGGGAGGAGGTAACCCAGTCCTGCGTGGCATCCCGCCAGCTGTGCCCAAAGATCCTTATGGCTCCTGCCAGGGGGACCCGAGACTCCCTCCCTGCCCGTCTCTCTCTCACACCAGCCAGGGGCCGGTCACTCCTCGCTTCCCCTCATTGTCAGTGACTAGTTGGACAGGACAACAGGCCTGTTTCTGGAAGGGCTGGCTGCCCAGGATACCTGCAGCTCCAAGTTTCTGTCGCAGCACCACGAGCAGGAGTTGCTGCTGGGCATTCCCTCCTGCTTTTAATAGCACGGCCCTCCCGATCCATTAGCCGCTGGTGGGCTGGTACCATCCCCCCTTTTTGACAGCAGGGAAAATTAAGGCGCAGAGGGAAGTGACGTGCCAAGGTCGCAAAGGGAGCTCGTGGCAACGCCAGAACCCAGGTCCTACGACCACCCCTTATCTGCGGGACTCCAGGCCTTATCTGTTCCCAAGGCCACTGCCTGGGCCCTAGCTGGTCACAGAACAGAAGATTCTGTTCCCGGGGCCAGCAGACAAGTCCCTTTTGCCAGTGTTAGAATTGACTCCCACTCCCAGTGTGGGACACCTCATGGCGCAGCCTCCCTCCCAGTGCCTATGCACATGGAGTTCCTTTCAGGGGAGGGCGGGAAAATGCACAAAGAGGGCTCAATTTGCCCTGGCACTGGCTTTTTGCTAGCGAGCACCACAGTCGCTCCTTGTCTACCTGGCCAGGCCAGGAGAACTGGATCTGTCAAGCTGAATTTTGCTGCCCGTGCCAGTAGATGCTCGCTGGCCTCACAGGGGTGTAACACAGAGTAGAATCTGCCCCATTGATTATAGGGATGCGGGGACATTCCTCAACTGTCTCCGAGCTGCTGCCCTAGATCCCTGACTAATGCCTGTTAATCATGCCATGGCTGGGCTCCCCGGGCCGAGAAAAAAGCTGGTGACTAAGCCATTGGGTGGTGTCCCTTCTTCACCTTCCCCGCCTTGCAGCAGCGGGCAGCTGTGATCCTGCCGCTCCTGCCTGGGAACTGCCCCAAAGGGACCCTGAGTTCCCCCAGAAGGGGGCGCTCATCCTGGGGGGGGGTGAAAAGAACCCGGTCAGAGCAGGGGGAGGGAGCGTCCCTGTCCACCAGCCCCAGAGAAGCAGGGAGGGAAGAGAATCAAGAGGAAGAAGAGTGGAGGCCCAGCACACTTCCTGGGGTCAGTGTAGCCAGCCAGGGGAGTTGCTCTAAGTCGTCCGGCAATGAAGATGGGGACACTGGTTTGTTCTGGCATGGGGAAAATAGCTGTTCTCAGCGCAAAATAAAGAAAACAAACCACGCCAGCTGAGCCATTCATACACACAAATATTTGTGACTTGGGTGGGAGGGTTGGTGGCGGAGATGGGGTAGCAGGGAAAGCCGGGGAGCTCACTCAGCATGCTGGGAAAGCCAATGTGTCTTGCTCAGCATGCTGGGAAAGCCAAGGGAGCTGCTAGTCCTCGGGGGTGAATGGGGACTCAGGCAGGTCCCACCCCGCCATGCAGTGGTCTGGCATTGTGCTGGTGAAGGCTGCAGGAAAGAATTGCCCAACTCTGCTTCTCAGATTGTAAGTGCTGTGGGGCAGGGACTGTCTTTTGGTTCGGGATTTGTACGGGGCCTAGCACCACAGGTTCTGTGCCAAGACTGAGACTCCTACGCGGAACCATGAGATGAATAATAAATCATTCATCTGTCAGCTGCCCGTCTCACAACCCTACAGTGTATCCCAATACCACGCTTGCCTGTGACTCAGTCACAAGCGAAATCCCTCCTTCAAGCCGCGTCTCAAGCTTAGAGCTGGCAACCCCTCCTAAGCTCAGGGCTATGGTGAGTGGTCTTATCTGTCATTCACAAAACCCCACCTTAGTCGATCCCTGTTGCTCCGACAAGTTCACATTCTTTACTTTGGACTTACAACAATAGTTCAATGAACTGATCGGCATGTATGTGCATACCCATGCCCTCTTAGGGTCGTCATCAGAGCTTCTCAACTATGGGCCATTAGCCCTATACTGCTGGCAAGAAAAGGGGATTCTCCTTTAAATCAAGTGACAGGGGCGTGGGCTTGAGGTATCTGACACCTCTGCTGCTGACATCAAGTTCAAAATGGGCGGTGGAATGGCAATGGGAAAGTTCTAGGAACCCAGGAATTTGTCTTAAGTTTCCCTTCTACATTTAGCCCTCCACAGAGGAGGCCTGTCTGAGTCACCCATTCTTTGGAATTCAACAAAGATTACAATTCAGTTAAACAGGCCCCTTAAATTCTGGGCGTGCTCACAGGCTTCTTCCAAGGAAAAAGGCCATTGTCACAGGCCTATTTATTTGTGTATTTTGGAGGAGACAGAGGAGGACCTGGCTAGCCACAACAAGGAGATTATCCTATCAAGGGAGAGGAAGAGCCAATGGAGTCAGCTCACTAGTGAAAGGGGCATGGCCATGTGACCAAACTGAGCCTGGGCAGTCCAGCCAAAGGGCTCTCCGTGCCAGGAACAACCACCAAAGAGGTTTGCACCACTGCAGTGCTCCTGCCTTGGGGCCTGGCTCACGGGCGGTGGGTGAAGGTAGGGCTGGGGGAGGCAAGCCCTCAGCCCCACCCCTTCTGCCGAGGCCCTGCCCCTCACAGGAAGCAAGCCGCCTCCCCCACCACCATGGGGAGGCAGGGCAGCATGCCGCTCCCCCCCACCTCTCCGCCACCCCAGCATGGGGAGCACAGGGAGGAAGGAGGGCACCCGGCCCCAGCTTCCCTGGCCCTGGAGCATGGGGAGAGTGGGCGCTCAGGGATAGCAACACTGTGCCCCTAGTAGGCGTTCTGGGGGTGGAGCGCCCAGCAGCCAATGGAGCCTCCAAGGGGAACCGAGGATGGATCCCGTTCAAATGCCAGACTTGGTCTCCTGTCAGGAAAACAACATGTGGCATCGCTGCTGCTTGTTAGCGCAGCCTTCCCCTCTGCCTCAGACAGGAGGAATTGGCTCTGTCCTGGGCTGAGCTGGGGGGGGGCTGCCTCGAAAGCCCAGGGCTCCCTCCAGCCCACGCAGGGTGGCAGCCACTTGTCCACTCCCAAAGACCCTACAGATGTGGGCACCCTCACAGCCTCTTGGTGCCCCCACATGCTGCCGTGCGCTCATGGGAGCGCTGCTCTGAGCGCTCAGCCCACTGTCCTGCCAGCCAACATGCACCGACAGCAGCTGCTCGGGGCTGGCTCACAGCTGCTCCACTGGGTCCCTCTGCCTATTTGGCTCCCTCTCATTGCAGCACCCTTCTTCTGCCCCCTTCCTCCCCCTGCTCCAGAGTACTGTGGCCTACGGCCTCATGCCCTGTTGGGTAATATGGTCCCAGGGCAGTTGTTAGGTACCTCACCACCCAGAAGTCTGGAAGAGGCTGTTCTCTGCACCTTTCCCCCCTTCAAGACCATCCTCTGCTCAGTCCAGAGCCCATCCTAGGAGGGGGATGGTTTCCACAGAATCTCCCCATCACACACTGGGGCTGCCCCCTTGCACTACCCCACAGCTTCCCCAGCCCATACTGGGAAGGGAACCGTTTCCATAAACATGGTCCTCAAACTGCTGGCTACCTTCAGTGCCCACAGGCGGCCTCTGTGCCTCAGAGTCCCATGCTTCCTTGGAGCCTCACCCACACTTGGGCGGGGTTCAGCTACCGGGGGCTCCCTATGCACTTGGCTGTGGGTTCATATGGGTCCCAGAAGCAGCCATGCAAGCGGGAGAGGAGAGTAGAACCAGGGGAAAAATCTCCTTCAAGGCCTTTGTCAACCCTACTTCCCCAGCCTGCCGGCCATTCCTCCCCCCACAGACACGACATCATCCCCTGTAGACAGCTGGCGCAAGACAAGAAGCCAGAGCCTCATTCATCCCCAAGCTGGTCTTAAGACTGGAAAAGAGCCCAGGAGCACAGAATCACTCTTGAAGGGATCCCCCACCCCAAGCTCAGCCTAGACAAGGACTAGATTCTTGGAGGGAGCCAGCACCAAGTGGTTCATTAATTAACACTGAACCTCTCCGGGAAGCCACTTGGAGAGCTGCTGGGATGGCATGGTCTGAGGAGCCAGTAGGGTGGGAATACCCCCCCACTTTGTAGCGTACCCCTGTTTACCTCTCCTCAGGCTAGCACCATCCGCCAGTGTTCGCTGGGTCTTCTCAAAAGAGCAGCTAGCTAGAGACTGAAGTGATGCAGCAAACAGACCTTCCACAGGAGCTGGCCTTAGACTCCCCTGACAGGGTTATGGGCCTCACAGCTTGGCTGTTCCCTATGGCTCTCTCCTACACATAAGGTACATCTACACCACCAGAGCAGGTGGGATTGAGGCAAGGATAAGCACCCCTGTGCAAGCTATTACACCTCACAATAGCAACGTACATACCATAAGGCCAACAAAGCTGGATTGTGGGCAGGTAGAATTGAACCTGTGACCTGAGGGGTTAAACCCATGAGCCTTTACAGCAGGGCTGGGGCAGCTCAGGACTGGGGCCCACATCCAGCCCCTGGGCTTGCCTGGATGCAGCCACTGAGGCTCAGGGCCCTCCCCCTCCCCAGCATTGGGGAGCCAGCGCTGGCACTCCAGTCCCCCTCTGCCCCACTGCATGGCGGGAGCACACAAAGTCTACTAGGCTGGGCCCCTCGGGCTCTGGTGTGCAAGGGGAATGTGAGGAGTGTCTTTTTCCTTCTCGGTCAGGGGCCACGTCCGTGACGTTTTGGGGGTCTTTTTGCTTCTCACTTGCGTGTGGCCCCTGACTGATTTTTCTGTGGGCCAGTGGCCCCCGACCCAAAAAAAGTTCTGCCCCCCTGCTCTACAGCAGAAGTTAAAAGCCAACTGGATCTCTGCTAAGTCTGTAGAGCAAATTTCACGCTCCCCTGTCAAGGGTCTCGGTGCCTCTGGGTTACCACCCAGTGGCAGAGGCTTCAGCAAGCAAGCAGAGTACATGCCCAGGGTGCCGGGGTCAGGTGCACCACAGCTGACAGAGAGTCCCCCAGTCTAGGCAGGCAGACACACGCCTGCACAGCATAAGCTGATGCCCTAAGAACAGCCGCTTGGACGTCGCAGCTCAGGCTTTCAAGCCGAAGGGATCGGAGGGCGGGGGGAGGGGAGC
The DNA here is from genome assembly GCA_030068395.1 of Apalone spinifera. NCBI lineage: Eukaryota > Metazoa > Chordata > Testudines > Trionychidae > Apalone > Apalone spinifera. Next base: position 7,251,270 of record JANRFK010002918.1, on the reverse strand, counting down.
TGCAGCTGAAGCCACAATGCCCATGCTGCTGTTTTTAACACACTAGGGCCAGTCTGGTGGCCTGACCTGGCGCACTCCAGCTGCAGTGTGGCCATACCCTGGAGGACTTGGACTGTGCCATCACATCTCAGCGGCTAGCGTTTACCTTGTCTAGCGAGATGAAAGTTGGAAGAGGGATGCTGCCCCCGCTGGCTACAATCCACCGTTAGTTGCTTTAGGCAGGACACTGCTGTGGTAAGGACCAGCCCAGTCCTGCTTTTCTAGGGTTTGTCCCCTGTCCAGTGCCCAGACAACACCAGACATAGTTTTTGGAAGTATGGCGTGGCCTAGAGATGCCCCTTTTGAAGAGCACAGATAAGTGCAAAATCACACTGGTACATCAGGGCAAGACAGCGCACTCTTAAAAAACAGCGTGGCTGCGTCTAGACTGGCCAGTTTTTGCGGAAAATCATCTGCTTTTCCGCA
>JANRFK010002918.1:7207341-7228392 GCA_030068395.1 Apalone spinifera | reverse complement strand
TGTTAAACAGGAGTAAGAGGCTGAAACTGAACAAAGGCAAGGCCTCCTAAGGGCCAGATCCTTCCCGGATTTAAAGGGCCAGCCAGCAGCTGGTGGCCAGGCAGTGAGAGAGATGAGCTTTGTAGGGAAAGGGCCGGCCTACACATTGTTGGAGGTGCAGGAAAAGCTCTGAGATGCTCAGAGCCAGTGTGCGTTGTGTATCCAAGAGCCGGAGCCGCGCTTGGCGTTGCTAGCGCATCAGATGGCTATAATACAAACCCAGACGTCTTTGAGACACCTATTGCTTCCTGAGCTGAAGATTTGCCACCTCACCTCCCGAGGCCCCCAGTGTGGAAAATTAACCTCATTCCCTTCTCCTCCAATTCCCCCAGAGAAGGCAGTGCGGCCTTGCCGTTAAGGTCCTGGCCTGGTGCTCTGGGTGCCAGGGTTATATTCCTTGCTCTGCCACATTCTTCTTGGGTGAGTCATTCCCTCAATCTGTGCCTCGATTTCCCTGCTGGTAAAATGGGGATAACAATCCTTTCCTAGTGGGAAAGACAAACTCTGAGATGCTCCATGCCATGCGGCTAGGGGCCTCCATAACGATGCAGGTGGATCACACTCCTCCTCTGTGTCTGAGATTAACTCTCCATATAAAAGTGGTTTCCTGGTCCCAGTGAGCACGCTTGTCCGGGCTAGCTGAGATCCTCGCGGCGGAGATTGAATGATCCCTGATAAAGGCCCAGAGGGAGGCAGGCTGGCAGACAGCTGCAGGGGAAGTCTGGGCTGCTGGCCTGGTCCTGACACCTCTCTGCAGTGCTCACGTCCCTCCACGGCTGCAGGGGAAGTCTGGGCTCCTGGCCTCGTCCTGACACCTCTCTGCAGCGCTCGCGTCCCTCCTTCCCACCCAGGCAACGCAGGGCTGGCGTGGCAGCAGAAGCCGGCCGTGAGGCTGGCACAGAATGACGGAGCGCCCTGCAAAGTTCCCTAATGGGAGGCCAGATTTCATTTCCAAGGCGGCCGTGCGCTCTGGCTCCCTGCCGCGGTCCCAGCGGTACCTGCTGGCATCATAGACACGAGAGGGATTCCAGTGCCGGGAGGGAGGAGCCGCCACTCCCGAAAGTGAAACGAAACCAAGGAAGAAAGGAGGAAAGAAAGCAAAGCAGCAGACGCCTGGCAGGCTAAGTCGAGGGCGGGTTGCCCCCGGGATAGGACAATGCTGATAATTCTAGCCCTCGAAGGTTTGTGCAAGTGTCAGTTCCCGTGAGTGAGGCCCTGCGTTCCTCTTGCCCACACAAACCTAGCGTGAGCTGCACTCCTCTGGTAACGTCCGTATGGAGGAGCACGCCCCAGACACAGCCCCTGGAAGGGGAGGTTTGCCATTTGAATGCAGATCCTGCTCCTTCTTGTTATAACGGACTGAGATGAACCACCGGTGCCTGGTCTAAAATCCCCTCTCCCCCCCCCCCCCCCCCCCCCCCCCCCCCCCCAAACACACAGTTAAGAGAGCGCATGGAACTGGGCATTTGCCTGGGAGACAGGACACATGGGGCTCCGTTCCTCGCTTGGTCACATACCTGCTGCGTGACTCTGGCTGGCTCACGTCACTGCTCCCTGCCTGTTTCCCCGCCATGTGTCTGCCTTGTCTATTACATTGTCAGTAGCAGGGACTGTCTCTCACTCTGAGTGTGGGCAGAGCCCAGCACAATGGAGCTCTGATCTCACTCCGGGCCTCTCCTGATCCATCCCCACTCCTGGAAGCATTAGACACAACCTGGCTCCTGCTTTTATTAAAATGGCCTGAAGCTCTTTCACATCCGCCCAGAGCAGAGCACTAGGGTACGGACGGGGGTCTGCCTGTTCTCTCCCTGCTCTGGCTGCAACATTCCCAGAGGGCGTGGGGGGCAGAACAGCAACAGCTCTGCAGTGAGTGGCCAGTGCTGGATTAGTTACAATACATTCCATAGAGTGAGACTATTCGCTGGGTATATATGGCCCATCTGGGGCTGGAAGTGACCTATTTCTGCAGCCAACACACAGCTTCCAAAACGCAAACAGAATTGCTGCTTGATGCTTCCTGTCGGGGACAACTTGATGAAGTGGCAGAGAAAAAAAACCCACCGCTTCATTTATTTGAGCAGGCTCAGGAATTTAAAAGCAGCGGCCTGAGTCACTTGTTACATAACCTCCCCCTTTGTCCACTGGCCTGCGCACTGAAACCAGCATCCCTCCCAGCCCTATTCGTGAGTATGTGGCTGGCCTGGCTGGCCAGGCAGAGGCCGCAACAGCCCCCCTGTAACTGACGAAAGTTTTCCCCTTACCCAGTGGAGCAAGGGAAGCAGAAATCCTTCTTGGTTGAGAGACTAATGCCGGAGCCGGGAGGCTTTTGTGTTGCTTGAATTGGCCTCGCCAGCCTTAGCCCATCAGGACTCGATAGGAGTGTGCACTTGACAACTGTCGCTGGAAAATACTAAGCCAGGTAGGCTGGAGCTTTTCCACAAAAGCAAATGGGGCTCTGCGAGGGAGCCAGGGAGGGGCTGCCTGATGCTAGCTCCGCTCTGCTCAGGACTGGAACCACTTATTGTGACCTTCGGAAGGGTCGATGCCCTGCAGTGGGGAATTTCCTTGGGTTTCTGCCAGGAAGGCAGGACAGCTGAATGGCACATTGAGGTGACTATGACCAGACACTGAGGTGCACATGGCTTCATGAAGCCAAGCCGGCTCTCTGCCTTTGGGCTGGTGTAGCAGTCAGGGGGCTCCCTCCAAACCAATGCATGAGGGCCCCTTCTGCCTGCAAGAACCGATAACGCTACCTGCCCAGGGCAGCAAGCTCTGTGATTGCTCTGTTGTAAGGCCCCACACTCTGCAGGGCATGGGAGCAGAGCACGGTGCAGCTTTCATCACAGTGCTGTGGTTTGGCAGGGTTGACACTCCCATGGCGCTTTGGAGCCAGAGTCAGACAGGACTGCTCCGGCTGGATCCCTGCAGCATGGGTCCGGTGCTGCTGGATTGGTCAGGGGGCAGGGCATTGCTACTCCAGCTGCAGTCCGCATGACAGCGCCGTGTTCTCCAGAAATGAGGCAGAGGAGGAGATGGCGCATTGAACGGAGCAGAACAGAAGCTAGAGTCATTAGAAAGTCCGCTCTCACCGCCCCGCCCAGGCCGCATAGATGAAAAGCACAAGTCTTGGGAAAAGCCTGTTGCACTAGTTTACAAACCCAACCCCCACCTGCTAGGGATGTAATAGTGCAGTTGATTAACCAATTAGCAAAAGCTTATAGGTTAATGCTAGAGATTATACGCATTGCCCTCCCCCTCACTTGACAGTAAAATTTTTAGCAGGCAGGCCACCAATCCTGCTCAGTCCTGGCTTCCAATGGGTGCGGGACCTTCCCTTGCTGCAGCTCTGCATTTAAAATGTATTTGAGGAGCCTGGTAGGCAGGCAGCCCGGCTTAGTTCTGGCTCACACCAGCTCCAGGAGCTCAAACCCACCCTAGATAGGGGCTGCTGCCACCCCATGCTGCTGCCTCTGTATCAGAGGTAGCAGCACAAGGAGACAGGCAGCCGGCCCGTGAGGAGAGCTGTTTTTTAAACTGGCTCCCCACGCAGACCAGCTCCCACCTGGCACCCTGTGCTGCTGCCTCTGATAGAGAGGCAGCAGAACAGAGTGGCAGGGGGCTCTTCGGGAGTGAGACCAGAGCACACTGGCTGCCATCGCCGTCCCCGAGGACTATAGAATAGTTGTCTAACCGCTAAGAATTCTTAAGGTTCTTCGACTATTCATTTAACTGATATTTAACATCCCTACCACCTACCCCCAGATCCCAAAGGCCTGTGATTGCTACTGCCCACCATTAGGGCTGGCTAGATACCCAGGTCACCTCCGGGCCTGTCAGTGGTTTCGCAAATGCCTGAGACTTGGGAATGGTCCACCTCTAATCCGTGCTGATGCTCCTGTATTACAAAGGAAGAAGCCAGAGGGTCTCTGCTAGATGGCTAGTTTGTCATCGGTGCACACAAACGAAACTCCTGCTTCCTTTACTAGTGCCTGTTGCATGCTCAGGTTACCTATCAGCTGAGCATTGGGAAATCAGATCAGCAGACCCGAACCAGGCATCTTTTCAAGGATCATTTGTAAATTACTGTATTTCTTCAGTTTCCCACCACTCATAGGGATGCGGTTCCCCAGCTATTTTTGTACCTGTAGATTGCTAGACACTGGTGACTGGTACAGATTAATACCTACAATGGACTAGATGGACAAAAGCAATCGGTTGCAAGCTCTGGCCCAAACCAGATCATCTCAGACCAGCTCAAAGAGGCTTATTTCAAACTTGTTGAAACAGGGGTTGTCGTTAAAGCACCAGACCAGGTCTTAAAAGGCCAGGGATTAATTGCTTGCTATGCTACAAGTTCCCTGAGTAACTAGGAAAAGAAACTTCTGCCTGTGCCGTGTGATCCTATCTGCAAAATGGAAGCAATAATCCTTTTCTCCCACGGTGTGTGCATTCCGACTGTAAGCTCTTGTGCGTGTCTTTACAATGTACAGCCCCCAACACAGTGGAGCTTTGCTTGACCCTCAGTAAGGGCGTTATTCCCTTTGGTTACCATAATCCAAATACTAAAGTAAATACTAGTGCTAACAGGCTTGATCCTGACAGATGTTGAGGCTCAGTTTCCATTGATGTGAACGGCTGAGGCTCCGCCTAGGACTGGACACTGAGGGACAGACTGTGATGCCCTTACTCATGTTGAGTAGAACCTTACACTCCATGTATTCTGGTTGTGATGACCAGCAGTGTTCCCTTGGGTGGCCACCCGGGAGAGATTCCAGTACTGCCCAGCTAATTAGCAGAGCATCCACAACCAGCAGCATGTGTTTCTACTGGTGGCGCACATCTGTGTGTGCTTTGGTGCACATAACACGATTTATTCTGCACATGAATGGAAACTATTAGAGGGCCCATTGATGACCAGTGGAGTAAGGCGCTACTCCGTGGATGCTGATGTATCACAGTTTGGCCCAAAGTTAGAATTTCAAGTTCAAAGACCAAATTCTGCAAGCAAGACCCACCAGGTCCAGTACAAAGCCCTCAAGGCAGATGGGCCCTGAGCCTTCAAAGCAGCACGGACTTCCCGCCACTACCACCCACATGAGCATCACGGACGTTAACATAGATCCCGTGCTGCAAACCACATTGCAACTCTCTTGCTTGTGTGGCTGTCGAGCCATGCTGAAAATCAGGGTGGGTTTTTTTCCCCTGAGGTTGACCAAAAACGGACAGAGGCAGACAATGGTCCTCTCCTGGAGCCGAGGGCAATGCTTTCAGAAAAGCCATGCTGCAGCAATGAGAAAACCCCTCTGCTAAATGTAATTACACCCTTAGTGTCTCGTGCTCTGTGATTTGCCATTTCCATGTGAGTAGACGGGAATTGCTATAGTATGAGCCATTGACTGCTGTCAGGCGGGGGGGGGGGGGCGGGATAAGGAAGGCCAGCTCAGCTTGTTCCACAACCCATATTTGAAAGGCGGGGAAGGCAGCGGGTTGGTAAGTAGCCTGTTAATCTTTAAGGAATTTATGCAGCATTCAGTACGAGAGCTGCACTTACATGAGTCGTTCTGGGGCCGCGTGGATTTATCAGGGATTTCACGCAGAAGCAACCTATAATTGCACATTGGAAGAAGGATGCTTAAAACAGTCAGATGTTCCAGCCACGCCACCCTGCCAGCTTTTCGGGGGAGAGGGGGAGGTGAGAAGGGGTGGGGAAGGGGTATAACTCCTCATGTTCAGAGACAAAATGTTGGTCACACAAACATCACTCCATGCACCACTTGCTCCCTGTGCTACCAAGGCAGGGTGACACTGCTCTCAGCGAAACCACACTAGGACACCGCCAAGATAAGCAGTGTAAATATGCAGTGGTGGCAGCACAGGGCAAGGATCAACCAGCTCGCTAGGCATTGGGGTGGATCCTTCGGGATGCTAAGGGCACCTAAGCCCCCACTGACTGCAACAGGACAGAAGTCAGGAGCCCACAGACCCTCCCCGGATGGGTCCATCAGGGTAGCTTGGCTGGGAAAAGACACACACTTCTCGGGGGTCTGCCCAGTTCAGCGTTCTTGAAGAGTGGGCCCGTTTTTGGCAGAGCGGAGCGTGGTGCCGGAGGATGGCAATTCATATTCAGTTGGGATAGGTCGGAACAGGGTCATCCCTAGGATTCACAGGACCCTACGCAGGGCTATTAAACTAGTGCCCCTCTGCCTGCCGGCAGCCCGGGGTGTGTGTATGTGATGATCTTTTAAGAGATGTGATTTTGATCTTCAGCAACACAGTAATGAAATAGTTTTTAAATTTTGCTCTAACTAAGGTCCTGTCAACTAACAGAGGAAAGTCCGAAACTGACCGTATGTATCTGAGGTTGGAAATGCCTGTTAAATGGCTTTGTTACCACTTAAATGACTTCCACAGGTTCTGTGTTCTGCTAATAGGCCTGGCAGGCTTTTTCAATTTTAAGTTAACCAGATGCTCTCCAGAGGAAGCTGAGCTACAGGCCAGGGGTAGGAAGAGTAGGTGGATGGGAATTAAGATTAGTGGTGCCCCAAATTTTTGGGTGTCCTATGCAGCTGCATACTGTGTGTATGGGTAAAGACAGATCTGAGTTGGAGGGAATTGAGAGCGAGGGAAGGAAAATGCAGGTTCCCTTTCATAGCAGAAGCAGTGGACAACTGATCACATCACATCTTAACCTCCCCATTGGCCCAGCTCCATCAATGCACCCACTTCCAAACCAGGGCTCCCTCGGAACACCTAGCCCTTGTATAGCGCATGCCCCACCTCCATATAGATCATTGGCCTCATGTTCCAAACGGGGATGCTGAGCAATGGTACAGCAAGAGACTCGACCATGGCCAGAAACAGTGGATGATCTGCCTATAGAACCTGGCTGCTGGCTGGCAGGTTCTGTGGTGTTGGGCTGCCCACGTGATGGGGTTTTTACTTTGTTGATTTGGTTTAAGTAATGCAACTGAGTGGGGGGGGGGGCTAGGATGGCTGAGCTAATGGCTTGTGCCATCTGCCCATCGCCGCACAGCAAGTCAGCGGCTCAGTATGAAGGGAAAGGTCCCGATTTCCAGCCCCAATCCCCATGAAACACAAACCAATAGGATGAGGCTGGGTTCTCCTAGTGCAGGGGTGGGGAACCTAAGGCCAAGGAGCTGGATCCAGCCCCCGTGGCTCAGGGAGCTCCCCCCAGCCTTAGGGAACCTGCGCTGGTGCTCTAGCCCTCCCCACTCCATGCCCCAAAATCTACTAGCCTTTAGGCTCTGGTGTGCGAGGGGAGGTCTTTCTGCTTCTCAGGCAGGAGCCATATCAGTGAGGGTTTGGGGTTTTTTTTTTTTTTGCTTCTCACGTAGCCCCCCAACTAAGTTTTCTGGGGCTCAGCAGTCCCCCACCCCATGAAAGGTTCCCCAGCCCGGCCTAGAAGCAGATCTCAGGCAACGCAGCTGGTCTTCAAGCCCAGAAAGGACCATCCCCTCTTCTAGACCGCCTGCCTATCTCAAGCCACTCTGAGGGTTTGACTAAATGAACCTTGTTGTTCCATCTGCTCTGGTGGCTGTCTGAGTCTATGAGCACCTGCACACTAACCCCAACACCCGAAATTAGATCATAGTATTACAGCCCCAAGAGACTTGACTGTTATGTGCCACAGAACTGGGGAGCTAATGCCCGAGGCCCCTACAATGCCAGGGAATTAAGTGCAGCGGGTCTAGATAATCCCAGCAAATGAACACACACGCAACACACACCCTCCCCAGTACCCTGAGAGCAATGGCTCTCTCTGGGCCGCAGCCCATCTCTGCTGCTTGAGAGAAAGGAGACCAAAAAACCAACTGTCCCACCGGGACAATCACCAGGAAGGCAGGAGCCTAACAATCTTTGAGGAAGAGGTTCAAGAGTCACAAGAAGCAATAGCCCCAGCAAGGCAAGACGTCTACAAGCAGAGAGCATGCGCTGGCACACGCTGCCTCAACAGCTGATCTTACTGGGACAGTACCACGGGCCAAGCCTTCAGTTTCTCAAGTGTTCCCAAGGGCCCATGCTAGGACAAAATTAAATCTCATCTGTGGGAATTCAGCCTAACCTATAATCTCAAGTGAGCAGCCACTGGCTGGAGGCCAAAATACAAGATGTGCCAGTTCTAGGCAGTGGCAGAGCAAGTTATCTGCTGCATGCATCTGACTCTGGCCTGCTACAGCAGTCATGGGGCATGCTGCCTCAGCGCACAGGAGCAAGGGACAGACAACTTCTGTGATGTTCTCCACCAGCACAACTCTGACAGATTCCCTGCTGCCCCGGGTGTGTGAGGAACAGACTGCCTTCCCCGTATCTGCAGATCAATGAGCCATTTGTCTTGTGCTTGGCACGGGCAGGCTGCACAGCTTCCGTGCGCCGGCTCGCCGAAGCACAGCTATAAATGGAAAGAGAAGCTTTGCAGACAGAGGCGAGCCTCATTCAGTACTCTCACATTTGCACATTGAACACCCCCCGCGCCCAGGGGACAGTGGGGTGTAAAAGCTCAGCTAATTACTGCCTCTAACTACAGACATTAGACCTCTGGCAGCCTTCAAAATGCATCTTAATTGCAGGTGTTAATATAAGTGGGTGTCACCCTGTGAACACAAGCAGTAAGGAACACAGCGGAGAGTTACAAGATCGGGGCTCCTCAAAACACCGCACAGCAGCCTGAGACTCCCACTTTCCCTGTTTGCTCATATTTTGAGATGCCTGGTCCACACCATGATCTCCTGGGAGTTGTCTGCAGAAAGAGCAGCCACAGGCCTTTTGAGGAATAGATTGTATGTTCCAGCCCACTGGAAATATTGTAATGATTCTGCTGTGGACCGGGAGTGCCAAACCAGACTTGCCTCCTAGACAAGCTTATCTTGTGGACAGATAGGGAAAGGAATTAAGTGACTTGGCCACGGCCACATACAATTTGTGGCAGAGCTAGGAAGAACGCCTGAGCTGACTCTCCTCCTCGGGCCTCAGAGGTACAGTTCACTTTCTCCATTTTATCAAGAGCAATGATTTGACTTTCCATGGCACCCAGCAGGGGTGACAAGTCTGTCTTTATATTTGCCACCCAGCCACTGTTACAACAGCAGCCTTGGCAGCTCATAGCTAGCCATCACTGTCTCTTATGAAATGGGGAGCATCTAAGACTTCCAGGGCCCCTTTTTTGAAATCCTATAGCACAGCAGATTTTCAGTCTCTAGTGTCTGTGCTGCTCCTACAGCAATTGACAGGGAGGCGTTCCCTGAAAAGGCACACAAGCCTTACACCGAGTCACAGCTATGCCACCGCCCTAGCTCAGTGACACAGCCCATAGGAAACCACGGCCCCAGCCCTGCCTCACCCCAGAGGGATGTAATTGCAGAGGGAACATCTGCAGCCCTCTAATCAGAGCCAGTTACCATCAAATGGAGTGAGGCAGAGAAGTGTCCTTTAGCAAACTGACACCCCCCTCGCTAGTTGCACACTGTCCTTTTCCTTTAGGCATGGAGGGATGCTGAGCCAAAGTAGGAACCTGCACCTGCTACCAGCAGCCAGCTTGGGAGTAATGACCTTCCTGATGGTCAAGCAGCATTGAGTTCCTCAAAACAGTCCTGGCAATATCCCCCAACAGCCCAGCCGGGACATGACAGCTGGCGCCTCCTCAGCTGGAGTTATGACACAACAGGCAGTGAGCAACAAGAGGATTGCATCCCTGCAACACTCCCATGGCCCTGGATGCAGTACTGCTGCAGTCACATGGGAGCTTAACTCTGCAGCAATGAGACTTAACCCCAGAGCACAATGTTTGAGACTCGTTGGAACTGTTGCGTCCAACCTAGTCTTACGATTCCACACACTGCTGGAGTGTAGGTGAGTGCACAAACTGAATGCAACCCATTCCATCAGGCCCATTGCAGAGACAAGTAGGGGCTATCTAGTCAGAGCAGGAATGAGGCTGCCTGTTTTGAGAAATGACATTTGTTTGATTGGGGTCCCTCTTGTTCAATCTCAGCTGCAAACACAGATAGCTCCTTTCTGAAAGCAACTAGTACTTTCCACCACCCTCCTTTTGTATAGCTTGATTCACTCCAACAATGAAAGGCCAACTGTCAGGTTCGGCCGCTCTGCTTAGGGTAACTAATCCAGAGGGGCAGCTTATTCACTAGTTCATTAATAGTCATTTTGCAGGAGTGCAGAGAAGACAACCTATAATAAAGTAGAGAGTCACTTTTAAAAAGGACTTTGTTCTTCCTCACCCCTTGCAAGTTTAAGGCGGGTTCAGGGGGAGTAGAAGGACTTTTGAACCAGAACCTTTCCAGTTCATGGAAGTTACAGACGAACAAGCTGCATCAGCTGTAAATAACAGGCAAGGTTAGGTGTAGGTTTCAGTTGAACCTAACAGCAGTAAAGGAAGCTGTCTGCTGTATTTGAGAGAGCACCAGCCCGACGACAACAAAGGAGAAATTGGGCCTTAAAGTGTTTAGGTGTCTAGAAAAATGCCTGTAGCTTGCTGCTGGAGATGCCATCCTGGCCTTCAGGCCATTCTAGTTCTATTTCCCCTTCTACTTCTGCCTAGGCAGGGGAATTATTGCCAGAACTAGAGCATACCAAGCGTTAAACTCAAGTGAGCGCAGGGGAACTAAGCATGTCTGAAAGTTGGCACTAAGCTTTCTAACCCCTCCCACTCCCAAGACATTACAGCCCTCTGCACATCTAGTTGTAGAAGGGGAGCTATTTCCCCACTTGGGGCTCCCTCATTGCTTTGCAGTCCATTACTGCTAAGACTGCCAGCAGAGGGCTCCCCACACAATTTTCCACAGAGGACAGACTCCTGTAGGATAAGCTACACTCCCTCTCCACTGTTACTAGCCATTTGACATCCTCCCTCCCGTAGCTGCTAGTCAAAGTACTGGTGAGGGAACGTGCCCCATAGTAAGGAACATTTAATTTGAAAACATTTGGGGGCAGAGGGTATGGCATGGTTTCCTCTCTCCTACCTCCTCTACGCCAAGTCTCTGGAGTAGCCTCAGTTTTAGGGACTAAACTGCCTAAAGAACAAAGTACAGAATCTGAATTCCAGGGTGGGCACAGTCCTTCAATCTCCCATCTACAAGCTGGCTGAGTTGGCATGACTTTAGTGGGGGGCAGGGGCTGAAATATGAAAAGCTACCCTATCCATGTGTTGGAAGTAAGCAACCAATCTGTTGAATTTAATACACTGTATTTATTATAACAGATTCTAAAGAATCTAGTGAGTATGTCAAGCCCATTGCATGACAAGTGATACAGAGTCAGAAAAAAAATGCACATTTGAAACAAAATAAAGAGTGCCCGACTATTGGAATCTTCAGATTTTCTACATACGGCAGCATCTCACACTGCAAGTAATTTGACAGTTAATCAACCACTCCCATTCACAACAGTGCGATACCACACATTCCACAAATCAAAAGTGCAACCTTATTTTAAGTTTTTCCCCATTAATCCTTTAGCTGCAGGGAAACTTTACATTGTTAGAGAGAAAGGGAATTCTATCACTGCCCTGGAAAGATCCTAGGTTAGTGTGTCTATTGTCACACTTTGTGGTAGAGAGTAACCTAATCAGAAGTGCAGCATGCTACAGATCAGCTGTGTTAATATGAAGTTTAGTTAAAAGTGCAAAGCCAGATCTCCCCTTAAAGTGAGTCTTAAAGTGAGGGTTGCATGTAAGGAGACCCTAGCTGGTTTCCAAAAAAAGCATTTAAACTAGTTTCAGCATAAGGAAAACTAGCTTCAAAGCCCTGTCAGGCATTGAGGCAGAAATCAAGCTCTGGGTTGATCAAGAAGTTATACGTAGCAGAGTTTAACCCATTAGCTTTATCAATATTACTCTTGTAAATAACCTTGTACAGTCTGAGAGCATGAGGTCATTGTTAGTGTTACACCTACTAACTACAGCAGGTAGTGGCAGGACCCTCTTCTTCACAGTTCTTACAGGATACAGATGAAAGGAGCAAAGTTGGAGCAGATTTGTTTAAGCTTGTTAGTACTCAAATGCATGCACAAGCCCCAGTCCCCATACACATCCCCCTCCCCCCCAAGAAGGTAAAATTCTTGTTATACATATTCCAAGTAGCTAATCTTTATTAGATTTTTTCAGTCTGCCCAGCTGTGGTACAGTTTTATCACAGCCAGAAAACTAGTAAAAATACTCAAGTCTATTAGCCTTTGAGGAAGCACCATGAAGTGACTACTGTCATGTACTCCCAGAACTGGGCACTTTTTGATCAGAAGATGCCCAAGAGCTCAGTTGTACCAGCTTTACAGACCCATGCATATTACATCTGAAATGCAATGTTGCAAAAGAATGGGTATGCAACCCAGACATCTCAGGGCAGGACTGTTTGTACTCCACATACATACACACACCCACACACACCCCCACTTCAAAGGCAGAACATTTGCATAAAATACACCAAAATGCTTTGAGGCATGAAGGTTTGTTTTTTGGAAGAGGATACACCTTTTCCTAAAGCCAAGACTTAGGGGTGGTTTTCCCCCCCCAACTAAGTCATGTTTCATTTCTAACTAGATTACAAATGCAAACTACTATCTGTTGCTCAGATGTGGAACTGAAAAACAGACTGCTTTTGACAAGATAACTAAAGGTGCAGAAATGGAGATTTCTTCTCTAGCCAAAGCAGGCCAAGATCAAGAGAATCTGCTAAGTTCAGTCAGTTCTAATACTTGTGGGACAGACCTCTAAGCATCTGACCTAAAACTGGCTCCAGCCTACATAAAAGCGACTGCTATGGTTAGCGGTTTGACTAGCCAATAGCTGGTTTGTGCTTCAGGACAAGCCTCGTCTTTCCCAGATGCCCAGCTGGCCACTGGCTGTTTGTGCATTAAAACCACATGGCACGCCAAAAGAGAGTAGCATTTCAAATTCCCTAGAAGACAGATAGCTCTGTACTAGTGTACCCTATGGCAGATGCCCAAACACATCCAGCGCTTTACTGTTTGTGTACATAAGTTAGTTGAAGATTTTGGCACTGCAGATTTGGGAGCTTTTAATACATCCTTGGATAGGCCTCAGCTGCTTCCCATTTCCATGAAGCTCTGCACAGCTTTCTCCACAATGCAATCCTTCCCCAGCCCCACTGTAGCAGGTTACATTAGACACATGCACGTAGTCATTTAATGCCAACCCCCACCTTGTGGGACTCTGTTTCGACTGCCCTTAGATACTATTAGTTGGTCCTTCGCAAGCAAGCAATGCCAAAAGCCTTAGCAATATGCAACCCGCAATCCAACATCTGTTTCAATTCTGTCACTACAAGTGACCCAATTACTCCTTCCCATTGAAACAGGAGCCCTTTTCATCTTGAGACATCCTCACACAAGCACATTGGGAAACTCAACCCCTGCAAAAAAAAAAAAGTTGTACAGTACAATTGTGTTTATATTGTTACAGGCACTTAAGAACGATATTCTTTGGTCCTTCAAAGGAATCAGCCACTCTGGCTTCTGTCTTCAGAAACCATGAGTCTGCACAACCCTTAACACCTCCCGCACAAAAAGGAAATTCAAATTGACTTGCATTTCTGGGCAGAGAGCTCTACCTTTACTCTAACCCTACAACCCCCACCCCGTTGCCTACATAATTCATAAGTCTTCCTGTAAACATCTCAAACAATCTAGTTTCCATAACACTGCACATCCAATCTCCACAGCGTACAGCAGATGCAGCTAGTTCCAACAATCTTGGGAACAAGACACTCTTGGGGGCGAGGGGGAAGAATCCAGTACATTTCCTTGTCACAGTTCCTCCACAGGCCTCCCTGGCAAGGGAGCACCCTGGAATACAGATCCTGGAGAGTGTTGACTATGCTCAGTTACAAGGAAGCCACGTTGGGTAGGAGTGGCTGCAAGGCAGAAGGGGTTGCACATGGGTGACGTAGTAGTTGACGTTTATCTCGCTGACGTATGGTGCTGGCTGATAGTAGCATGTCACATTTGTTACCGTTGGGATGATGTTCTGCTCAGCCAGCACCCTCACAGCCAGCATGGCAATGAGGTTCAGTGTTTGCCTCCTTTCATGTCCCATCAGGCACACTGTACTCTCATTCACCACCTTGTGCAGGGTCATAAGACAATCATACCTTTTGCTCTCCATCCCCACAAAGTGACTCTGAAGGTAACTCTCGAGCTTCCGCTGCTGTTCTCCAATGTCAGAAAAGTCTATGAAAAACCTAGAGCACATGTATCTCTGTAGTGCCTTCATGTCAACTTCGGATTTGGGCTTAAAGCCTCTCACCAGGAGATTGCAGTATTTCAGAAGCCCACCACCTCTGATTTCCTCTGGGTTCCTGGTGGCGATGATTCGGTTCCTGAGATGGTCCATTGCTTCCCCAAAATTCCCATACATGCTTTCCCCAGTGACTGTGGGATGGAAGTTCTCAGACATGGGGTTCTCTGAACACTCACTGAACAACAACAGTGAATCCAATATAATCTGGAAGGAGTCCACACTGAACTCAAACTGCCGTCTGAGAGAGTCCACAAATTTGAGTTCCACATTTTTCCCACTGTTATTGGACAGTGATATAAGGCTCCAGCGGTCTGTTTCATTGCATACTTTCACTAGCTTCTGTACATATGCCTCCTTCAGAGTCATGGGGGTGATCTTATCTTTGTTTACTCCTTCTGGGAGGAAGTCCAGGAGACAGTCCATGACCACATCTTTAACTAGCTGGAAAGAATCCTCACTCTTCAGGTCGACACAAAAAATGAGGTCCAGGTCTTTGTACCCCAGGCCACTATCTTGATGTAGGACATGGCTGGCTGCTGACCCATTCAATCTGACATTATGGACGCCAATTCCCTTCTTCTCCAAACGGCTGCGGACCACCTGAGAGAGAGAGATATGGTTTATAGAGTATTCAAGTAGCGTTCTTAGAATGTGCTTGCATGTTTAAATAGGTCATGCCAGCATAATGAAAAGGAAAAATAATCTGCCTCCTATTACAAACAGGGAAGTTTGGAGGTAACCCAAAAAAAGCTACAAAGAACTGTACCCTTCAAAGGTTACATGTTTGCAGTATCTCAAAATTTTAGAAGGGCCTCCACTACTCATTCTTACATTAGTGTGCTCCTGGAAGAACACAGCTGCACTTCTGATTCTGTGCTACAGCTGTTAACTGCTCCCACCTTATCTCCAGGTAGCAGCAGCTGAGGTTTACTGCATGATCTCTTGAGTCCCTTGATTCTTACCCAATCAGAGTCCTAGGTAAGAGTTCTGATTCATTAATCCAGAATTGCAACCAATCCAAGGAAAGAGAGTCAAGATGTAGAAACAGAAGCCTCTGTGTTTATTTGGAGTAGCTGTATTTGTACACGTTTTCAAAATTCTCCTAATCTAGCCAAGGCTCAGAGGCAAACTAAGATGTAGCTAGATTTGCTGAAATGAACTTGCATAAGACATGCACTTGCCATGAGTAATTAGTAAGTGTATCCTCAAATTCCAGTGTCAGTGTTCTGCATTTGACACCTAGCTAGCTTTAAAAGGCAGCTTTAATCTTACAGGTGTTACCCTGAGCAATTTTAATCCAGCTTCCTTAATGGTGACATGCCCACAAATATACCACTGAAGATTTGTTCATATTAAACCAAGATGAATCACTTTCCCCGATTACTTAAACATGCATTAGGCTGAACTAAAATAAAATGAACTACCTATCCCAGACATCACCTAGCAATTGAGATTTTAACTTCCTCTTAGGAAAAGACTGAGTGCTGTATTAAACAAAAGGACCCCAAACTAAGTACCTTAGCACAATTTCATTCTTCATCTTTCCTTAGTATAAGAGTATTCAGACAGTTACAATTAAGGCTGTGAAACCAACATCAAGAAAGTCTAAGAATCCTTTTAAAAAAAAGCTAGTCTACTTTGCCTAACATGCTCCTGAAATTGCTGTAAGTTTAGGCCCAATAGACAAGAGGACTATTTCAGAATAAATAAGTCAGCCACAACTTTGAATGTAAATGAAACCAGTTTCAGTCTAATTCAGTCTTAGTTGAATTGAAACTGTAGTCTCCACTAATCCTAACAATTTAAGCTATAATGCACTGCATTTATAGCATCTAGTGCTCACTGTCACTCACCCTCTCCAGCAGGAAAAGGAAATCCTGCTAGACAACATGTCAGGCCCATGGACTAGACCTGGGTCAAGCTTAACAGGAAATTAGAAAGCCAAGAACACTTACTGGAAGGTTTAAGCCTCACTAATCAATTTATATCAGCTCATTTTGTGAAGGCTAGTATCACCAAGCCTGAAGCTGCACTTAAGCAGAGACAAGGTATTCCAGTAAAGTGGTAAATGCTGGAAAACTTGTAAAAATTCCCAAGTGTAAAAAGGTGTTAAATTCTATGCTGTGGCTCTCACGCTGGCATTTTCTAATTATTCTTGGGCAAGAGCTACTGTAGCTGAAGTTGGACTTTTTCCTAGAGACTCACTGCCAAATTGTAACACCCAAATATCAAGCCACAGTGAACGAGTAACAGCCACTATTTGAAATGTAGACTACCCAACCAGCGCATGCACCTTTCACAGGTCAGGTAAAAGAGCTAACTAAGGAATCAGGAATAAGATCACACCAGATTTCAGAACAGTGCAGTTGGCTTATTTGTTTTCACACACTGAGCGGACATTTCCATCTCCCTTTCGATAACTGAATTGATTTTAAACAATTCCTACAAGTTGAGTGAAGGAATTTGACCATAATTGATGTGACGTTTCTTATCCCAGTCACAACGAAGGGATGTTAGACCCGAGTTACAATTCTGCATCTTCTCCCACAGGCACATTGTTTTGAATATGATGTGGGTACTACAAGTTGTGTCATCACTAGATCTAGTGTTAGATATAGGTCAAGAAGATTGATACAGAATCAGGACAAGGGTTTGCATTAAATTAACACTAAAGTCTCAAATCAGAGATTTTTGCTGCATATAAGAAATAGGAACTCGTACCCTTGCTGGGTTTCAATTAATCCAAAAAAAATCTACACCAGATTTTTGGACCCTTTAGTCAACATCCCTACTCCCTGAAATCTAGTTGAGTTTATATTTGCAACTCTGGCCACAGTTTTTGGACTATCCAGAGAAGTTTCACACACTGATCAGCCCATGAAGGTAGGCAATTGGAGACACAGCCAGTGTCCTAACACAAGCCT
This sequence comes from Apalone spinifera, assembly GCA_030068395.1. Taxonomy (NCBI): domain Eukaryota; kingdom Metazoa; phylum Chordata; order Testudines; family Trionychidae; genus Apalone; species Apalone spinifera. The sequence continues at coordinate 7,211,142 of JANRFK010002918.1, read as the reverse complement.
GCTCCTAACAAATTAGTGACAAAGTTTAAGTTCCATGAACGACAACATAATCAGGCACAAGCTGAACATAAGAATAGTCAAACAGGGTCAAAACAAAAGCCTATCTAAGCCAGTAACCTCCTTTCTGACAATGGAAAATGCCAGGTGCTTCTGAAGTAATGAACAGAACATTTAATTTTTAAGCAATCCATCCTGTTGCTTATTTCAAGCTTTGGCAAACAGAGGCTAGGGACATCACCTCTACTCATCCTGGCTAATGGCCACTGATGAACCAGATAAATTCCTGCAGTATAGGTCCTTGTCTGAAAGAAGCCTTGGAGGAGGATTCAAATGTCTGGAGTGTTAATGTTTTCATGGATCACACTATACTGTTCCAAATGATATCCAGCCTTCTTGCATGGGCAGGCATGGGTCCATTGTCCAAACCAGAGAGGAAGAAGGGCATTTGAAATCTATTGCTTGCTGCTGGCACTTGGATAAAGCATAGAGGACAACATGTGTTCTAAGAGTTGTCAGTTTCACTAAAAGCAGGTCAGTAAGAGTGTACTTCACTATATATGGTATAGCAGAGCATTTTTGACAATCAGGTGGCAGGCATTGAAAGTCTGCCTGAATTTTGGTCTGGTATTCTTTACACCATTTGATTAACTTGTCTACATAACCAAGTATTACAAAATGACTGCCTTTTTAGGTTGTTTCAGATTCATTAGACCTAGACTCAGATTGCCAATATGTCTGGTTAGAATTATTGTCCTTGGTATTTACAGTAATTAGTTAGTAGCAAGATTGTAAACATCTTCATCAGCTTTTACACAGCTGAGACTAAAGGAAGAGAGTTTCACTCCAGTTTAGTTACTGTTCTGGGTTTTAAATGTCACAATTGGAGGAACACAATGCCAGATATCCGGCACCTGCCTGTCAGCTTTCCACTACTCTAGACGTATCAAGCTTTGCTAGTAGTAGCTTCCGATCATTTGCATCCTTAAATCTTTCAATGTCAGATGCACTTCAGTAAAATCTGAAGGTCCAACTGAGTTGCATGACCTGAACAGCGCTACATTAGCCAAAGTCACATTACTTATTATCAGATGCCATTTCATCATTTTCCAAACTTAAGTGAAATCCTAGATTAGTTTCTTGTGAAAGCCAGTTTGGTTTGTGAAAAGGCTTTTCAATTAGAAGCCAGCATACTTGATTTTATATTTGATGAGATATTACTAAGGAATGAAGAAGCCTCCCTCATTTGAGCATGCAGTAGTTTATTTGAACTACAATCAGAATCCGTATTAAGATGCTTATATGGAAGTGGGGTGTACCTGACAAATAAAGACTCAAGGATCACGAAGTGCCCAATGGTTTGTTCACAATGCATCCAATCTTCTTGTTTCCAGGAGATGTTGTATTCTGCATCTCCTGAAGCTCTCAAATGATGTCAAATCTTTCTGTTAAACTGTGAGTTTTGCTATTGCCATATAGAAGTGCTATATTAAAGCACATTGGTTACTACTTTATGGTTAGCCAATCCCTATTAGTTTGGTAAAATTAAATTTGGCATAGAGAATGCAGATTTGAGTCAGTTTGAAAAACTGAAGGATGCTGAAATGGGATTAAACTTTTAGGCTATGTCTACACTCACGGCTTCTTGTGTGAGTAATATGCAAATGAGGCTAAGCATGGAATATTATTGAGTCTCATCTGCATACCTAATGAGCCACCTTTTTTCCAGAAGAGGCTCTTGCGCAAGAAGGAGCATCTACACTGCCCCTTCTTGCGCAAGGAAAACCCTCTTATGCAATGCCGTTCTTCCTGAAAAGTAATAGGTGTAACAGCATTGCGCAAGAGGGTTTTCCTTGCGCAAGGGGCAGTGTAGACGCTCCTTCTTGCACAAGAGCCTCTTCTGGAAAAAAAAGTGGTGGCTCATCAGGTATGCAAGTGAGGCTCAGCAATATTCCACGCTTAGCCTCATTTGCATATTACTCACAAGAAGCCACGAGTGTAGACATGGCCTCTAAGTAGTGTTTAAATTGTTTTCATGAAATGCATTAACATTCTTTGAAGAAGCCTCTCCCCTTCAATGTTACCACCTAGATTTTGCAGCTCTGAGAAACTCCAGTTGGCACCAACGTGAACCACTAGAAAGATAACAGGGCAGAGTAAACAGCATATGTAAATAGACATTTTAAAATTCATTTTTCAATTTATGTTTTGGTAAAATATTGTAAAAAATGTTTCCTGCTTGCTTTGCATTAGTAGCCCTTTCACATTAAGCATGTCTTTTGGTATAGTTACTAATGGAGCAGATTTAGTCTGTAGTGTTCCTAAATCCTCCAATAGTATGTTAAAAACAGAACATTCTCAAATGTCTACTAACACTGCAATAAAAGTAGTGGGACTACGCAAGCCATCCTAACTGCATCATTTTGTCCCAATATAGCGACAGCTTAGCTCTGAAATTGGGTAAACAGGTCCCAACATGAAGTTACATTGACAGATCCAGAATTTCAACACCTCTTTGACATTCAGACAACTGAAGCTGAACTGTACTGCTTTGACCTGGACAAAAAGTAGTCTAAACTATTTCTAATGAGGAATTGGCCATTAATGCCTTTCTATTGTACTTGCAGCACCTATCCTATTGTAAAGTTGCTCAGTCTTCTAGATATAAGCGCTAGCCTGGGCTGATTGTAATAACTAAAGTCAGACTCAAACATCTGTTAATACGTGCACTAATCTCATGTTGCCCTCTACAGATGTGGCAGTTTTACATTAACTCTGCTATATGCCATTTACATAAATAAAAGCTTATTAACTTAATACGTTATCCTCAATTTTAGATTAACAGGAAAATACATCCCTTGCCTTCAAGTTGACACATCAAGACCTAATAAAATGTTCATAGACATAGGAAATCTAATCTCAAGGCAATTCTGAATAACTTTGCCTGGGATGACCCTTCAGTCTCTTGCCATGATGGGCCTCAATCTGGGTGAGACAGCAGCAAGAACTGGAGGTTTGCATAGTAAGCAATGGAGGTAGAGTGAAAAATCTACCACCTTCAATTTGGCTAGTAAGAGTATTTGCTTCTGCTAGAGAATTCCTGAGCCCGAGTGGCAAGATGCCAAGGCTGAGTGACTGGATATCACAGTCTCAGCAGTTTTATTTTCTGCTAGCAGACTTCAAGCCCCATATAAGCAGACAGCAAGTGCGAGTGCAGCCTCATCAGGGCAAAGTCCAACACTTCTGCACAAACTGCTTATGAAAAAAAAAATCAGTCCATCAGAAGTTTCTGGTGACCTTTTGTTGTGCATGAGTCAACCAGCTGGTCTGGAGCAGCTGGATGAGTTTCAGGTAGCCACACAGCACACTCAACTATGAAGGAGTTGCCCTTGCCCAAACATGCATTCTGTCTCCCATCAAACAAGGGGATTTAAACACAAGTTGTTCTAGAAAGGGAGACACCCTTTGGCAGCAGATACTGGGTCTCAGCATATCCCAGGCTTCTTCCCGCACCCATGGCAGTGTCTCAAACAGGAGCGGGTCAGAACAGCTCCCCTAGCAGCTCTGCCTTTGCCAGTTCACAATGCTCGGGTAGAGGGGGACCCTCTGAAAGCAGCCGTGCAAAGGGCTTCCAACAGGGCCAGCACACAGGACTGCAGCACACCCACTTTCGCCCATGCCGGGCCAGGAATCGCCACACCCTTGGACAGGAGCAGGGTGACCTTTAACAGAGGATTGGGCTGCAGGAGGGCCTACAAGGTGCCCTCCTTTGCCAAAGCCATGCACAAGGGGCACATCCCCCCC